>CM021108.1:212369635-212847977 GCA_007115665.2 Sequoiadendron giganteum
TATCTTTCTTAATTTTTCCTTTAAGAAACTATCAAGAGTTGCTATGTATTTATCCTATTTATTACTCTGTTTCACCTACTGTCAGCTATCTTTCTTAATTTTTCCTTTAAGAAACTATCAAGAATTGCTATGTATTTCCCCTATTTATTACTCGGTTTCACCTACTGTCAACTATGTTTCCTAATTTTTCCTTTAAGATCTAAATTGAATGAGAGATCAAGTAGATGCAATGTTGACAGTCTGCTTGTTTTGAGCAATTGTACTTATCTGTACCATTGGTGTTCCACAGATGTATGTTAAGTACATTTGCTATACATGTAGGGGAAACGTACCAGTAGCCGCCAGGGCTAACTTCACGCATTCATGCAGAGTGCAAAATAGGTCCAATTTTAAATTATTATGTTTGGTATTCTTCGTAAGCGAGTTAGGACCTTAAAAAGAAAAAAATGGCTTGTGGGTATTTAAAATATGTTTTGTAGAACCCGTCAAACGAAAAGTGCTAAAAAAAGGTGTTTTTAAACCTCCGCCCGTTACATTTTCATGACTTCGTCCATACCCGTTCATTCTAAATCCAATATTTTTTTATAAAAAATCCAATTTACAATTATCAATTAACCTATTTAAAATTACGTTTGTATGTGGGCCCGGTCAAAATATCATGTGGGTCCGCTAGGAGATGGTCACTTTAATCTCAACCTCACCACATTACATTGTTAACCACGTGCCCCATATGCTCCATCAAGCCACACGTATGACTCTACCTCACCACCTGCGCTTGCTAACCACGTGCCCCATTCACCTTCATCAACCCACCAGAAAATTTTAACCTAACCCCCAGTTGTTGGGCAGTTTTAAGCCCTAAACTCATCATCTCCTGTAGTTTTTTCATCGTCGTATCCTCTCTCCTACCATCGACATGAGCTCGTGCAGCCATGGCGACTTCGTCCAACACCCAAATGCTATAGGTAACGTCTCCACCTCTCTTCACCTGCAAGTTTATTTGTAGAACAGTGGGTTTTCATTGGCGTCAACGATGTTTGAGTGAATTTCTCTGTATGGCATTAAGATAACTGACTGTAATCATTTTGTTTTACATGTGATTGTTACAAAATTGATCCCTCGTGAATTATTTTGTCAATGCCATCGAGGGTTTGCTTGGGTTTGACTGTATTCATTTTGTTTTACATGTGGCTGGTACAAAATTGATCCCTCATGAATTATTCTGTCACTGCCATCGAGGGTTTGCCTGGGTTTGACTATAATCATTTTGTTTTACATGTGACTGGTACAAAATTGATCCCTCATGAATTATTATGTCAATGCCACCGAGGGTTTGGGGGGGTTGACTATAATCATTTCTTTTTACGTGTGACTGGTATAAATTTGATCCCTTGTGAATTAATGTCTATGCAATCGAGGGTTTGCCTATTATGATTTTATTTGACATTATTTTATGAAATAATCACATGTAATGTGATTCAAACAGAACAGTGACGGAATTTTTACCAAGTATAATAATGAAATTTTATGGGTTTCCAGTTTTAACCCTAAATTATTGAGGGGTTTCAGCATACGGGTTAATGGGTTTACAGATTTTGTCAATTCTCTTCGAATCCCTACATTATCATGATGACACTTGATGGGTATACAATATTTTTCCAAAATAATACTACGGTTTTAAGATCACAATTTGCAGGCAAGCGATATATACTGGTGTATACAGTCATGCTGTGTAGGGTTTCATTATATAAATTTGTGCAGGGTTTCATCACAATTGCCTTCGTAGATAATAATATTTTATTTTATAGATAAGTGTTACCAAAGGGGCTAACTCCCATGTACAATCAGATTTGGCTTTTACAGGTCAAGAATGAAATTACAAACCCTGCTCATTCTATGAGCAAGAAAATTGTTGCAAGGATGTCTCCCATCCTGGTCAACTGTTGCAAGCAGACCCCGTTGAGCCAAGCCAAGTCGAATCGCATGAATTTGGAGAAGGCATCCATGTTGGCATTTTTGACTCTTGCTCTAAATACTTCCCATGCGTCAATACAAAAGTTATCTGCTGCAACCCGATGGGCACTAGCTGCATCTTCGTCCACATCGTCCTCTTCGGATTCCGCCTCCTCATCATTTTCCTCCTCATATTCTACCATGTTCAGTATTGCTGGGTCGAAATAATACTTTAGGAAGTTGACCCAACACTCATCACTTAGGTTCAGAATGGCATTGGCTACGGCCTCGACGTTACCGATTTCTATGAATATGTCGAGCCACTCAACCATGACTTCCCTGGCCTCAGTTATGTCCACTAATGCACATAATATGAGCTCGTAGATTCTGTCATCACACCAGTGTTGATCAAGAGACAAAACCGCAGAGACTAGGTCGACAACTGCATTCCTTATTGTTGGGTCTGGAATGTTAAAAAGCCTTCTGCACTAGGCCATTCCTAACTCCTTAGTGCAATGGTAGTCAACTCCGAACATGAATACCATCCTGCTTTTTTGGAAAACTTGGGGCTTCTGTGAAGAGATGGAGGTGCAGATCATATTGTCCAGCTATTAATAGTCTTAATCCTGTAACGATAAGGATTGCTTGAGAACTGAGCCCGTCGATTCATGCTATACCAAATCCGAACTAAATCCGTCCTTAGATTTCACACATGTGAATCCAGTCCTGCTTTGAGGTTCGCAAGGTTTTTGGGATGAGTGTTTGTCAATAAAAAAAATCAGAACACTTTGATTGCAAACATAATTTGCAGACATTGATATGTTATTATCACATTGTATGTATATATTTACAGACAATGATTTATTCTTATGTCTTTGTATGTATATATATTCATATATACATACAATATGATAAGAATATATCATTGTTTGGAAATTGTAATCTGACAAGAAATCCACAGGAGATGATGAGTTTAGGGCTTAAAGATGCACAGCAAGTCGCGGTTAGGTAAACTCATACGCGTGGTTTGATGAAGGCATATGGGGCACGTGGTTAACAATGTAATGTGGTGAGGTTGAGATTAAAGTGACCACCTCCTAGTAGATAATGATATGTTCTTCACAGACAATGAAATTTTCTTATCAGATTGTATATATGTATTTGCAGACAATGATATATTCTTATCAGATTGTATGCATGTATAAATATACATACAATCTGATAAGAATATATCATTGTCTGCAAATAGTGATCATTGTATTTGCAGACAGTGATATGTTCTTATCAGATTGTACGTATATATTTGTAGACAATGATATATTCTTATCAGATTGTATGTATATATATACAATCTGATAATAATATATCATTGTCTGCAAATTGAAATCATTGTATTTGCAAACAATGATATATTCTTATCAGTTTGTATATAATTGTCGATCACTAGTTCTTTCTTAATGATTAATGTTTTACTAGCACTATAGCTTATACCATCAATTATCACAATCTAACCACATTGTGTGGTATCATTAAGTACACTATGTTTCAGTGTTTGTCAATAAAAAAATCATACTATATGTATATATTTACAGATAATGATATATTCTTATCAGATTGTATGTATATATGAATATATATACATACAATCTGATAAGAATATATCATTGTCTGCAAATAGTGATCATTGTATTTGCAGACAGTGATATGTTCTTATCAGATTGTATGTATATATTTGTAGACAATGATATATTCTTATCAGATTGTATGTATATATATATACAATCTGATAGTAATATATCATTGTCTGCAAATTGAAATCATTCTATTTGCAGACAATGATATATTCTTACCAAATTGTATATAATTGTCGATCACTAGTTCTTTCTTAATGATTAATGTTTTACTAACACTATAGCTTATAACATCAATTATCACAATCTAACCACATTGAACTGCACTCTTAGCTGCTCTAACAAACTCTAACATACAATCTGATAAGAATATATCATTGTCTGCAAATTGTATTCTGACAAGAAATTCGTGGGAGATGATGGGTTTAGGGCTTAAAGATGCCCAACAAGTCGCGGTTAGGTAAACTCATACGCGTGGTTTGATGAAGGCATATGGAGCACATGGTTAACAATGCAATGTGGTGAGGTTGAGATTAAAGTGACCACCTCCTAGTGGACCAACATGATATTTTGATCGGGCCCACATACAAACGTAACTTGAAATAGGTTAGTTGATAATTGTAAATAGGCTTTTTTTTTTTAAATTACGCACCATTGAAATTAGACAGGAGTGGCCACTGCAGTATGAATAGACCGATTATTTGGCAAGAAAATTGAGATTTTAAATTCAATCACCACAATTCAATGCATTCAATATGCACATTCAAATGATTTTATAAGAGGGAATTTCCAGTGTCATTTTCAATACGAATTCTCCTATGCTTTCATTGCATATCCTCTGCAAAATTCAGCTCGATACATATAATGAAAACTAAAAACGTATTATAATAGACTGAATTTATGCAAGCCACCTATTTTTATCAAGCACACTCCAATGTTTTTATAAGAGGGAATTTCCACGGTCATTCCCTCAAAATCCTCTGCAAAATTCAGAGCTTACTAACGCAACCTATGCATATTCCTCGCAAAAGGAAACTTATTCATGTTGGTACACCCAAAATAACTAAATACATGTTTATATTTATCAGCTTACTGGATTTACATTAACGTTGTATGTTTCATTATTCAATATACTCTTTTATATTTATGTACCAAGTGTTGCAGTATTTTGAGGCATACAAATTATTCAATTTTCAGTCAATTGTTCAAATGGCCATTATTCATTATGTAATCATATCACATCATTGTATGATGTGATATAATTTATTTTCTTCCACTTGATATATGTGTTTCAATAGTCAGATTACATATATGTATATACATATACATGTACATGTACATGCATATGCATACACATATACATGTACATCTACATGCATATGTATATGTACATACATATACATATACATGTACATGTATATGTATATGTACATGCATATACATATACATATACATGTATATGTATATGTATATACAAATTTATATACACTATTATTTTCAGCTTCATACATTGGATCAGAACATTGTGGATTTTAATGCTCCAATCAAAACTCTTATTGTTCATGCAATATTGTAAGGATGATTTGATGTGGGAATGTTACGAGTATCGAGTACTACCCCTGATTATTACAATTGTTTTGCAGGCAAGCGGGAGCGTCAAGAGCTGAACCAAGTATGTGGATTATCAACATACCATGGAAGTTGTGTTTGTTAACACAATAAACTCTATAGGGACATTTTGCTCTTAATGCTTTATGATATCTTTATATTTTATGTTGTATTGTTTTCATACATATTTTGTTCTTACAAATGCTTATTTGATTTGAGGAATATATTTAACTACATTGGTCTCTTAATGGGCAGGCATGTGAGGATTTTTTCGCAATCAACATAAGGTATTAAGCGTTAATGACAGGTAAAGTCTTTGAATTTACTTTGGCAATGACCTAGTAATACAGAAAACTATGTGATTTTATATATATGGCTGAAAGTTAGATGAACAAACTATTATGGTAATTATAATATGAAGTAAGATATTAATATTAGTATTATGTTTTATTGCAAAGTTATTGTGTTAGAATGAAATGAAAATAACAATATTATTATGGAAACTTTAGGGTCACATGTAATTGGATTTGTTTGAAATAATATGAAATCTATAGAGGGTTAACTTAGAGGCTAATAGAGCAGCTAAGAGTGCAGTTCAATATGGTTAGGTTGTGATAATTAATGGTATAAGCTATAGTGCTAGTGAAACATTAATCATTAAGAAAGAACTAGTGATCGACAATTATATACAAACTGATAAGAATATATCATTGTCTGCAAATACAATGATTTCAATTTGCAGACAATGATATATTATTATCAGATTGTATATATATACATACAATCTGATAAGAATATATCATTGTCTACAAATACATACATACAATCTGATAAGAACATATCACTGTCTGCAAATACAATGATCACTATTTGCAGACAATGATATATTCTTATCAGATTGTATGTATATTTATACATGCATACAATCTGATAAGAATATATCATTGTCTACAAATACATATATACAATCTGATAAGAACATTTCATTGTCTATAAAGAATATATCATTGTCTACTAGGAGGTGGTCACTTTAATCTCAACCTCACCACATTACATTGTTAACCACGTGCCCCATATGCCTTCATCAAACCACGCGTATGAGTTTACCTAACCGTGGCTTGCTAGGCATCTTTAAGCCCTAAACTCATCATCTCCCGCGGATTTCTCGTCAGATTACAATTTGTAGACAATGATATATTCTTAACAGATTGTTTGTATATATGAATATATATACATACAATCTGATTTTTTTATTGACAAACACTTAAACATAGTGTACTTAGTGATACCACAGAAAATACAAGGCTGAAACCCTCATAAAACATATAAGAGACTTAACTACGAGGTTCGAATAAATATCAACAGCAGCATAAGGAAATTTTATAATCATATCATAGTTATATTCTTTATCAAATTGCAAGAATTCATTGGGTGGTGCGATAGAAAAACATGGCTGAAAAATACTTGAAACATATCAAAATATTACTGGGTGCTTGTATTAAACTTCTTCTCACCTTAAACATATGTGAGGTTCCAAACATAATAACAACAGTATTATCACATCTTATAATCATATCACAGTTATAACTTGAAGCAGATATTTTGATCTGATATGCAAAGCAAATCAACAGAATATACTGCTACATCGATCAAAAAACAAAACTCAATACCAACATATTTAGTTTTCCATATTGCTAGGAAACAAAGGTGGTGTGAGATATCCGCTAGTAGCTGAGTCTGTTCCACTTGTAGGAGGTGACACTTGGTTAATTGAGGTTTGAAGGAATGTTGCTACTTGAGCAAGCAATGTCTGGCTTGCATCTACATTCAGTCCCATTTGTTGTGAGCCACTCCCAACTTGCATATTGTTGATAGCTATAAAGGATGGTGCCAATATGTTCATCATATCGAGCAGTATAGGGTGTTGGGGGGTATAGGATTCCCCGCTGTAGACTTATGCTTTATCCTCTCTGCTTGTTGTGCTTTCTTTTCAGTTGCCTTTCGTAGACTTTCAGCCTTGGCCTGCTCTTGTCTGATTGCTTTCTCCCGCATTCTAATCATCTTCTCCTCATCTTCTATCACTTTCCTTACTTGCTTCTCAGCCCTCATTGCTTTCTTTTCAATTGCTTCCACTTCACGTTCTACCTTTCTCTTCAAAATATGGTCCTTCTTACGTTGTTGCAGCTATGCTTGCCTTTTCTTCTCTGCCTCTTGTTGAGTATACATTTCGATGAAGGTGTTTGATGTTAGTACTTGGGACTGCCTACTAAGGCGGAGCACTCCAGAATGACCTCCTCGTGATGATCCTTGCACCCTCTGCACTGGAAGTTTCAAGAATTTTCTATTTTGTCTGGCTGATTGTTGTCCATCATATGGGGTGCATGGCACAAACTCATCTTCTTCATCACTATATGCATTGTCATCTTCACTTCGACCATCACTATGCTCTTCCCAATTCCTTGCAGTAGTGAAGTAATGTATCACTTCAACCAGATCAATATGTGGTGGGGATGGCATAGAAAGGTTGACTTCTTCCTCAATCGGATTTAATTGCCATCGAAGGTTCATGGCTGCTTCATGCATCCAATCCGGTTGGCTGACTTGAGTTGGAAAAGTCAGACCAGCTGATGTAGTCTTTGTATCTTCATTGCAGGGTGCAATAGGAGGTTGGACTTTTGCTTGGAAATCTGCAACAACTGGCTGAATTTCTAGTTGAATCTGTGTTGTAGTTTCAATGCCCTCATTATGGTCTGATGTAGTTTTTGTATCTTCATTGCAGGGTGCGAAAAGAGGTTGGACTTCTGCTTGGAAATCTGCAACAACTGGCTAAATTTTTGGTTGAATGTGTGTTGTAGTTTCAGTGCCCTCATTTTGGTCTGATGTAGTTTTTGTATCTTCATTGCAGGGTGCAAAAAGAGGTTGGACTTCTGCTTGGAAATCTGTAACAACTGGCTGAATTTATGGTTGAATGTGTGCTATAGTTTCAGTGCCCTGATTGCATTCCCGCACAAAACCATCAATTTGTTCCTGGTTGTAACCAAGTAGACACGGGCATGTCTCTTCTGCAATAACATCCTCTTCATCTTCCATCATGCAAGCATCACCTTCTGTTCTAGGACTTGGTACACTGTCTTCAACAATATAGCCTTAACTTGGCCCCATCTCCTTGTCAAGGGCTGATCGATCAAGTGGCCAAATACCTGTTCTATGGAACCCACTAATAATGTTGGATGGTGTCAAATATTTTTTGAAAGCTTGGCTTGCTAGAGTTGCCAACTCTTCATGCCCAATATTGATATGTTTGTTGTTAGCTTTCCAGATAGTTTGTACCTCTCTGAAATATGTCTTGAATGGAGCAAAAATGCTGACATCCAATGGCTACAGCTTGTGACTGGTATGAGTAGGAAGTGTTAACAGGTCTATTCCTAATTTTCTTGATTCTTCAATGGTTTTGAAAGCCACGTGGTTGCCATGGCCATCAAAAATCAGAAGGGCCCTGTTTGTTGGTGAAACGCCACCGGGGATATTACCTGCAAAATGGTCTAACCATTTGAAAAATAGTTCCTTTGTCATCCAAGCATGTTCTTGGATTGCCATCAATGCACCTATTTCACAATTTACTATATAATTATGCATGTGCCTTTTTGATTAAAACAGGTAGAACCCAGGAATACTTAACCCAACTGCATTTACACAAGCCAACACTGTGATCCACTCTCTGCTTTTTGAAACCAAATGTGGTACACTCTTTACACCCAATTTTGCAATAACTCTCATTCCACAGTTCCTACTAGCTTGAATACCTGTCTCATCGCAGTTCCAAATTCGGCTTGCTCCATAGTGGTTAAGGTTAATCATATCTTGAAGGTTGTCATAGAAAGCTTGCATGACTGAAGGATGAACCATAGTTGCTCTGTCACTGTTCACTCCTTCAGCAGTTCTGATTGTCAAATCTGGGTGCCTTCTTCGAAATCCTGCCCACCATGACCTCCCGGGGACACCATTTGTGAATGGATTGGGCCGAGTTGTAGTGATCTGGGCAACTGTGGATTGTAGCTGATTAACCTGCAGTCCGTGGCCCAAATCTGCCATGTCCTTGCACCATTGGACAATTTCACCCTCCTCCTCGTGAGATAATATGGTACGTGGACCCCTCTTCTTGGTGGTGGTAACTCCTAACAGCCACTCCCTCAAACTACTAGGTGGCATACCCCACTTGATTGTTGCTGCCCTGACTGACATGTTGTGTTCTTCGACACTTTTGACTGCTCCTTCCATATCAGCATATGTCCATTGCCTAATGGGTACAGATGAGGGCAGTTGTACATCAGGCTGAGCATCTGGCTCAACATCTGGCTCAACAGGTGGTTTGACTTCTGTTGTGTTGGTGGCTTCATCCGCAGAGTCAGGAATGTCTTCTTCTACAGGAATTGCATGCACTTCCTCTACAGACTCTTCATCAACGAAGTGCACCTTACGAGTGACTCTAATGGCGTGTGGTCCTCTTCCTACAACCCTTTTAGAGAGTCTTCTAGCAGGTGCCATTATATTCCACTTAACCTGCACAAACAGTAAAAATTGCATAACTTGGTAGTGCAACAAAGAATATATCATTGTCTGCATAGATATATATACAATCTGATAAGAACATATCATTCTTTGCTAAATATATATATATAATCTGATTGAAACATATCATTGTCTGTGAAGTTTGAAGTCATTAAATTTCATGATTATAATAAAGGGATTCTAAGGGAATCTGACAAAATCTGTATACCCATTTATTTTCATGTACATATTATAATTACTGAAAACAGAAAACATCTACCCATTAACTCGTATGCTGAAACCCATAAAATTTCATAATTATACTGGTGTTTTTCAATATACCCATTAATTTTCAAGATTATATTTGGTCAAAAATTCGTCAATGTTCTGTTTGAATCACATTACATGTGATTAGATTATAGAATAATGTCAAATAAAATCATAGCAGGTAAACCCTCGATTGCATAGACAGATTAATTCACGAGGGATCAAATTTGTACCAGTCACATGTAAAAAAAAATGATTACAGTCAAACCCAGGCAAACCCTCGATGGCATAGACAAAATAAACCACGAGGGATCAAATTTGTACCAGTCACATGTATGTAATCTGATAAGAATATATATATATTTGAATGTATCTATACATTATGATAAGAAAATATCATTCTATTTACAGAGAATGATATATTCTTATGAGAATGTATCATTGTATTTGCAAAGAATGTTATATTCTTATCAAATATATATATACAATCTGATATGATGAAACCCTACATGGCATGACTGTATATATATTTATCTGCAAATTGTAATCCATAAACTGCTCAATAAATTGGGACAAAAACTATAAACCCATTAAACTTCATGATTAGTAAAGAGGGATTCAGAATATAACTATGATATGATTCCAAAATGGGTAATGTTGTTGTTATTATCTTGATTTATGATGAATGCAGGTGAAAAAAATGTAATATGATATGATTAAATAATGGAAAATGCTAAGTTGAACAGCTGACTAAAAACATATTAATTTGTATGCCTGAAAAGAATGTAAACGTTAAGTACGTAAATATAAAAGAGTATATTCAATAATGAAATAGGCAACATAAATGTAAAACATATTGCCTGAAAAAAATGCAAAGATTGAGTACGTAAATATAAAACATAATATTGAATAATGAATTAGACAATATAAATGTAAAATAGTATGCCTGAAAATAATGTAAACAGTGAGTACATAAATATAAAACAGTATCTTGAATAATGAGAACAGATAAAATAAATGTAATACAACAAACTGATAATATAAAACATGAATTTACCTATTTTGCTAATGTAAACAGTGAGTACATAAATATAAAACAGTATCTTGAATAATGAAATCGGATAAAATAAATGTAAAACAACAAACTGATAATATAAAACATGAATTTACCTATTCTGGGTGTATCGACCTGAAGAACCTCCCTTTAAAGACGAATGTGCAGAAATTGCCTTAGGAAGCTTTGAATTTTGCAGAGAATATTCAGTGAAAGCAGAGGATAATTCGTAATGATAATAACCCTAGAAATTCCTTTTTATAAAATCATTCGAATGTGTAAATTGGATGCATTGAATTATAGTGGTTGAATTTCAAATTCGAATGCATTGAATTGTGGTGGTTGAGTTTCAAATTTGATTTTTTTGTGGGAAACAATCTATCATTTCATTTTGCAGTGGTCATTTATGCCTGAGTTCTGTCGTGGCCTTTAGGAAATCAATTTTATATTTGGTTTAATAGATAAAATAGGTGGCTTGCATAAATTCAATCATTTATATGAATTATAATATGTTTTTTGGTTTATTAGGAAGCCTTACACCATTAACTGTGTGTAGGTACCAAGAGTTGATGGAAATAATACATGAAGATGTGATAGTAAGTGTGGGTGAATGTGCAACTGATAGCTCATAAAACTGGTCAATGTTTGTTATTATGTCAAAATGTGCACCATTAACTGTTCATAATGGTTTATATAATGTGAAGTTGTGCACCATTAACTGTTCAAATATACATTTATATATAATGTAGTTGAAACTTTGAGCCACTTGCATAGAGTGGTAATTGTAAACATCAATGTACTTAAATAAATGCAAAAATTACTTTATTCTCTCCAACTTGTTTTGTATTCAAAACATATATGTACCAATAGATGTTTAGATTTTTATTTTTTTATTGGTTAACTACACATTTAGTAGTGAACATATATTTGTGTCGTGTAAATTTTTATCGGACATAAATAAAATAATGTAATGACTAAAATATAAACGTTGAGGGATCAAATAAACATCGAATGAACAGATATTAGATCGTAGACGACAATTGAAAGTTTTCCCCTACCTTCTGATTTTTGTTTCTGATCATTCTATTAGTATTTTGAGCCTAACCCAAACCCTCACTGATAGTCCCGCAGTATTTAAAAGAATCTCCGACGGCATTAAAGGAGCGGGGTAATATCCAATGCTGCTGCTAACTGTTGGACTGAGGTAGCAGGAGGATGAATGAGAAGCACAGGCGTCATAATTGCCACCATTAATATAGCGAAACCCTAAAGCGCCGTTTAAGACAAATCTAGGGCACAATAGGCGGTACAGACAGTGCTCAGGCACAGATAATCTCCTACAAATGAATCCCTAAAATATAGGTATGTTCCGCGCCCAAATTTGATCCCACTGATGCCAAATTCAGCCAAGCGCAGGTCGCTCCCTTTCAATAGCTGACATCTGATGTGGAGAACATACCCCTAGCAATAGGTGCTCTGTCAAACGGTCGCCTGGTTTGTGTGGAGCCCAAGGTTAGCTATATGGTAGCGCTGAGGTACGACTCACCAACCTGTAACATGCTTGGTCTGCAATACCACTGTTAGAGTACAAAAATCTACAAGGTAACCTGGAGTACTGTATACACAAAACAGACAGGGTGTCGAATTTATAGGTAGCTTGATTCCAATGAACAAGACAGGGATAAATACAAATCGTATGAATGTTTCAAAGTTAGTGTTTTCATAAAGTATATAAGAGGTTACGAGGTTTAGTCTCTTCTCTGTCTTTATGGTACTGAAGGGTGCGTAGCATCTGATCACTGGTCACATAAATACAGTTTATAAGTAGCTTGATTTTAATGAACAAAACAGGAGATAAATACAAATCGAATAAATGCTCCAAAGTTACTGGTTCCCAAATAGTTAGAGGGAGATTTCTTTTGTTGCTATAATAATGATAATCAAATTTAGGGTTAAATTTTATTTTTGAATTTAATAAAGATAATCAAATTTAGGGTTAAATTTTATTTTTGAATTTAATAAAGATAATCAAATTTAGGGTTAAATTTTATTTTTGAAATTTTTTATTATAACAAGAGATATAGCAATTTGTTGTTTCGGGATTTTGATTGTGTGAGAGTTTTTGCATCAAAATCCAGAAGCAACAAATTGCTAACATTATGGATTGTATATATCTCATAGCATTAACAAGAGATTTATTGGGTTTTGTATTGTTAGTGATTTAATGAATATGGTTAGATAGTGTTAATTTGTTAAGTAAATTGTAGTTTGTGATATTATTAGGATATTATTATTGTAATTGATTTTTATTTTTCGAACATATAACAAAATGTAAAAGAGCATATGAAGTTAAGGGTATTAGAAGGAGCAATACAAAATGTAAAGGAGCATATGTAGTTATGGGTATAAGAAGGGGCAATACAATTCCAATGTGAGACAAGTTTACACGTGAAAGTCATTACAAAATATAGCTATCAATTAAAAGTGAATATTAAATAGTATTTATGCATATCTTAATGTATAGATTTAGTGATGATAGGTCATTCAAAGAGATAATTTAAAGTCAACAATGTAACTTTATTAATGTCACTATTCATTTTCATATTAATTTACTCTCACACAACAAGAGAAAATGACTATTATGTCATATATGATAGTGCCCCTGTCATTCAAGTCACTAATATAGTTGAAATTTGATTCAATGAATTAAATGTATTGGACATGTAATTTACAAAAAAAACAAATACAAATTTTGATTTTTTGCATTGATTGTTCCCAACATGAACCAATAGAAAGGAAGATATTACAATTATTTAAAATAGAAAATTAAGTTGTGGTCATAGGATTGTTGCTCATTTTTTTTAATTCTACATGCTCATTGACTAAACTAATAAAAAAAATTGAATGCAATGGATGCATTAGTATTCCTACCTTGACAAGAATTAATAATGTTATTAGAAATTGTTCAAGATGTAAATTGGAAAAATATTTGTACATAAATAAAGCAAATATTTATTTTCATTAACTCGCGTTCATTGTTAGAGTTAGATAAAATGAATGTGCATTCTAACTATTTTTTTTGTTTTGTATACAATGGTGAGTTCCATATAGCTTCATTGTTTATCAAATATGTCAAAAATTTAGATCTATATTCCATCATTGTCCACCAAATAAAAAATGGAAGAAAGGGAGGTCCATGTGAATAAGCTATAGATATAAAGGTGAGTGGGTTTTTTAGATGGCTTAAATTACTTTCTTATTTTCCCTACAAATTTCTATCTCCTTCTTAGGGTTTTAATCAATCTATTGATAGAGAAATGTGTTACTACTCTTGCACATGTTGATGATCCTAATATCACCAATCTTTGGCAACAAGGGTGGAAATATGTTGATTAGATTGGTTTGTCTAGAGTAGATAATAAAATCTAGAGTGATTATGTTAATAGGCTAAAGTGGAGTCATGTTAGAATCAATAATGAGAAATATCTTTTAGATTGGTCGAAAAATACTGCCCAAGGAGTGTACATTGTTAGTCTGGGGTACAAGACTTTGTTTCCTCTAAGGAACCATGATGTTGATTGTTGGTGGTGGAAGAGTATTTGGAATATTCATGCTCTCATAAGAAACAAATTTTATGTGGCTCACACTCCAAAATAAAGTTTTGACTTGGGATGTCCTACAAAAAATAAGTTGGCAAGGTTTGGAACGTTTTCCACTATGCTTGATGGATTTGGAATCTATTGATCACCTATTAATCAATTGTCCTTGCACTATAGAATTTGGTCTCATATGGAAGGATTGATTGGTCAGAGGAATGTATGGGTTGGATATACGCTCTTGAATTGTTTTAAAAATTGGTATCATCATAGGTCTCTACATATCTATAGGAATCTACCACTTATAATTGCCTAGGGTATTTGGCTAACCAGAAATGTTACAAATTTTCAAAATAAATTGATTTCTTCCTTCCAATGCTCATCTCATATTCGTTCCATTTTTGTACACTTTTAGAATACTCTCAAAGGTGAATATTCTAATATCCATAACTCCCCCATTGATTGATAAATCATGTCCTTGGGGATTCTTTGATGAGGCATGTCAAGGTAATCTTGCTCTCTATGGGGCGGGAGGCATAATATTTAATAATTCTAATCATTTTATCTCTTTTAGTGCTAGATTGGGTAGTGATATGAATAATTTTTTAGAGATTATGGTATTATAACTTTTGTTGACTTTGGCTAAGGATAGAAGGATTGATCAAATTCAATTTTAACTCTAGGTTGGGGGATTTTGTACCTACTTGTCGGGATGGTTTTTTTATTGTGGTTATTACCTAGCCACTATTCATTTATTTCTTTGCTACTTGTTATCTTTCACCATTTTATGATGTGTTCTTGTTTGTTGTCACTATTTTTGGCGACTTCCACTTTGGTCTTTTTTTTCCCATGTTTTTCCTATTTTTTTGTTGTTGCCTAATATTGGTAGCATTTTCTCTTTATTTTTTTCTCCCTACAAATCTTATTTCATCTTTTTCAATATGTAATATGATTTTAATCAATATGATGTTACAAACTATTTTTTGAGGGAAAAAACAAAATGGAAAAAGACAATTTAAAAAGATACTTCTATACACTCGTAGATTTGATAAGAAAGCACCAAATGGGATCACTAAGAATAATCCACTTTGAAAAATCTTCAAGTTGCACTCAAAATTATTTTTTTATTCTCTCTTTATCATTTCTAAAAATACACACACTTAAGTAACAATTCTAAAGTTGATTACTTATCATTGTTTTTTTTTTTTTTATTAGACTTCAGGAATTAGGTAGCACGACCCCTTATAAACTACAGTGCGCCTGGTAAAATTTTTAACGTGACCGGCGGTGCTGGCGCAACACGCCCTCCGGTACCACGGGGGTGGGGGAGACTAGACCTCGTGACCAACCTCCTGCAACAGGATTACTTATCATTGTTATTTGCATTAATTAATATAATTTTATTAATGCAATTTACACCAAGAAATTTAATTAAAAATAAAATAATCCAGTAGTCCATAAACTAATCAATACAATCTTTTGCAATATAGAAGCATCAATGTCAAATTACTGTAAATTTATTATCTATTTATTTAGCCTAATGCAAACTACTTATAAAATTATTTAGTGCTATAGAATTTGCAACATCCTCTTATAACATGCCTCTTATAACACATAATAGAGTTTCATAGAAAACCCTTCTCTAAAAAATAAAATTATTTAAATTCCTTCTTTTTTGTATTCTTCTCTTTCTAGTAACCTCAACCAATAAAAAACCATATCTCTAAAAAAAATCCAAAATAAAATGATAAAATCTCAAGTGTAACTATACATTAGACCAAGAAAGCCTTTTCACTTTTTGTTACAAAAAACCAATGATATTGTTGTTAAGTCAAAGTAAACTATTGCAAATTTTAATTCTCCAAAGATTATTTAAATCTATTTTTTTAACAATGCAACATTGGATTACCCATAAAGATGTAATGCAAAAGCTGAAATAAATAAATCATGATTATAAAATATAAAACATTGGATGTATGTGGAGAAATTTTTTCTAGAAAAACCTCCACCTTCAAAGAGAGACTCAAGTGTGTTTAATATTTGGTAAATAATCTACATATGCAACACATTTCTCTCCTCAATTTGACAACATTATGATAGTAGTTATGAACTTCCAAATAAACATATGTACCACTATCCCAAGGCTTCATTATATAGAACAATAAAAAATAAGAAACTATAAATGGTTTACAAAACAAGGTGTAATATTATGGGCCTAAAACTAGAATCCCATCAACTCTATACAGAAATCCAATACTCTACTCCACTTGGTAAACCTCCCAAAATAGAATGTAATTCCTCTTACACCACTTACATATCATTAATTTCATCATACTTGTTGAATTCCTTCATTTGGCCCACTTTACTAATTCTAGGTGTTCCACATGATCAAATTAATTTTCCTTGTTATAGCCCATGATGCTAAAGATGATCCATAATTCCTAGTCAACTTATGTTGTAACACTCATGTTGTTAATGCCATCATAAATACATATAGGAGAATAAAATATTAATAAATATTTTTTTCCCAAACATAAGGGGCATTTTTTTTCACCCTCTACATGTTCCTTGGAGTACATAAATTATTTATCATCTACAATTATAACAAGACTTTGTGATTGCAAGGTGAATGGAACCTATAAGCCTAATAGATATAGTAAGTAGCCCAATAAAAAAGCTACCAAATTAGGAATTTGAACAACCAAAGAAGAAAGAAGAAAAAACCCACCATCAAATAATGGCCAAGGGAATCCCAACCAAATAAAAAATTGATTCATCCAAGTATAAATTAGCCACTACTATGGGTGAAAAAAATAAAAAAATTGTGATAAGGTAAGAGACGAGTTTTCCAAAATAGCAAGATTCTCTAGTCTATCACCAAACGAGAAGTCAACTATAATTTAAAAATAAAATTAAGGCATATTGACTACATTGTTTTTTATCAGTAATATGGCACTATGGGGCCACACCCAATTATATTGATATGATAAAAATTTACAGATATCCTCCAAAACAAGGTATGGAAGCTTCTTATCTACCAAAGTTCTTACTATATATAACTACATATAAATTGTTTATATAGAGGATCGTATTACAATAAAAGAGATATGGAAAATGGCCTTTGAACAAAGAAAGCCCTATTGATACCAACAATATTCTTCTTTTATGGGGAGCATTTAAAAAATGGTCCTGACTACATATCCAACAAAAATTAAGATGCATACATAGTAATGTATCCTCACCGCACCCTATTCATAGTCATCTGTTGCACCGTCCTCCTCAGTATCAATATCCCACAAAAAGGACTAGTCAAATTTAGCCACGCCATTGATGCTTGTAATCATCACTAGAAACCCAATATCCCCTTTAACATTAGCTTTCCATGTTGAATCTTCAACCCCATTGGCCTAGATGATAAATGGGATCTAAGGCCCATTATAAGCATGTATTAGATGGGGCCATACCTCATTATTTGGTTGCAAACCAATGTTTGGGATGGTAATGTCTAGGAATTTTTCAAACCCTTGATCCACCTAGCCCTTACCAACTTTTTCATTAGAGCCTTGAAACATTTTCCTTATCCTCATTGTGCTAAAAAAAACCATGAGAAACATCATCGTCACATCTATATTAATATGGTAATGGTGAGAGGAGATCACACACAAATGACTAATAACCATTTCAATGGCGTACAACATAGAAAAATCCCACACTTTGAAAATTTGCTTCAACCTAGCCTCTATAAAGCACCCTTGAACACCATTTGCCTCTTCCTTGCAATAAGAAATTTTAGTATCCATTTTTTGGGAGCTAGCACAATTATCAAAAGAAACGTCATCAATTCTACTTTTTTAAGGAGTTGGTAATGATTACAAGGCATGTTGGTAGTTCCAGGTACTTCAAGCATTCACTTCACACACACCATCCTTAAATTTGTATTCCTTCATTATTATTAATAGATACTATATGATTTCCATATTGTAACATCATGAGCTCATTATCCTTGAGGGATGACATGTCCAAAATCATCTCTTGACATACCAATTTGATGGTCCACTTGGCCATGTAAGCAACCACATCATCGGCCTTCCTATAGACATGTGATATTTTAAAATTTTGAATTGGGATAGTGTATTCAATACTTCTTGGATGGTTTTATTTAGCTTCTAGTTTGGTGTCGATTTGTCGTGAATAGCATTGATGGTTATCAATGAATCACCTTCAATGTGGATGAAGTCCTTTATTCTCAATTTATAGGTTTGGAGGCCCAAAATGATGGCTTATAATTTGGCCTCATTGTTGGTTCCATCGATGAGTTTTCTTGTTTCCAGGGCCAAGATATTCTCTTTATGATCTTTAACTACACAACTTGCCCTAGATTTTCTTGTATTTTCTCGTGATGCCCCATCGAAGTTTACCTTGATCCAATCAAAGTCAAGTGGTATTCATCAAACATTTTCTTTCAGTTTATTGGCCAGTTGAACTCAAGAGACCCCATGAATGGGGATCTTGACTATATTTTTGAAAGCAATAATCATTGCTAGAAATAACACTACCCTAGTGCCACCTCAATTGGAGAATACACACATTGGTAGTTTCAATGAGGTCCTAACACCAATTTTATTAAAAAGATTCATGACAACAAAAATATCCACATTATCTAATCAACCCAATTTATATCTAACTCATCATAGAAATCGTTATAAATCCCTATCATGGTCTATCACCAAGGTAGAAATTAAAAGAGAAGTACATATTTAGTATTCTTGTGGCATAATATATAGTCCTTATAGCATTACATTCCCCATGTTGCATTTTATGGAATAATCCCTTCACACAAGAGATTGATTTATAGAAACTTCAAGCTATCCTATAAAGCAACTACAAATGGTCGAAAATGTGTAGGAAACATGCATTGTTTGTGTATCATTCATTGAGAAAGCAAGTTGATAAGAAATACCCAACAATAAACACACAAAACTAAAGTAGTGATTTTGAAAACATGAGAATGACTATTTTTGTTGATGTAAGATAGCTTGTGGACCAAGAAGTGTTTGCATCATTTATTTAAATAAATTTATTTTTATCTTTTTAAATTTTAAACCCAAGTTTTTCCAAACATTTGAGAGTCTTACTCAAGTCTTTATGGATAAACATAAAATTATGGTTTAAATCAATTAATATGGTTCAAATTATATTAACATATCAAGAATTCAAAACTCATATTTAAAAACTATAAATTTATTTACCATCAAGCTAGTTCCTCTACTCTATCTTCATAAATAAAATTTCTATACACCTACCTAACACATAAATATATTTTTTATATGAAAGAAGAATCAAAATGAGAGCATATGCTTCAATGCTTCATCATGATGAGTCACTTGAGTTGATTTTAAATTGCAAAATTTGTCAACGGTCTATTTTTAGTCTCAATGCTATGGTAAATACATTTAGTAAAATATTGAAATTTTATATTTTGATGTTAGAGGAAAAGATTATCTAATTTTTCCCTTTAAACTAATGAAGAAATTTCATAAATGCATGGTCCCAATTTTATAGAACATGAAACTCTTAAATACTCTAGAACATCCATTAAGATAAATCTATAACTTCAAGCTAGACAATCCTTTATATATTAAGTGAAAAACATACTCAAGAAAATATGAGAGTTCAAAAATATTTGAGTCTTTACCCTTCAAGAAGATATGGGAATTTTATTTTTTTTATCTTTACCTTTTACAACAATAGAGAAAATGACATCTAGCATGTGTTAGACATATGTGAGCCTTTCAACATTGATGGAAGATGCATGTGATTTTCCCTCAACCATGTGATGTAATGCACCGTTATTTTTAAAAAAGACATGGTATTGTTAAATGTAACCTAGGTAAAGTGATCTTCATATTATGTGACATTGCAGGTAACAAACATTCATTCTTTCTATAAATTGATAGTTAGAACTAAAAAAATGGAATTAGAAGATTAATTATAAAACTTGGATATTATCACATTTCAAGAAAAAAAACCCAAATAAAATATTTGAAGATTGATTTTCAAAAAACTCATGTGAAAATTTTAAAGATTACTTTCCTTTTAAAGAAAGAATAAACCCCTTATAATCAACAACTACATGAAAAAGAGTGTATGTATATTATGCATGTCTAAATTTATAAGGAAGTCATGGATGACTCTTCTATTAGGAGATTGTTCACAACTATAGTATAATAAAAGGTTTCAAAGATATAATGTTATGCAAAGATTCATATAGATTTTATTGTTACTGAGGCATGTGGCCTTTAAGTTGGCACTTATTCTCTTAACCTACATTCTCCCTGTTTTCTCACTAATTGATTGAAGGGGACCCTCTCCTCATTGTTAAATTTTTTTTTGTATGATATGATATTTTGTGTGGTATGAAAAAGATTTTATAAAATTTATTTTAAAAATATTTGTTTAAGTTATTGTTGTTGAGATTTTGTTTGGTATATTTTTACAAAGTCTGAATAGATCTATTTTTTTAGTTGTAGCATCATTTAAAAATAAATTATTACTTTGACAAGGGGGTGTGTGCACCAATTTGTGACACAAAAATGGCTCTTAAGATGCCATTTTTTCCGAAATCAACAATCTGATGATCATGAGAAAATAAATATAATTATGCTCAAAATTTGAAGATGCAACAAGAACAAGAATTGAAGTGCTTCGATTCTACTTTCTAAGCTACTATTTTTTTTAAATAATGAAGATTAAGGGTTTCAAAAGTGGGGACCAAAACAGGTCATGTTTTTATAAAAAAATAGCATAGTGTCTGTGGGCCCTCCCTTTTTTGTTAACATTTTTTTAGAATTTCAAAAATCCTAACGATGAGAAATTAGATAACACCGTTTAGTTTATACTAGTTCTTTTGGATAATTTTTTTAATGAATATATAATATTTTATGAATTTTCGAAGTGGACGCATCTTGAAAAGCTAAAATGTGAGTGTGCTCCCCCCTAAATTTTTTGAAAACTAATCAAAAATCAAAATTTTCATTACATGTAGAATGGAGTCTAGTTTACAAAAATGTAATTTGTTTCAAATTTTGATGAACGAGTAAAAATCTATTCCAAAACTAGCACATGTTGGTTTTTGACAAAAAACGAAGGCACTAACAAGATAAGTTATGGATGAAAACCTTAACATAATCAAAATGTAAAAAAAAATTACATATTTAGATAGCTAAGAGAGAGCCTAACATCATCACTATTTTTTTATAAAATTGCATTGAAAGACTGCAAACCTAACGGTTAGCACAACCAAAAATATGTAAAATTTTGTTACCCTTTTAGAAAATCACATCCTTGGCATGAAATGGTCATCCAACCCCCAAGGCAAAATTCAAACCTTAGGCTTGGTATTTCCCAATGCAGCTAATTTGGCACTCTCCAAATGGTGATGTATTGACAAAACACCAACTTTGTTGCTTTCTATTTGTCTCTCATTATCCCACTTTGATAAGGCTTAAAGTTTATAGTTTATGATCGATGATGGATAGTCGAGGTTTTACCTTTCAGTCCCTCTTTGTCTCCTTACCTCTTAACCAATACTTACCCTATTCTCTCTCAACCCTCTCTAGGTCTCTCCCACCCTCTATACCTTACCTTCCCTCGTTAACCCCATCTCTATCCTTTCCTCCCTACCTCTCTCTTCTTTTATCTCCCTTTATTACTATTTCTCACCCATTCTCTCTTTTCTCTCAATCGCTACATATCCCTCCCAACCTCTCTCTCTCCCTCCTTGTCTCATAACCCACCTCTCTCCCCCTCTATCTCTCACCCCTTTGTCCTCTCTCCCCATCTCCAAGTCTCTCCAACCTTGTCTCATTAACCACCTCTCTCCCCCTCTATCTCTCGTCTTATTCTTCTTTCTCTCATTTTCCCTCTCCCTCCCCTTTCAAGGTCATCACCTCTTCATCTCCTCCTCTATTTGTCTCTCACTCCCTCCATGTGTACCTCTCACTCCATTGCTTGGTACTCATCTACTGATACTTCCCTTTCACTCTCCCTCTCTTCTCTCTCCCCCCTCTTTAGGTCTCTCCTAAATGCTCTCCCTATCTCCCTCTCTATGTTGCATTTTATCCTTACCCCCATCTATATCCTTGCCTCCCTACCTCTCTATTCTTCTCTCTCCCTCTATTATTGTTTATTTCTCATCTATCTCCTTTCTCTTGATCACTACCTCTTCCTCCCACCCTCTCTCTCCCTATCTCCAAGACTCCCCCTCCTTCCCTCTTTACCTCTCTACCTATCCCTCCTTGTCTCATTACCCACCTCTCTCCCACCCTCTCTACATTGCCTTCCCTCTTTAGGGTTTAAGGGTTGAGGGATTAGGGTTTAAGGTATAGGGTTGAGGTATTAGGGTTGAGAGTTTAATGTATAGGGTAGAGGGATGAGGATGAGGGATTAGGTTTTAAGGCTCGAAGGTTTAAGGGTTGAGAGTTTAGGGATTGGGGTTTAAGGTATATCGTTGAGGGATTAGGGTTGAGGGTTGAGGGTTTAAGGGTTGAGGGTTGAGGGTTGAGGGTTGATGGTTGAGGGAATAGGGTTTAAGGGTTGTGGGTTTAGGGGTTAAGGGTTTAAGGGTTTAAAGGTTGAGGGTTGAGGGATTCAGTTTGAGGGTCGAGGGTCAAGGGTTGAGGGTTTAAGGGTTTGGGGTTTAAGGGTTGAGGCTTGAGTGTTGAGGGTTTAAGGGTTGAGGGTTGAGGGATTAGGGTTTAAGGATTGAGGGTTTAGGGTTTAAGGGTTGAGGGATTAGGGTTTAAGGGTTGAGGGTTGAGGGATTAGGGTTTAAGGTATATGCTTGAGGGATTAGTGTTGAGGGTCGAGGTTGAGGGTTTAAAGGTTTAGGTTTCAAGGGTTGTCGCTTAAGGGATTAGGGTCTAAGGATTGAGGGATTAAGGGTTGAAGGTTGAGGGTTATAGGATTAAGGGATTAGGGTTTAAGGTCAAGGGTTGAAGGATGAGGGTTTAAGGGTTGAGGATTGAGGGATTAGGGTTTAAGGGTTGAGGGTTATAAGATTGAGGGATTAGGGTTGAGGGTTAAGGTTAAGGGGTTGAAGGTTAAAGGGTTGAGGGTTGAAGTTTGAGGGTTATAATATTGAGGGATTAGGGTTGAGGGTTAAGGTTAAGGGGTTGAAGGTTAAAGGGTTGAGGGTTAAATTTTGATGGTTATACAATTGAGGGATTAGGGTTTAAGGGTTTAGGGTTTAAGGTTTAAGGGTTGAGGTTTGAGGGTTTAAGGGCTGAGGGTTGAGGGATTAGGGTCTAAGGTATAGAGTTGAGGGATTAGGTTTGAGGCTTAAAGATTGGTGGTTTAAGGGTTTAAGAGTATAGGGGTAGAGGGTTGAGGGTATAAGTATAATGATTAGGGTTTAAAGGTTGAGGGTTGAGGGATTAGGGTTTAAGGGTTGAGGGTTGAAGGATGAGGGTTTTAGGGTTGAGGATTGAGGATTGAGGGATTAAGGTTTAAGGGCTGAGGATTGAAGTATGATGGTTTAAGGGTTGAGCATTGAGGGATTAGATTTTAAGGGTCGAAGGTTGAAGTTTGAGGGTTATAGGATTGAGGGATTAGGTTTTAAGGGTTGAGGGTTGAAGTTTGAGGGTTGAAGGTTGAGGGTTATAAGATTGAGGGATTAAGGTTTAAGGGTTTAGGGACTAAGGGTTTAAGGGTTGAGGGATCTTTCCCCTTCCCTCTCTACTCTCTCTATCTCACCTCTCTCTCCCCCTATTTCTCTCACTCTCTCCTCCCATCTCTCTACCTACCTCTCTCTCTCCTATTTATCTCAACTATCCCTCTTTACCCCCTATCTCTCTCTCTCCCTCTTCAATCAATCTTTACTCTCTACTTCCCTCTACCTACCTATCCCTATATACCTATTTATTTATCCCTCCCTCCCTCTCTCCCTCCCTCTCTCAATATCTACCTTCTTCCCTCTCTACTTCTCTCTCTATTACATCTCTTTATCACCTCTCTCTCTCTCTCTCTCATCTATCTCAAATCTCTCTCCCTCCCTACCTATCCTTCCCTCTCTCCTTCCTTCTCTACTTCTCTCTATCACCCCATTGCATATCTCTACCTACCTCTCCCTCTGTAACTCCATACCACTCTCTCTACCTACCTCTCTATCTCACCTATACCTCTTCCTCCCTCTCTCACCCTCCTCTTCTCTCTCTTTGTGATGTGCACCAAGTTGTGATACAAAAATTGGAGGAAGGTGGGGAGATTTATAAAAAGATGGAAGGAGGGAGGGAGAGGTAGAAAAGGAGAGAGTGAGAGAGAAAGAGGAGAGATACTGAAATAGAAATAAGGGGAAATAGATTGAAAAATAAAGAGGGGGAGAGACAGAGACAGAGACAGAGACAGAGACAGAGAGAGGTAGATATAAGTGGAGAGGGATGAAAATATTGAGGGAGAGGTAGGTATGGAGAGAGAGGTGAGAGAGAGAAACATAGAGATAGAGGTAGGTAGAGAGGGAGGGTGAGATAGAGAGAGTAGAGAGGGAAGGAGAGAGAAATAAGGGAGATGGAGGGAGAAGTGATAGAGAGAGAATTAGAGAGATAAGGAGTAAGGTGGAGAGATTGAGAGAGGGAAGGAGGGAGGGGGAGAGAAAGAGTTATAAAGGAATAGGTAGGTAGAGATAAGCAGAGATGGAAGGAGAGATGGAGGGAGAGTTGAGAGAGAGAAACATAGAGATAGAGGTAGGTAGAGAGGGAGGGGGAGATAGAGAGAGTAGAGAGGGAAGGAGAGAGAGAGAAAGAGGGGAGAGGGAGGGAGAAGTAAGAGAGAGGTGATAGATAGAGAAGTAGAGAGAGGAGGAAGGTGGAGAGATTGAGAGAGGGAAGGAGGGAGGGAGAGAGAAAGAGGTATAAAAGGATAGGTAGGTGGAGATAAGTAGAGAGGGAAGGAGAGATGGAGGGAGAGGTAAGTATGGAGAGAGAGGTGAGAGAGATAAACAAAGAGATAGGAGTAGGTAGAGAGAGAGAGAGAGAGAGAGAGAAGTAGAGAGAGAAGGAGGGAGGGACGGGGAGAGAAAGAGGTATAAAGGGATATGTAGGTAGAGATAAGTAGAGGAAAAGAGATTTGGAGAGATATGGAATATGGAGAGAGAGAGGAATTGAGAGAAACAACAAAAGAAATAGGAGGTGGGTAAAGAGAGAGGAGGAGATAAATATAGGTAGAGAGGAAAGGGATATGTCTGAGAGGAGATAAAGATAAATTAGAGAGGGGGAGGAGGCTGATAGAGGGTGGAATGTGTGTGTAGAGAGAGAGAGAGTGGGAAGGAGAGTGAGAAATATGGAGAGAGGAAGGAAGAGAATGAGAGTAATTGGGGAAGGGGGAGAGAGAAAGAGAGGTAGAGAGAGAGTGGCAGGGAGAGTTAGGTAGAGAGAGGGAAGGAGAGAGAGGGAGAGCAGGAGGGAGGGAGAGTGAGATGGAGAGAGAGTGGTGAGATAGAGAAAAGTAGAGAGGTAAGAAGAGAATGAGAGAGAGAGAGGTTGGAGGGAAGGAGGGAGAGGTAGAAATGGATATGTGAGATGGAGAGAGGGAAGGAGGGAAAGTGGTGAGATAGAGAGGAGAGAGTGAGAGGGAGGGAGAGATAATTATGAGATAGAGAGGAGAGAGTGAGAGAGAAAGAGGAGAGAGAGAGAGAGAGGGTGGGATAGAGAGAGAGAGGGTGGGATAGGGGATATATAGATAAGTAGAGAGGGATGGAGAGAGAGAGATGAGAGATGGATAGTAGAGAGGGGATGAAGGGAGGGAGATAGAGGTGTGTGAGAGAGAGAATTGCGAGATAGAGGTTAGAGCAATTGAGAGAAAGATGGGGAGGGAGGGAAAAAAGGGATATAGATTGAGAGGAGAGATAGAGATAAGTAGAGAGGGAAGGAGGGAGGGAGATAGAGGGGTGTGTGTGTGTGTGAGAGAGAGAGAGAGAGAGTGATGGAAGGCGAGGTAGGTAAAGAGAGGGAGAGGGGAGATAAAGATATGTAGAGAGGGAAGGAGATGTAGAGAGGGAAGGAGATGTAGAGATAAGTAGAGAGGGGAGGGAAGGAGTGAGAGGTAGGGAGGAGATAGAAGTGAGTGTTTGGTGTGTGAGAGAGAGAGGGGGAAGGGGAGAGAGAGAGTAAGAGAGAAAAAGGGGAAGGGAGAGAGAGAGAGTGCTAGGGAGTGGAGGGAGAGGTATGTAGAGAGTTTTGGAAACATGTGCCTCAATATTATGATCCGAACCTCCTAAAAGAGAAAAAATTGGTGAGACACCTAGGATGTCTTATCAACGAGCATTTTAGGTTTGAAGGCTTGAAGTGATCAAATCGGTGTGACTAGTGATTGGTCTTGCCGACATGAGCCATCATTGTAATTTGAACTATCGATGTGAGTTTCCAAACTCATATTGATGCTAGGAGCCTGGCCGAAAAGTTATGTTAGGAAGAGTCTTACCAATCTTGTCGTTGGTGTGACCTTGAACTATCAGTGCGGGTTTTCTAACTCTCATCGATGATAGAAGTTTGGCTGAAGAGTTCCATCAGAGAGACTCTTACTGATCCGAGCGAAAGTCATTGGTGTAACCCAAAGATGTTACATCGATGAAAATTTTAATCGCCATATCGATCTTATTGAACAATTCGGTGTAACTTAACTGTAGTTATGCTAATGAGATTCCATATCAAAGTAAGTCTGTTGTTTGGAATGATCTCTATTTTTTGCACCAAAGAAGGGACCTATGCCAATGGTTTCTCATATCGGTGGACATCGGGGAGACTTTGGATATCGTTGTGACATTCTATTTGGTCATCGATGGTGTTAGTCATGCTAATGGTTGTTTTGAGGTCGTAGATGTTTGAATGGGTAAAGAACAAAAGGCTAACTCATGGAAACGTAAATTCATTGGGATTTTGGATTTAAACTATCAAATGTTCCTATCTTGCAAGAATGTGGGATAATGTAATCCCAAAAATTCAGAATGATCGACGGTTGGAATTCTTTGACGGTTGAACGAATTGAATCGATTTGGACAAAAATTCTAGGAGATCAAAAGGTCCATGTGAGAACAGTAAAATTTTTGAACAGGTTGTGTTTGTGTTGGATGAAAAGATCATTTTGGTCATTATGTATTGTATGTTGAACGATTATTGGAACAATGTTGCTCTTGACTGTGGTCTGTAAGAACTATGAGATTGGTTTGATTGTAATGTTGTTGTGTAATATCAAAGAACGACTTCCTGTGAAGAAGGGATCAATAAATTCATTGTAATTCATTTTAATGTGAATAAAGTGATCTTTCTTTGGTGGTGGGTTTTTTCTCCTGGAAGGGTTTTCCCATGTAAATAATGGTGTCCAATTTTGTGTATGCTTTAATTGTCTATTTTGTTTCTAGTAATGAGCAATTTTTAATGAATTGCAATTAAATTTGAACCTGTAATTTGCACTATTCCTCTTAGAATTAGCATTAGGAAGGCATTTTTGTACCTTCACTTACCTTACAAGTGGTATCAGAGCCTGGCCAGTTGTGTTATCCTTGTGGCTAGGGTTGGTTTTTTGTGTCAATTTTGAAGTGGGAGTCTTGTAGAAGTCTAGAAATTGAAATTGTAGATTAAAATGTCGAGCACATCTGGAAGAGTAGAAATTGAAAAGTTCAATGGTGGCAATTTTGAGTTGTGGAAACTCAAAATGGAAGATCTATTGGTTGATAGAGATCTTTGGATTGCTATGTATGGAACTAAACCTTCAAGCATGAAGCAAGAGGATTGGGACCTCACAGACAAAAAGGGAAAAGGGTTGATTAGACTTTGTCTTTTAGATTCTATGCTTCTAAACGTTCATGAAGAGAAGACTACAGCCTCTTTGTGGAAGAAACTTGGTGATATTTATCAAGGCAAGTCCTTGGTGAATAAGCTATTCCTGAGGAAGAATTTGTACTCTTTGAAAATGGAGGAAGGGGCGTCTGTGGCTGATCACCTGAATACTTTTAACAAATTGATTACTCAGTTAACATCTATGAGTGTGAATATTGATGACGAAGATCGTTGTATGCTTTTGTTATGCTCTTTACCTGACTCTAGGGATCATTTAGTGATGGAGATTGGGAGCATGACAACCACATTCAAGATGGAAGATGTGGTTGCTTCTTTGTTATCAAAAGAGATGAGAAGAAAATCTTTTGAGATGGTGAAGGAGGCTCTTGTTGTTCGTGGAAGATTGAAAAAAATGGCAAGAAGAAGAATAATAAGTCCAAATCGAAATCAAAAGGGAGATCAAAGTCTCCTGGCAAGAAGTCCAAGGTGAAATTTTGGAACTATGGGTAGCCTAGTCATGTCCAAAAGGATTTCAAAGAGGAGAAGAAGAAGAAGAAGAAGAAGAAGAAGAAGAAGAAATCTTTGGACAATGATTCTTCTTAGAGAGATACAGATGCCTTCATTGTAGCCTTGGCAACTTCGACGTCAGATGATGTTTGGCTGATTAATTCAGGAGCATCTTTCCAAATGACATATCATAGAGACTGGTTCACAAAGTATGAAAAATACAATGGTGGAAAGGTGTATTTGGCAAGTGATTCGTCTCTAGAAAGAGTTGGTCGTGGAAGAGTCAAAATTTAATTCCCCGACGGAAGAATCAAAGGAATTGATGGTGTAATGCATATACCAGGTCTGGCTCGAAATTTACTTTTTGTAAGAAAGTTGAATGATGTTGGAGTACATGTTTCTTTTTCAAATGGTGGTTGTAAAATGACAAGAGGCTCAATGGTGTTGGATAGAGGTACTCGAATTGGCACTTTGTACAAGCTGGACGCACATGTTGTTCAATGTAAAAATGTCTCTGGAAAGTCAAGCAAGGCTGCTCGTGTAGAGAAGGAGACTGAATTTCCTCTGGGTACAAAATCTTTGGAAGTTAAGCTTCCAATGGAGAAGACTATGCTTTGGCATCAAAGGCTCGGTCATATTGGTGAGAAAGGCTTAAAATCCTTGAAAAATAAAAACTTGGTTGAGGGGCTTGATTATTGTAACCTGTAATTTGAATTTTGTCAACATTGTATATATGGAAAACATCATCGTGTTTCTTTTTACTCTAGTCCTCACGAATCTTCTGGTCATCTGGATTATATTCACTCTAACGTTTTTGGTCCAGTAAATGTTCCTTCATTGTTGAAGTCAAAATATTATGTATCTTTCATTGATGATTAGTCGATTTAAAGAGTTTAAGAACTTAGTTGAAAATCAGACTGGTAAGGAAATTAAATGCTTGAGGACATACAATGGCGGTGAGTCTTTCTCTGCAGATTTTGAAAGGTATTGCAAACACCATGGAATTAAAAGGCATAAAACTACACCTTACACTCCACAACAAAATGGAGTTGTTGAAAGGTTGAACAAGATGTTGATGGATAGGGCGAGAATTATTTTGAGCAATGCTAGTCTGGAGCAGAAGTTCTAGGCTGAGGCTATGGCTACAACATGTTACTTGGTAAATCGATCTCCCTCTTCGACACTTGTTGACAAAATGCCTATGGAAGCTTGGTTTGCTAAGAAGCCCTCTCTGAGACATGTCCAAGTTTTTGGCTGTGAGGCATATGCTCATGTGTTGAATGAGAAAAGATCTAAGTTAGAAAACAAAGCTAAAAAATGTATCTTCATTGGGTACGCCATTGGTGTGAAAGGATACAAGCTTTGGAATCCTGCAACTGAGAAGGTATTGTATAATAGAAGTGTAATCTTTCATGAGTTGAAACCTTCTACGTTGGATCTGCAGTCAAAGATGAAAGAAAAAGAGAAAAAGAACGAAGTAGTTGAAATTCCTCAAACTCTAGATAAAGAGGAACTACCAATTCAAAGTGTACCTGAATCCGAGGAGAGTTCAAGCAGCTCTGAGAGTTCTGAACAAGAAGAAGAACCATAACCTCAGCCTCAACATGTGAGAAGAAGCAACTTGATAGGTACAAATTCTCTATGTTAGATTCTACATGTGCCTATGCTTTAGTTACTAGCATTGATGAGCCTAGGACTGTAAAGGAGGCAATTAGAATGCCTAATTCAAACTCTTGGTTGGAAGCCATGAATGAAGAAATGTCATCATTAGAGAAGAATGAAACTTAGAGTTTGGTGCCCTTTCCTGAAGGCAAGAAATCTGTTGGTTGTAAATGGGTATTCAAAAAGAAAATCAGTCTGGATGGCAGTGTTGAAAAATATAAAGCGAGGTTGGTTGTGAAGGGATATTCCCAGGTAGAGGGAATTGATTATGGAGAAATATTTTCTCCTGTAGCCAACTAAGATCTATCAGATTTCTTTTGTCACTTGCAACAACATATGACTTGGAAATTGAACAGATGGATATGAAGATAGTATTTTTCATGGAGATCTTGAAGAAGAAATTTATATTTCCTAGCCTAAGCACTTTGTGGAAAAAGGTAAAGAAAATATGGTTTTCAAGTTAAAGAAATCTCTGTATGGTTTGAAACAGTCACCTAGAATGTGGTACCAAAAAATTGACACATTTGTTTTGTCTTTGGGATTTGTAAGATCAAAATCAGATCATTGTGTGTACTTCAAAATTGAAAATGATTGTATTCTTATTATTGCCCTCTATGTTGATGATATGTTGTTCATAGGGAATAGTAAGTTTATGATTTCTAATCTAAAATCTCAGTTGTTTGTAAAGTTCAAAATGAAATATCTTGGTGTAACTAGGTATATTCTGGGGATGCAAATAACCAGGGATAGAAAAAGCATAAAGCTTTGGCTCGGCCAGAGTAAGTATATTAACACTATTTTGGAGAGATTTGGTATGAACGATTGCAAGCAGCTAGTTGTTTCAATGTTGCAGGGGACAAAGCTATCTATTGAAGATGGTCCAAAATCTCCTACTGAGATGGAGGACATGACCAGAGTGCCTTATGCAAGTGCAGTTGGCAGTTTAATGTATGCAATGGTTTGTACAAGGCCATACATTTCCCAAGTAGTGGGAGTGCTTAGTCGGTTTATGAAAAATCTAGGAAGGCCACATTGAGATGTTGTGAAAAGAGTATTTAGATATTTAAAAGGTACATCACAGTATGCTTTGTGTTATCGTGGTAACTTGATTGGATCACAACGATCACTCAACATTCACGGTTATGTGGATTCTGATTGGGCAGGGGAAATTGACAACAGAAGGTCCACCAGTGGATATATTTTCATGTTAAATGGTGGTGCAATTAGTTGGATGAGCAAGCGACATGATGTAGTCACTTTATCCACTATTGAAGCATAGTACATGGAAGCAACTCACACTTGCAAAGAAGTTGTTTGGCTTAGACGTTTGTGTTCTGATATTGGGTTCAGTGCAAGGAAAATTATAATTTGTTGTGACAGTTAGAGTGATACCTATTTGGCGAAAAATCCAGCTTTCCATATTAGGATGAAACATATTGATGTGCAGTATCACTTTGTACAAGATATGGTGGAGGATGGAAAGGTCTGTTTAGAAAAAGTGGGTACTCTGGAAAATGTTGCAGATGCATTGACGAAACCAGTGAGCAAAAACAAGTACAGGTGGTGTGCTAGTTCGATGGGCCTTGGAGCCCATGAATCTCAATAGTTCTTGAATGCTCTGGAAGTGTCAGAAGATCTTCGTCAAGTGGAAGTTTATTGGAAACATGTGCCTCAATCTTCTGACTCGAACCTCCTAAAAGAGAGAAAATCCCTGAGACACTTGGGATGTCTTATCGATGGGCGATTTATGTCTGAAGGCTCTAAGTGATCAAATTGGTGTGACTAGTGACTAGTCTTGCCGATAGGAGCCATCGCTATGATCTGAACTATTGGTGTGAGTTTCCAAACTTAGATCGATCCTAGGATTCTGGCCGAAAAGTTCTATTAGGAAGAGTCTAATTGATCTCGTCGTCGGTGTGACCTTGAACTATCAGTGTGGGTTTTCTAACTCTCATCGATGATGAAATTCTGGCCGAAGAGTTCCATCAGAGAGACTCTTGTCGATCGAAGCGAAAGTCATTGATGTAACCCGAAGATTTTACACCGATGGAAAGTTTAATCACCATATCGATCTTATTGAACAGTTTGGTGTAACCTAATTGTAGTTATGTCGATGAGATTCCATATTGAAGTAAGTTTGTTGTTCAAAATGATCTCTATTTTCTAAGCCGAAGAAGGGACCTATGCCGATGGGTTTTCACATCGGTGGACGTCGGGGAGACTTGGGATATCGTTGTGACATTCTAGTTGGTTGTCAATAGTGTTAGTCATGTTGATGGGTGTTTTGAGGTCACAAATGTTCGAATGGGTAAAGAACACAAGGCTAACTCGTGGACACATAAAGTCATTGGGCTTTTGGATTTAAACTATCAACTATTCCTATCCCACAAGAACGTGGGATAATGTAATCCCAAAAATTTAGAATGGTCAACGGTTGGACTTCTTTGACAGTTGAACAAACTGAATCAGTTTGGACATAAATTATGGGAGATCAAAAGGTCCGTGTGAGAATAGTGAAATGTTTGAATAGGCTGTGTTTGTGTTGGATGAAAACATTGTTTTGGTCATTATGTATTGTATGTTGAATGAACATTGGAACAATGTTGCTCTTGACTGTGGTCTATAAGAACTATGAGATTGGTTTGATTGTAATGCGGTTATGTAATATTAGAGAACAAAATCTCATGAAGAAGGAATCAATAGCTTTATTGTAATTCATTTTACTGTGAATAAAGTGATCTTTCTTTTGTGGTGAGTTTTTTTCTCCTGAAAGGTTTTTCCCACGTAAATACTGGTGTCCAATTCTATGTATGCTTTAATTTTCTATTTTGTTTCTAGTAATGTGCAATTTTTAATGAACTGCAATTAAATTTGAACCTGTAACCTGCACTATTCCTCCTAGAATTAGCATTAGGAAGGCGTTTTTGCACCTTTGTTTACCTTACAGAGAGAGGGAAGGATAGAGGGAGGGATAGGAGGGAGAGGGAAGGAGGGAGAGTGAGGTAGAGAGAGGGAAGGAGAGTGAGAGGGATAGGAGGGAGAGTGGGAGGGAGGGCGAGTGAGATGGAGAGAGTGGTGAGATAGAGAGAAGTAGAGAGGTAAGGAGAGAATGAGAGAGAGAGGTTGGAGGGAGGGAGGGAGAGGTATAAATGGATATGTGAGATAGAGAGAGGGAAGGAGGGAAAGTGGTGAGCTAGAGAGGAGAGAGTGAGAGGGAGGGAGAGAGAGAGTGTGTGTGTGTGAGAGAGATGGGGGATATATAGATAAGTAGAGAGGCAAGAAGAGATAGATAGTAGAGAGGGGATGAAGGGAGGGAGAGGTAGGGAGGGAGATAGAGGGGTGTGTGTGTGTGTGTGAGAGAGAGAGAGACAGAGAGAGAGAGTGATTGGTGAGATAGAGAGGAGAGAGTGAGAGACAAAGAGGGGGAGGAGAGACAAAGAGAGAGGTAGGTAGAGGAAGGGAGATGAGAGATAGAGAGTAGAGAGAGAAAGAGGTAGGGAAGGAGACGAGTCAGATAGAGAGGGATAGAGAGAGAGTGATGGAGGGAGAGGTAGGTATAGAGAGGGAGAGGGGAGATAACGACAAGTAGAGAGGGAAGGAGAGAGAGAGGAGAGATAGAGAGTAGAGAGGGGAGGGAGATAGAGGTGTGTGTGTGAGAGAGAGAGGGAGAAAGAGTGAGAATGGTGAGATAGAGAAAAGAGTAGTAGAGATAAACCACTCTCAAACATCTTGAAACTATATACATGAAATACAACTTAAAGTATAAGAAAGTAAATGTCCATCTGTTTATTTCATATATATAGTATCCTTGGCAGAGAAAGAGAAAAAGAAAGATTTCACAAAAATGTATTGCAAAAATTCATGTTTCACATTTGGTAAGCACCAAATTTGGCGCTCACCAAATGAAGGTGCCAAAATTATCTGAATTTTAAAATATCGAGCCTTAGGCTCAGTCATTCGAGCCATTTGGTGAGCGCCAAATTTGGCGCTCACTAAATGGCCATTTTGGGTAAAAAAAACAAAAGCGACATCTTTTTTGTGTCATAGATTGGTGCACATACCCAAGGATCAATTTACATATTCCACGACCATTTTCTTTGCACCTTAGCCTCAAAGATTAGCAATTTGATATACAAGATGACATACATGAATATTCACCTTACATACTTAGAAATTTAAGCTATTTTAGTGACATATTTTTCTAAAGATTTTTTTATTATAGAGATTGATAAATCAAAAAATAATACGAAGCAAATTGTTTTAGCTATTTGTTGAAACGAGGGATTTTCTCTTCATAAATTTCACGAAAGTAAGAATTATGAGAAATTTGTTTTATTAAATTTGCACACTATACACATGCAAATGTCAAATAACTAAATACACAAATGTCAAATAAATAAATGCACACAATAGATACAAGTGGCACCAAAAACTATTTACCATTTCATGTAGGAGCCTCTTGCTTGTCATCAAGCTTACAAGGTTCATATAACTAAGTATACATGTTGGACATAGGTCACAAAAAATATCACTTAACATATGAAAGATCCAACTTAGACATAAAAGACTAATTAAGATAATTGAATAAATAGATATACATTCAATGTTTCAAAATAACTTTTATAACAAAAAAATATTGATATGTCAATCACCAAAATAAAACTAATGATCATTATCAATTATAAGAACCCAAATCATAATAAATGACGAAATAAATACTTTAAAAATAAATTCACATTATTACATAAAAAATTAAATATTAACTTTATAAAAATTTAAAAAATAAAATATAAAAATTGAAAATAAATATTTTCAAAATAAACTAATAATACAATTATTACATTATCTACTTACTGAGATACTTAATTTCTACACTCAAATGTTTGTATTTATCAACCATTTTTCTAATAAATAATAGACTAATTCACAAAAGTCAACAAATAGTCCATCACTTAAAACACACCAAGATTTTCATTTGTGAACGATATTTTTTAACATGATATTTTTGTCAAATACATTTCATATTATTTTCCTTATGAAACTTATTTTATTTTTAAACAATTCAACTTTGACTTTAAAATATATTTAAATTAGATTAATAGTTGCTTAAGGGGTCCTACGCAATAATACCCTAAGCATGTTATTCTTTTACGCAAAGCACTATGATTTCATGGCCTAATGACTCTCGCAAATAATATCTACTTTCAAACTACTAAAAATGGAGAGGCAATTGTCATTTTCGTTGGTCTCATTTGAGAGCTTTACTTTCTTGACAAAAAAAATCACTCCACTTAAATTAACTGAATTTAACTAATTAGTAAAGAAATAATTTAGATAAAAGAGTTGGAAAAGATTATTGGAATAAATGTATTGGAATTAAATATAGGATTCGAGATATTTAGTTTTAAAATTATTAATAATTAAAGTTATGTAAAATGTCAAAGGGTTTTAGTTCAATTGGTTGAACAAAATTGGTGAGGAAGATGGTATGTTTCTTGATTACACCATCCACCAAGGTTCAAACCCTCAAAGACATGATTGGTCTAGGTTTAATCCTTGGTTAACCCTTGGATGACTTTGATGGATATGGTTCCTCTCCTCATAGTTGTTGAGCTAAAGGAAGACTTACATTTTAAATATATGCTTACTCATCATGTTTGTAATTCACTTGTTCAAAAAGGACAAAGATGCTACTATTTATGCAATCCAGTTATTTCTATAGTAAAAAAATGATGTAAAATTATTTTTTTATTGTTAAAAATTAAAATACCATTGTTAACAATCCTAGAACCTATATTGTCTCAAAAAGATTGTGGTTCAATTTTAAGTTATATGGGTTTGATCTCAAACAATGTGAATTTGATTTGTTATATAGAATTGGTTTGTGTCGTGTGGAAATAATTTGATAGTATGTAGTCCTAAAAATTTGCTTGTCATCACCTTCTTAGTATTTGAACTTATTACTAGAAACATTGTTTAGGAGTTTATTGATTCAATAAATGAACATGTTCTATTAAGTCAACCCATCTTTTAACAAACTAGATTAATATCAACAAGTATTATTGAAAACAAGTCGCCTTCTTCATATTTGAATTTATTAAGACAATATTTGAGAACATTGTTTAGGAGTTTATATATTCAATAAATAAACATATTCTATTAAATCAACCCATCTTTTAATAAACTAGATTAATAACGACAAATATAATTAAAAACAAGATTTACAAATATACAAATAACTTACATAAATAAGATCTAATTCTTTATTGTCTTAATGATTTACCTTAATATCCTTTATTTTCCATAATAAATTATACTAATTTCTCCATTACGCTTTCACTTAATATCTTTCTTGGTCATACACAAAATCTCTATTCGTTATGTGTTGAGAAAATATCTTAGAATAAAAATATCTGATATGTTTGAAGAGGTCAATTGGTTGGTAACATGAATTTACTAAAATAAAAATAAAAAGAAATGAAGCATAGCTTGACTTGTTCATGCTGAGTCACCATTTTGTTGTGTCATGGAAAGATTGGAAAAATCTAGGTAACCCTTCTGCCTTTGTCTTCCCCTTTACATTCCATCATGATTTTAGTGATAGTGACAATTTAGGGCCATCTCAATTAGTTATAACTATCTTTTCCCTGGTCAAACAATTTGTCGAGTTTTTTATTGATTTGGTTGGAGGAAAATCTGCACGCAATAAAGAATAAGACACGATTATACGAAGCCACGTGTATATTCACATTGTTTGTTAGACAACGTAAAAGATTGTTATAAAGTTGGGTGTGGAAAGTTCCATGCCCATTATTGAAGAATAATATAATTAGATTTCCCTACCACTGTTCTTTAATGCAATGTAACTTTTTTGATTTCTTTTTTGGGTTCTCTTAATTGTAATATTTTTAATGTAAATTTTTAAAGCCTGATGCAATTAAAAATAATTTAATAATTATAGTATTTATCTATTAAGGATATCCAATGGTTATAATGATAGGAAGCTAGAGAGAATAAATTGAGGAATAGAATATAAATTGAGGAAGAGAATAGGAGATATATTATTTGATTTACAGAATTTGTTTATATAGAATATTATTGATTTTTAGATTTATTAGATTTAAATTTTATTTTTTTAGGAAAATGTAGATTTACAAAGAGAATATTGTTATTGAATATATGTTTGTATTTGTTTTGAGAATATTCTTTGGTAACAATTTGATTTTTATTTTTATTTTTATTCTTAAGCATTTAATTAGAATGATACTTCATGCAAATCATGAATGAATAATATCTTTATTCTAAGGATACATTTTAAGTAACGATTATTTACTTTTTAAAAAGTAATAAAAATAATGAAAGCATATAAATGATCAATGAGGAGGACAACTCTTTTGTGATGGTCTTTATTGTTAAGAATCTATTGTAAATCATAAACAATGTAAAAAATCACCAACATGGTAGCAATTCATACATGATTTAATGGATTAAAAAATATATTAATTGTGTGGATTAGAAAAATGTAATGGATGAAAAAAAAAAGATGGAAAATGCCAATACAAGGTGAACTATGTAGGTCATTTGTGATTGTCTTTAAGAGAGAGAGACAACAAGTGATGAAAGAAACAATCTTCCTAGTCAAATAGAGCTCCATTATTGATACATGCCAACTATCGTAACCCTCATAGGCCTTTGGGGTATTCACATAGACTTTTTTTTCTCCAATTGTCAAGCCAAAAAATAATTGTCACTTCCCTAGTATGGCCCATCAAGTGGAGAGGCATGCTATTTGAGAATGTTGATGGTAAGTATCTAAGAGATCTAGTGTTGCTTGGAAAGATGAGAAATATGGCCCTCACTAATTTGAGAAACAATCTACCTAATTCCTATTGTTGAGATGAAGGCTTAAGATGCATGTGCACATGGAGGATTCTCAAAGTTGCATCAATAAACAATCATTTCAAACTATAACTATTAATTAGTGAGAAAACCCTTGAAAGGGGTATTGGTATTTCTAACCTTGCTTCTGAATACAATGTCACCTTGGTCATCTTTGTTGCCTATAGTTGATCCTCCAATGCAACAAACTCATGTGATTATTAACAACATCAAGCATAGAGAAGATTGTGTATCTAAATAACACATGACATGAATGTTTATAATATAAAATTTTATAGATGTTTAAGATGCTTACATCCTGTTGTTGAAGATAATCTTGCATGAGGCTCACATTATTGGCCTCCATGCTATTGACTCGTATTCATGACATCTACTTGGGCAGTTGCAAACAAATATTATGAAATTAGAGAGACAAGTTTCTTACTTATGAGACCCTAGAAAGAAGTGATAGAGACACATATGAGATAGGTATATGGGACATGACAATAACAATATAATAGAATAAACTAATGCAAGACAAGTGTGTAGGTGGGTGAAGAAAATAAAGAAAAACAATTAATAGACATTCTATGGTGATGATCTACAAATACAGCTAAACATCTACTTCTACTTCTTTCCAGCTCAGATGATGCCCAAAACAACCCTCTGTTTCCTTGGACACAAAACAGTCCCAGAAAACCTTTGAAGTCCTTTCCTAAACAAGTAATAAGCCAACCTAGGAAAGGAAAGTGCAATAGGCTGACCATGATACTGCACTAGATTGACAAAAATCCGAAGCTGAACCCATGTTGAAGGGTGCTTTTCCAGTCCAAAAGGATGTTGACTTGCTGCCAAGCCTTCTAGATTGAAAGAAGGGGAAAGGAAGCTCTGAGGTGGAAGAAAGGAGCCATAAAAATCTTGTCTTCTCAATTGCAGGGAGACAATAAGGTAAATATGAACAATTTAGAGTTGGATAGTTGTCATGTTTTGAGTTTATTGTGTTGTTTGTGGATGTAAGTGAAGTTGTAATCAAATTTTGTTTCTGTTGTAACTGTTTGTTGTTGTTGACCTATTTGGTTTGTGTGGGGAGTTGTATACTTGCAGTTTTTTAACTACATTCTTTATAGTGTAATCTTGCATTTTTTTCAATAAAAAAAAACATTCTATGGTGATGCATTTATCATCATATAGACAAGAGAAATTGTAGGGAATATTTCAAGATTTATGCATATGGTTGAAATTTTTAATAGGTACGTATTTCACTAATATGACACCACTTATCACTTGCAATATTGATTAGAAAATTGAACAAGATTTTTACTTTTGTGATGGGGGTATGAAATGATTACCTAAACAATGTTGTGAAAAAACTATTCATGGAATGCTATGGTTGAGTACCTAGAAGAAACACAAGTCTTGTATGCATCCACAATTTGATGCATCATTCTCTTGTTCCCCTCACATTTTAGTCCACTCAGATTGATCATGAGGATATTTATGTACAATAAAGTGGTGATTACCTTAACAGTCAAAGAAAAGAGTCACATTTATATTGTCTTAACGCATTCTTTGCAACTATTACCTTGATGTGTCACATAGTAAATAATTTGGTGACTGAAAAATAAATACAATGCCTTTTCCAAGTAATTCTAATGATTGATTTATTTCCTCACATTAGACATTATTTTGATGTCCTATAATTTTCTAGGACTAGATTTTAGAGCTTTCAAGCTTACATAAGAAGCTTATTTTCTAACAAACAAAAATAGGGATAAATAATTACTTAGCTAATATAAGATAATGAAGAGTAAAAGGAAGATGATAATGGAAATTAGTTTCCTATAATAATAAATGGAGAGAGAAATGTATGTAAAATATAATCTATCTAGCAATTTTGAAAGAAAATATGCACAAAAAATAATGCCACAATAACACTCTACTTAGCTTAGGAAAACACTTTCAAAAAAACCCAACCTCCAAATCTCAAACAAATATATTCATAGTTCTAATCCAATTATAATACATCCACAATATGAAGCCTTCATAGGAGAATAATTTGGAACATAAGTCCAAAGAAATTTTGACAACATAACCCCCCACAAAAATTATATCATACTACATTTCGATTATGGGCACCAATATATAGAATATAAAAATTTGGAAATTATGCCTAAAAAATGGCACTTCAATCCCTATGAGGAATTCCATTACCCTGAATCCCTATGAGGAATTCCATTGCCCAAATCCATAATGAGTCAACATTCCAATATTAGAAGATTCTCTTACACTGTCATAATTTGTCATAACCAACTGACCGCTTTTAACACTTCATTTTGACTCCATTATCCCATTCATGATGTATTATGATGTATCGTAATATTGATCAAGATTGCAATATAACTACCCTATAATCATGCTCTTACAAATCATAGAATCTATCATAAATAACACCCATCTTATAATGCACTTTAAGATGTTCCTACACATCATGATGACATTAGATGACCTTACAACCCATTACACATATTACAATTCATATTGATGTGTGGCAAAGAACGACAACTCAAAGTGGGACACCCTCTTTCCCATGTGAGAATAAAATAATAAATAAATACGACTAATTAATAAATATAAAATATTGGAATCATAGGTTGAAACACCTTTCCCAATAAAGAGTTCTTGTTTAATATAAATGACCAAATATCATAAGAAAAGATTATTCATTATTTTATGATAGGGTACCATAATCAACCCCCATGATGAAGATGCTCCATTGGCAAAGCTTTAAACAGTCAAGAGTCAAATAATTAATCATATTTAGAAACATTTTTAATTTAACTATCATTCTTGAGTTATTAGGATCACTCTAGTTCAATAATCTATCTTAAATATTTTCAATGGTAAAATTGTATGGTTTTATTTAGTTTGTTTATATTTTTGATGGAAAAATCTTAATGAACAATAACATACTTATAAAAGACATATTTTTGTGCTAAATTTGATTCACAACTTGATTCCTGTCTATAATACTCTACCCCTATTTGCAGTTACTTCCATTTGCTCACTACATTGAGATCATCACTTTATCCCTTTAGATGATTTCTAAGTAATGTGGGATTGATCTAATTTAATCTTAGGGAGTGCTAAAATGATCCCTAAATCCTTAGGTTTTAATTCCAAATTTAAACCTTCTTACCTAGGTTAATACTAGTCATTATGAGCTAATCTAGCATACATTTCATGTGACATGTTGCCATGTCATTATGTTTAAAGATGTTAAGTGTGCACTTAAACACATGTCTTTTTATTTAGGAATGAAGAAGCATAATTAGAGCACACTTCACTTCTAAAGGTAATGAAGGAATTAGGTCTACAACATCATCATATAGGCTACTTGCAAATTTGTGAATGCTTCCTTCAATTTTTCTTTCTCATTATTTTGGTCCACTAAGGGGTTTGACTTGGGAGAACTTGTTCACTTATTAAGTTGGAAAACCCCTAAATGGTGTCTCTAAACACCACCTTGATAAATTCAAATATCTAGAAGCTGAAGGTGAGCAAATTTTCAAGTGCACATTCTATCAAATCATTCCCATGGGTCTCATATGAATCCTACTTGATAGATTAAGTTTGCAACACTTTTGATTGACCCCACAAGGCCTACAATTAATCCATAATTTTTTATACTAGATATACTCTAAAACATATAGCAAATAAATAAACTAATTTCATGACAACAACAAATTGATTCAAACCCATATTAACTTTATTCTTTCATCATTAATCGTAGAACTAAATCCTAATATCCTCTTATTTAATTATCACATTTCTCTTAATTCAATTACCTTTCTAAACTCTTTTATCTAAATAAATTTTATACTTATTTAATTTCATATATTTAATTAATCTAGATAAATCAATGTACACATTTATTTTGTTTGTAATATTGTAAACTAACTTTAAATTCAATACCCTTGTATATCATTATTTTTATATTATTTCATATTTATAAAATGAGTTTTATCTAATTTAACAATAATAACAAAGAATTATAAAAACATCATTAGGACTTAACATATATGCATTATATTTAATATAGAGTTGGTAAGGGAAAATAAACCAATTTGATAAAAATGTTTAGGTTAATTAAATAATATATAATTAATCTAGATAAATGAATTAAGATTGTAAATAATAAATACTAAATTAATTTAGAAAATTAAATAAATTCAAATGTGATATTTATTTAGACTTTAATAATGTGAAAGTAATGTTAAGTAATTGAGAATAAATTTGTTCTAGTAATAAATATTTAAGGTCTAATTAGACAAGTGTTTTAAAATATGCAAATTATCCATGTTTTTCTCTAATTTAGATCCATGCCTATGGTATTTAATTGGTGTGTAAAACTAAACTTGTACTCATGGGAATGAATTGGCTAGAAATTGATTGTTGGAATTCACTTATGTTGATCTTCCAATATCTAATTTTAGTAAGGATTGGCAAATTTTACAAACACCTTTACGAAATTTTTTGAGTTATTAGGATAGTGTTATCCTTAGTCAGACCCCTATTTGGACTAATCAATGACTTTGGAACAATGATTAAAAACAACAAGCAGTAGTGCAATGGACCTAAGATGATATATGTTGATGCAATGTTTTGATAATACTACTATGATGTGCTCATAAATAAGCTTATGATAAATGATCTTAAATGATTTTTAAGATCTTTAATGATTTTAACATGATCTAAATTGGATGAATGAATGTCTTTAAATATAATATTATAACACACAAATATATATTAAATCATCCCACAATAACAATCTAAAAAATAATAAAATATAATTTTAATTTTAATTTTTTATAATTTAAAATTCACATTTACAATTATAAAAATAACTTTATTTTTAAGTAACTTTACACCTACAAATCTAAATCAAAACAATAAATAAAGATCTACATATTAAAACCAATATTTAAAAATAAATGATGATACAACCTGAATATAATGATGTTCTAAACTAGATTCAAACAAAAATATATTATTTATAAACTTGCTATTATATTAAAGATACAATATGGGCATGCCAATTTTTCCTCTTACTAAGTATAAATAAAAATATGTGCCTTCAAAATTTAAGTGCAAGTTGAAGAAGACGGCGCAAGGTAAGACTTAAAAATTTTCACATTAAAAAAAACATGAAAACGGCCGTCAAATTTAGAACACGTGTTAGACAATGTCCTTGTAGCACGAGTACGACCATTACTAAAGATGTTCGTTTTAAGAAATGTCTATTTATTTTTTTAATTGAAATAATAAGACTTTTACACGCTTCTTTTTTCCAAAGTTTTTCCATGTGAATAAGGAAAACTTTTCTTTTTAAAATTGTGGTGGAAGAATCTTATTCTCAACCACTCAAAAGTTTCTTATAATTAAATTTGTAGTCTATTTTGGCATCTTTCTTTTTCATGTGTACTTCACTTTGGAGTGTCGTTCATGACAAACATTGTCTCTTTGCCACCATTCTCCTTAAATGGTAGATTCTCATTGTAAGTATGAGAGAGAAGGGAATATCCCATCTCATCCAATAAGACTTTAGATTGCTTTTAACATTTTAATATTTGTATTTTTCTTATTTCATCAAGTTTTATAAATTGTTGTAAGTATAGAAGAGTTGGAGTGTAAGCATCACCAAAGTTGAAGTGTGTAAATCTAGTGGATTGTGGGAGTGTAGGAGGTGTAAGTTTGAGTATAAAAGATGTTTAAGAGTTAGGTGTAGATTACAAGAGTATTTCTTAATAAAGATTAAGAATTATTTAGAATTGGAGTATAAAGGTTATTAATATTTAGAGTATAAAGATTGTAGAAAGTTAAAGTATAGTAGTTGTCAAGAAATGTCAAAGAAAATAAGTTTATTAAAAGCTAGAGTGTAGAAGTTGTATAGAGTATAAAAGTTGCATTTTTTTTTAATGTATGGTAGTTGTTGAAAGTTGTCGAAGAAATTAAGTGAACACTTGAATGTCAATATAATGGTGAAAATTGCATACCTAACATTTTTGTCTTTCTTTTTTGACTTACTTTGACTCCTTTTATCCCAACTGCACAATACCTAGTGTACAAGTCTTGTATATGCGAGGTTTAATGTTGTCTAATAATACAAGCCTTAATTGATTTGAAGTCACTCTACTCATCCCAATCTATGGTTTTATCTTTATTTACCCTAGGTTATTTTTCTACAAGTGCATATTTAACCCCCCCAAACTTACAAACTCAAAATTTAATTATAAGCCCAAGATGACACTTTCTAACTGCTCTTATTTGTTGACTTGAACATGTATAAACTATTCAAATTGGTTCGATAGGGCATTGTATAAAAGGACAACACATTTGAGTATTCTAGGAAGGATCCAAGACATACATTAGAACATCATCTAATGGCATTGGATCATCATTATTAGTACTTAACATCAACATCAATATCGATAAAAATAGATTGAGCATTTACATGGTTGCTTGAAGTCTCATTGATCTTGCCTAAAATCATCAAATCAACATTAGAATTTTAACTAAGAAGAACAAACTTTACACAACAAACTTTTACAATATCTATAAATACCATCCAATTTCAAGGAAAGAAAAAAAATTGAAGATTAGAAGCATCTAGATAAAATCCACAAGAAAAGGTCAAATATGCATATAAAAAAGTGATTATATAAATGCAAGGATCATTTTTGTATCCATGAAATGATCTAGAGAAACATACAATGTGTTTATCAGTTTGATAACAATTTTTTGACAAAATTATAAACATGAGCTACAATGATGAATCATGAGACATCATCAATCGTAGTTTATTTGACATCAAACTCGCAACTAAGTATGCTTATTTTATTAATTAATTTTAGAAATTATTTATGGATATGCTCGTGTAATATTACCATCTACTTTAATATCCATTTATACTTATTTGTTATTACATGTTTTCTTTAGTCTACCCTAGATATTTTATGTAGGGAGGTTTATTCTCTTACATAGATTGGTAGTTCCTAACATTTTATATTTCTCTTAAGGTTTATCCTTTTATGTTATTGTTAAATAAATATGATAGTAAATATTTGGTTTTTATAGTTTTTATTTTAGATATGATCAAGGTTTGGATCGACCCTCACTTATATTTTATTATTCTATCTCAATCAAGGTTTGGGATATCATAATGTACTATCCCTACCTACCTACCCTTTGGGTGTGCCTTGTTGCTAGATAATTCACCATTGGTTCCCCCAAAAATTTACCTTTAGCCACTATTAACGCACACCTCACATGTTTTGATGCATTCATATGATTTCTTGCAATTGGTCTTCCCATACTTGATTAGTTCATGTGCCTTTTTATCCAATAAATGGTGATATATTTTCTGTATAGGTATTATTCCATTATTTATACGCATTTTCATCATTCATAAAGTTGGTTATTAGTTTTCCCTCTCTAGTTTTTATACTCAATTTACTTGTTCACATTTTTCTTGTGACCAGTTATAGTGATTCTCATAAGCTTTGTGACACTTTACCTTTGAGTACCTTCCTTTCATTGCATGGTGATGAGATTACACTTTCTTTAGATAAGAATGTTTTTGATGAGCCTTGTAGGGTTGTTCTTTCTACATATCATGATAGTATTATTTCTATACCCTTAGGCTCATGTTCCTTTGATGTTGCATCTCATGAGGAGCCTAGGGATAATGATTTATTTCATTTGTTGTATTTTATTTGTGATGATGAAGTGCCTCATGATGATAGTTCTTTATCATCTTCTATTACTTCTATTGATGTTCAAGATGATCTTATGCCTTATGATAATATTATTTTAGCAAATCTCATGTTGTTTCTATAGATGGCATTAATGATTCATTAATTAGTACTACATTACAGGGTGATATTATCATCCTTAGTGAGGAGTTATCGCTTGATGACTTTGATAATTCATTGATTAGTACTATATTATAAGGTGATATTCTCACCCTTAGTGAGGATTTATTGCTTGATGACTTTGATGATACTAAGGATGCATCTTTACATGTTAAATCATGCTTATTGGCAAATTACAAGTACATAGATGATGATATATTATTGATGAGCACATGCAAAATTACTTTATTTGATGAACTGTTTAAATGGTTTGATTCATCTTGTATGATTTATAGCTCATCATGATAATTATAGCATGTGATTTTATTACATATTTTCTTTGTGACTCCCTTAGAGTGACCAAGGACGGTTTGACCTTCTCTATACCTTCTCATGTTTCATATTTTGATGCTTTCCCATCCTCTTAATTAGATATTCGTATGGTTTATTATTGAATATTTCATGTGTTTCATGTTATTATCGGTTCACACAAGACTACTTGCCTATGTTCCATTCCATGCCTAATCCATTTAAACATAAACTAGTATTTTATGATAGAATCAATTCATCTAGGCCTAAGCCTATGTGCCATGTTATGCCTTATTTGATTAGGCCTAGAACCATAATCTACAAGGCACCTCCTTCACAAGATTATCACGCTATTGGTCATATTTATTAGAGGATGGATATAGTATATAAATTATTATCCAAATTAACTAATTTTCAACCTAGTAATATTTATCTTTTCCTACACCTAAGTTAACAACCAAGAGACATAAAAGGGTATGGTAACACTGATCAACTAAAGAATGTACACATGATAACTTATTTCTCTTGGGGAATTATTATGTACCTCACCTACATATAGAGATACTTAGAAAAGGGATTTAAAAATATATAAGTAAATTAAAATGTTCAATCATAAAAAATTACTTCTACATGATAAAAGTTATTGGACCAGTAGTTAAAAGCATGACATTGTCTTTGATTGTATAAAACTCCTGCCTAATTTGGTTATTAGTGAGCACTTCACTTTACAAATTATGATGAAGCATGTTGATATTAATTTAAAATTTTCTGGTTGATAATGGTTCTAGTTTGAATATATATAAAAAGGATTATCTAAAAAAGTTACAATTTGACATGCCAAAATTACTAAGATCAATTAGCATTTATGGGCATTATCACTCTTCCTATTGCACTCAAACCAATTATTGTCAATTGTGTTATTGGGTCATTAATGTATACATGCTATATGAGAGAAATAGTTTCCACTCTTCACTGAACTCTATAATTTAAACTTAAAAGAAGAGGTGTATTATACACAAATGATAATCTATTTAGTCATTGTTGGATGATAGATTAACCTAAAGTTGTTTTTTGCATAAAATTGACCAAAAAAAGAGGCATGTAAATAAGATAAATAAAACCAAAAAGAAAAATAAAGATGCTAAAGGAGAATCCAAGGTGAAGCATATAGAGGAATATTCCTCGTGGAGTGATAATGCTACATCAGTAGATGATTGAGACATATTAGATTTCACATCTTCCTATCTAAGAAAATATAGGATTTCTCTCAAAGATTTTAATATACCCCCTCTTTATATGGATTATTCTTTTTATGGTTGTGTGCTTAGTAGGCAACACAAGAAACTTTTGTATGTAACAATGATTTAGAGGGTAGTGCTTCTATTATTGATTTTCCACTTCATTTATAACACTTGAACAACTATATATGCTCTTGAATATAATATAATGAAAAATAATTCTATAAAGGAAAAATAATGAGATGACATGAAAATAAGATTTTTGAGTCAATTGGGTTGTAATTAGACAAAGGAAATGAAGGTATTTGTTATGTGCTAGAAATCAAGAAATGGTTGAAAGATCCAAAAAGAAAAATTTATAACATTTGATGTCTATGATTTATATAGATATGGGCTTCAATGATACATTTTTTACACACATGCATACAAATATTGCAATACGTCTTACATATAGGGCTTCATTTATAATTGGTTATTAAGTTTCTTCCCATTCTTTTATGGATACCTTATGATAAAGACTTGAACGTGGTCTACAATGTTTATTGATTTATTAGCATATATTGTTAGTTATTTAACAATCCTATAACTTGCATACATGCACATAATAGTATCAAAACATAGAAACATAAATCATATAATCATAAAGCAATACATGAGCCAATATAGGGAAAATCATATTATACATATATCTTTTATGTCAAAAATATGTACAATCTAATGCCCAAAATAATATATCAAGGGGGTAGTGATCTCAAGGATTGCTCTCTCACCTCACTTGAATCCTACTCCCCTTGGACCTCATCCTCATGGATGGATTATTCCTACTCCTAGTTTGGGACTTACTCATTGATGTTCAATCATCCACGATAATTATCCAATCTCCACAAGTTGTCTTATAATTTTAGGTTGTAATGTTAGATATACTCTTGAAAGAGGGTTGTGCCTACACCATCACCTATAGGTAGGGTCATGACACTCACCTATGCTTGTTCCAACTTTATTTATAACCCATCTCTTTACCCATAGAGCATATACCTCTACCTATAGAACACATCTCTTTCCTTGGAGCTTATCTCAACTCAATGCATTCAATTATAACTCATGCATGTGCTACTTGTGATTGGCTAACTAAATAAAAAGGGACATAAAATAACATTTATACACATGATATTGCTCTATCTACTTTACTAGTGTTGTGGGCACCCCTTTAGTGAATAAATCCATAATAGAAAAAGTAAACCCAACCTACTCACCCACACTAATCACACGTCAAAAATTTAATATTAACACTCCATCCTATACATAACCCTCTTTACCAATACAGTACTCTCAAAAATATCTCCCCCATTTTGTGGTATGATGATCTAAGAAGCAAACTATCTACCTTGAATGGACAATCCCAAGATCTTTCAAACATTCTCTAATGTAAAGTTATGTGATCTAACTTGTGGGTAAATGGAAGGTGTTTGAGTCTAAATCCCATTTATTTTCTAATATAGTAAGCATGCATACATTATACAATTTTTTTGGAAAATTGTTTTTATATGAAGTCAACCATGTATAATATCTCTCATTATATGTCAAGGGTCCTGATATTCATAAACTATCCAAGGGTAGTTGTGTGATTGTTTGCAAATATCGAGATCATTCTACATTGATGAAATATATATTTTTTGTATTAGTACCTCAACACAGTCACCAATAAAACAAATCAAACTATAAAAAACCACTAAACATTGGCAAATACTTAGTATAAAAAATCATGGGTTCAAATTCATGGAAATACAATTACTTTTATGAAAATAATATCAATTCTATGGATTTTGGGTCAATTTTGTGAATGTATAGATGTCCTAATAAATCTATCTAGATATCCCAATAAACTATCTTATCCTTATTTAGCAATATTCTAAACTATTTTAAAAAGAAATGAAAAAGTTCTCAAAATTGATGAAAACTTGGACTTATTGACCTCGAGGCCTCTTGAGTCGCTATTTGGGCTCATACATGGTTGGAATGATGTGTAACTAATCCTCTACAATGGGGCATGGTGATCTCTTGTAATAATGAATGTATTTATGTTAAATGCCCATTTCACCTTTTACACTTTTATATATAGTAAGTGGATTATTCTCATTTTGATGCACCCCTTTGTGCCAAAATTTACACCATTCAATTGTATGCAAAACTATGTTATTTTCATAGTGATCCACCTTATTGGCCACAACATTTGACTATTTAAATATTTTAGCAACATCTTTTCATGAGATAATTTATTATAGTGGGGCTTTATGAGACAACATGTACATACATGACTAGTTGTTGATAATTTATCTTTGGATGGTACACCAACATATTTGATTAAAAATTTATTTCTAAAGCATTTCATGATGACAACATTTATTATGTGTAAATTTTTTTAGATGTTATATAGTGACATGCAGGGTTTACAGTGTTAAAGACTTACATTTTTCATTGTTTTAATATTATACAAGTATTAAAGTATAGGAGGTAGATACAAACAAATTTCACATTAGTATGGTTAACAAAGTGGTATATCTCATGGCTTATTTCTTTGATCCTATTTTTCTCACCTATATATATATATACTTGAGCCTAGGTGATCTTATACCTACAATTTCATGTTTACATCCTTTAGGATATACTTGAATGACTATGCTTACATGCTTACATGTTATATGACATCTCCTTGTGCTCATATGGTCTATTTGGCATTCTAGCTATTGCTTCTTGGTCCTCATGATTGGGGACAACATTGGAGCATCTCATTCCCTTTGATACATTTTCTTACATGATTACATTTTTATTATCTTATCTTATAACTATCACACAATTACTAATAACATTTGTTACACATTTAATGAGATTTATAATATCCTATATTTTTCTTCTCTCTTGCAATTCCTTGCATCCATTGTATGCAACTATTTGAAAGGGGCATAATTATCATTATTGTTCTTTGATAATAATAGTGATGTGATTAGATTGAATGGTTGTGATGCCTCATGCACAACTTAACATTGTTTCATCATGTAGGCTCCTACATAGGCATATCCTTTCATAGGTACTTACACAACCATATAGTTTTGCAAGATCTTGTGCAGCCATATTCTTTTGTAGGCTCTAACACCATTAAATATTTTTAGGATCTTGTGCAACCATATCCATTTGCAAGTTCTTGTGGAACCATAAAACCCTTTTTAATTTTTCTTTTTATATATTGACATTATTAGATAGTTTTGTTAATGCTTATTGTGGATTCTTGTTAGATGCTACTCATGGAGCTTAAGTTGTTCTTGCAAGTACCAAGATGAAGTGTTCATTACAAGGAGCATGTACAATTTTTTTTGTCCATATCTACCTTCATGTTGGCTACTTTTTACTTTGAAATACATGATTCATAGTACTAGCGTGTAATTCAAAGTAGGGGAAAATTTAATGGTAAAAAATACATGCCTATCCCTTTTCTTTTTTGTTTGGATTCACCTTGACACATTTATCTCGTGCAATGGATAGGTTTTACCTTCCCTTACCTTGTGTCATTTCCATTAGAGCATATTTGAGTCTCAAACATGTAAATTCAAAATTAATTACGGGCCCAAGATATATCCTTTCCAATTAGTTGTTGTTTGATAACTTGATTCAAATTGGTGCACTAGGGTGTTGTAAAATGGAAAACCCTAATTGATTTGAATCATCTAGGAAGGATTTAGGATATACATTGAACCATCATTTGATAGCATTGCATCATCATTACAAGCACTTAACATTACCATCAACATAAATAAGAATGTATTAGGAGGCATTTGCATGGTTGCTTGAAGTCTCTTTGATCTTGTTTAAAACAATGATATCAGCTCCAATGTTTGACTAAGGAGAACAACCCTTACCTAACAGACACCCACGGTATATGTAAATACCATCCTTTCACATTGCAAGTTGAGGTACCTAAGGTGAGTGAAAAGCTAATGTTTAGAAGTATCTAGATTGTATTTGCAAGAAAATATCAAATTTATAAACGAGAAATCCATGCCAAAAATACAAAGATCATTCTTACAACTATGAGAATGACCTAAAACATCATTTGATAAAGTAATCAATAAAATAGTAACTATCTAATAAAATTTTATACTAACATTACAATGACAAATCACAAAACATCATTTATAATAATTTATTTAACATCAAATCAAAAACTATATATTCATTTTATTTATTAATTTCAAAAATTATTTATATAATATTATTATCTCAACTCTAATGTCTAAATATACTACTGTTAAAAGTTGCTTTAAGTAGACAAGAATTAATTTACAATAGTCATCGATAATTAAATATAAAAGGTGATAAAAGTTAAAGTAAGATTCTTCGGAAAAAAAAAAAAAGATTTACCAAAGCTTTAAAGTATAATAATTACAATATCTTAAGATAAGACATAAAAATATAAAGATTACAAAAGTAATTAAAAAAAATTAAACTATACATATTACAACCTTATAAATAATATGATAATTTATATTTTTTTGTTTCATATTACACATATAGTTGAATTTTGAGATATTAGTTTTTAATACGATTTAAGAGTCTATTTTATCAAAAAATGTTGTGGATACAAATGAAATCTCATTTCCTGTAATATCAAACTTTACACCCAACAAAATCTGATCATAATAAACTCTTTCAAAATGATTCAACTTCAACAAAACTCTTTAACAAAATACATATATTTTTCTCCTTGAACTCTTTGATTTTCATCCTGATGATAGATCTCACAGATGCGAAATGAAATAAACAATATGAATTGTGGAAACTTGATATCGTTAATTAAAAACTATTCAAACTACCCTTATCTTATTGAACCTTACACCCAACAAAATTTGATCATAATAAACTCTTTCAAAACCATTCAACTTCAACAGAACTCTTTAACAAAAACACACATGTTTTTGAAACTACTTAAATAATAATCTATATTATAATTAAAAACTATTCAAGCTGCCCTTAGAAGTGAACACCAAAGTAGATGGTCAATTTACCTCTACACTATCACTTATTATAAAATGCTGTTTTTATCACATTTTAAAGAGGTTGTTCAACATTCTCATTCTTAAAATATAGAGCATTGGCCAATTTGGGTTTATTAATTGCTTGAAACCCTGACTCTTGTTTCTTGCTGCTGTCCATTGTGTACTGTCTGTCTAGGTTGCTTTGCAGCATGATTTTGTAATTTTAAATTTTTATTCAATAAAAAATAAAAACCAATCCCCGCTCCCATACATTTAACCATTAAAACATTTAACTCGGTCAGAGAAAAATGAGGAGTTTTGGGTTTTCACATTCAAAAACATTTTTTCTTGCGTTCAAGCATAAAGAATCTTTGCACTGAGAGGTTTCCAAGGCTCAATTAATTTTTTAATCCTAGATAATCGTCAACATCATTAAAGTGTGTGCCGCGTTCTTGGATCCCGCGGCATAATATTGACGCCAAAACAAATAAAAATCCAAGCCCAGAGCCTTAAAAATGTACGTGTATGACTCGCCTTTAAAAAAAATTAATTATTCTGTTCAGACAGCCCCAAAAGACTTAATTAGTTTACCTTGTAAGCACGGTAAAAAAATCCCATGACTTTGCCTATAATTCTCCGCATCTATCCCTTCACTGGATCTACCTCTTGCTGCTGCAGCAAAGGCCTTCATGGTTTTTGTAGCAGCACTTGGGAAAGTCCCAGTGAGAAAGAGGGGAAGCCTATGTGAAGCGAATTTTGTTTGGGTGGGTATAGGGATTTAGTTCCAAAAAAAGAAGGGAATTCATACATAGACAATGGGTCAGAATCTGAGCTGCAGGGTAGCCAGTGAACAAGCCCTCGTCGCTGCAGTACAGGAGGGGGATTTGCCTATGGTGGAGGCCTTGCTTGACAAGGAACCCAATTTAATTAAACACTCTACAGTTTTCCAAAAACTGTCCCCCTTGCATTTAGCTGCTGCCAATGGCCAGATCAGAGTATGTTTTAGTAGATCTGTGTCTTGATTTTTTGGTTCTGTGGATGGTTTTCTATTTGCTTTTTGAGTGTAGTGACTCATTGAGGTGGTGGTTGTTGCAGATTTTGTCAATGCTGTTGGACAGGGGCATGCAAACTGATGTCTTGAATAGAAATAAACAGGTGGGTGTCCACGAATTGGAGGTTTTGATCGCTAGGATTTGAAAATTTGTGTGTTTGTGGTGGATGGTTTATTAGATGGACTTTTTTTTGGGTGTGTGGGTGCAGACTCCTCTGATGATGGCTGCAATGTTCGGGAAAGTTTCCTGCATTGAGAGACTCCTGCAAGCTGGTGCAAATGTAAGTTTAATGGGTGTTTCTATTTTTGTGTCTTGGCTTTGTTTTGTTTTTAATGGGGTGCTTGTTTCTCTTTCGTGTGTCTTGGCTTGGGCTTTCTTTTTAATGGGTGTTGAGCATCGGTGGTTTTTTGTTTGTTTGTTTTTATCAGGTTTTGTTGTTTGATTCATTGCATGGGAGGACTGGCCTGCATTATGCTGCAAATCATGGGCACACTGACTGCTTGGAAGCTATTCTTTCGGCTGGACAGTTAGCCCCTGTTTCAGATTCGTGGTGAGTATTTTATTCATTTTCCCCCCCCTCTTCTGTTTCCCTTAAAGTGATCTGATGATGCTAGGGAGTGGTCATGAGTCCCTTACAAATGGAGTATGCCACTGTTTTTGCACACATAAATTTAGTCATTTTCAATTAGAGGTCACCGGTCGAAGATCTATGGAGTCATAACTTCCATAGACAGTAGATCCAAAGGATTACTACTAACAATTCTTAAAAAAGAAACACAGAATATGGATCTCAGAGACAATTGTTGGCATTCTCTACTAATCTGGGAACTACGGCCTTGAAGATAATTCTTGACAATCCTCAATGATGAAGAACTAGGGCCTTGACAGTCCCCAGGATGGAGAATACCAATTTCTTTTGTTCTTGAACTCGTCGAACACTACATCTGCTAAATGGTCACACCTTGCCAACCCAGGTCATCAGTTACAGATCTATGGAGTCATCGGTTCCATTCATAAAGAATACTGCTAACAATCTCTATTAATGGATTCATGTAATATTCACCTCTAAGACTACTGTTGCCAAAACCCAATACACTGGAAACTGGGTCTAAGATCATAGTTGATAATCTTTACTAATGACAGATTAGCGCTTTGACAATGCCCAATAATGAGATATAGTATACCACTTGCTGTTCTTCCGCGAAATGAGTTTCCTTCGCTAAACCTGTCATCAGTTGTAGATCTCTGTAGTCATCACTTGCATAGTTAATAGATTTTCAGGAGTACTGTTAACAATACCGGAGCAATGTATTTGAAGACCATAGTTGAAAATCCTCAGTATTAGGGAATTAAGGTCTTGACAATCCACAAAAATGGGGAAATGGGACCTATGCCTGCGATTGCAGAGCTGCCAAAATTCTCACACTTATGAAATACGATTAAGGTCTCAATGATCGCTTCTGGCAATTCCAGTCTGGGAATTAGGTTAACGAAGACATCGATAACAACTTCAATAATGGGGACTTAGAGACTTGCCAACGTTTCCAAAATGTGTAGTAGGACCTATGCCTATTGCATATCATAGATAAATCATTCATATTCTAAGATTTCATATTGTTGTTTGCTTTTTATGCAAGCCTGAGATTGGTTGATGTTCAATCTGCAGGGGATTTGCTCGGTTTGTAAATGTTAGAGATGGGAGCGGAGCCACTCCATTGCATCTTGCCGCCAGAATGGGACATCCAGAGGCTGTTCATTTGCTGCTAGGAAATGGGGCTTTAGTTTGTGCATCTACTGGAGCTAATGGGTAAGAGACAATCCATTGAATCCATAGTTGGAGAAGCTTTTGTTATTGTAAAGCCTTTGGTTCACTGTTGGACAAGCTTTTATAATTGCGACAATTTCACTTGCAAAAAGCTCTTAAACTTGGACACCGAGCAGTTTGCCATATATGTGAAAATCCCTCAGAGGAAAATTTGTAAAATATCTTACCGCTTTCATTAAACCTTTGCTTTCATGAAAATCTGTAAAATATCTTCCCAAGAGACTTTGTTGAAAGTGTCTTACTTTCATGAACAGCATGTTCTAACATGTGGAAAATTTGGCAAACTTTGCATTTCTAAGTTTCATAATGCATGATGACTGCCAAGTTTCTTACACAAAAAATGGTAAAGTTTGCATTTCTATGTTATGTCTTGCATGATGCCTACCTTACCAGGATGTTATCCACCAACCAAGCTTGACTGTTTTTTCTTATAGACGGCCAGGGAGCACCCCTCTGCACTTTGCTGCTAGAGGAGGCAACTTGAATTGTATACGGGAATTGCTAGCTTGGGGTGCAGACCGAATTCAGCGAGACTCGTCAGGGTAAGATCTTGATTAACTTTATTGAAAACATAATCTTATTTCACCAATATACCCTCAAATTTATCATATTTTTGTTATGCTTATGGATATAGCTGCATTTAATCAGAAAAAACTAAAATGATCCAGCAAATATAAGGGTGCCACTGGACATTTATTATTGTATCCTTCTTGGCAGGCGTATACCTTATGCAGTTGCTCTAAAGTTTAAGAATAGAACGTGTTCAGCATTACTGAATCCTGGTGCAGCAGAGCCATTAGTTTGGCCTTCTCCATGGAAATTTATAAGTGAACTCAATCCCGAGGCAAAGCACTTATTGGAAAAGGCCTTGATGGAGGCAAATCGAGCAAGAGAGAAAAACATATTGTTTGGATCTGCCTCTTCAGCATCTTCTTCTGCAGATCAAGAAGACAGCATCGATGATTGTCTTTCTGATGTGTGTTCATCCTTCTCATCTCCATATAACTAATGGCTTGATGTTGGATAGAATTAGGCCAATATTGGACTTAAAATTATATAGTTTTTTTCAATAGAATTAGGCTAATATTGGAGTTAAAATTATATAGTTTTTTTCAAATGCCAAGAAATGGATGTTGAAACTGATCATGTGTTATGCCAATCTGCAGGATAGTGACAGTGGGGTTTGCTGCATTTGCTTTGATCAACTATGCACCATTGAAGTTCAGGACTGTGGCCATCGAATGTGTGCTCTCTGCACGTTGACATTGTGCTGTCACAATAAACCAAATCCTACTGTAGCATCTTCTTCTCCTCCTGTCTGCCCTTTCTGTCGCAGTAGTATAGTACAACTGGTGGTCGTCCCTGAAAAAGAGGCCAGTGTGGACACCGAATCTTCAAAGATGCACAAACCAAGACAGTCAAAATGTTTGAGTGAAGGAAGTAGTAGCTTCAAAGGACTGTCAGCAAAGGGATCTTTTGGAAAATTAAATGGAAAGGGATCTGAAAAATTTGCCGATTGCAGTGATTGGATGGACAAAGCCTTGATGTCCGACTTTTGTGAAAGCTAAAATTTCTGCCTATGCTACATTACTAGTGCAGTCGTGCATCTCCAGGATGTCTGAGGCCTTTGATGCCATGTCTATTGATTGTAAACGAAGCGAGAATCTGATATGCATGAATCAAATAAGTTCTTTTGTATGACTTGAGGGCAGCTTGACGAGTGAAACAAATGTTCACTATCCAGACTGAGATATACGTCTTAGCCATGTAGACAAATTGAAAGTGAGATAAGTTGTATAGAAGCAAAGTGCAATGAAAAGATGCATGGGCTTTCTGAGATTGGCTTCGTTTGTTTTGAAAATGGTTTCCATATATACCTGATTTGTATTTGAGACGTACACTATTGTTTCTGTAGTTAGCGAAGCTATAGACACAGAAATGTTGTAGTAGAGGTAGAATGGTTACTTATAATTATTAAATGGAAGAATGTTTTTACTGGGAGGATAATTGTCAGCGTCTCCTGTGGTTATAAAAATGTCTCCTTTGCTTACTGTTGAGATAATTGGTTTCTGTGGACTTCTGAACATATTTTTTTAAGGTAAGTTACTTTGATTAATCTAAGGTTATGTTGTTTTTCACGTATTTCAATCAGAAAACATATTTCATGTTAAGGATCAGATAAAATTCAGTGATAACTTATACTGTGCATATCTTTCTAAGTGGCTTCTCTTTGTCAGATATGGAGAGACCACTGTTGGGAAGGTCACTTATCAAATCTAGACAATAAAAAGTTAAAAGCTTGAACAGTAGATATTAGATATAGCAACATACAGGATTCCAGATATATTGCAGCTAGAGTTGTAACATTTTATATTATATAGTCAGATACAGAGTAGAAGCATGCAGCGATTCCAATATAATTGGCATAGGATTTAAGATAAAAATGAATATGAATTATTATTGGCTATATAGGTTTTATGATAAAAGTTACATGATCAGGAAACTAGCATGATTCGTAACCCATGTACCGGCTAACAACTGAATATATGCAGAGGCATCGTCTACATACTTGAAATTCAACTTCAAAATTACCATTGGATCTGGAAAGAGGAAACCTTCATCTTTTGTGGCAGCAGGAGACCTTCCTAGGCACCCCCATGATGAATTCCAGTCCCTTCAGACTCTCCCTGTTTTACCCAACAGCACACCAACCTTTGTTGAGCTGGCGAGCATAAATTCTACCTCCAAGAACAAATCTGGCAGTCTGAAACTTTTTGGGTACCAATGGCATTCATAGTTGCTAATCCCAACTCAATGCAGAAGTTTGAAGCCATGTAATTTTGTACCGATCCATGAGTGACTTGTCAATCGCCATCATTTCATCAAGCACAAGAGATTTACCAATTCCACAAGAACCCTCAAAATACACCTTAGAAATGGTAGGGGAGTAGGAATGGTACCAAATACTCCAGCCTAGCCATAATTTGTTTTTCTCTGATTACTAGACTGCTGCAACCAGCCCTCCACAATTGAATTACAAGCAGTCATTGGGTGTCAAGGACCTCAATGCATGGAGTGACTGCACTTTCAATGCTTAATATCGAGGTTAAATTGAAACTTCCCAATGTCCTAAGAATTTGTAATTTCGTGACCCAGCTTATTCACCTAGCCCACCACAATTGAGTTTCAAGCAACTACCCAGACTTAAAGGATCTTCACACATGGAGTGACTGCACTTTCAAGGCTTAAAATTGTGGCTGAACCGTCTCGTTTGCCCTTCATCAAGGTTTTATAAATCCTTGATCCAGCTCATTATTCACCTCTCCTTATTATTTTTCTTTGTATCTCCTCCTCTCTACCTAAGTGTAGGCCATGTTATTGGTTGGACATAGGAGAAAACAATAGGAAACATTTATGGAAATAGGTACTTTTATAACATGGTCTGTTCACTAAACAGTTTGTAAATGATGCAGTTTCATAGATTGATCAGGAGAATACAGATGTGTACAATATCAATCTTTTTGGAAAAATTGTGGGAAGAAGTTATAGTATTCATGTTTTCTATCTTATACTATCACTCTATGTTTTGCTTGAGGAAGCCTCAATTCACTATTTAGACTATACAGGGAACCCAGACCTTTACCTTCATTATTGATTCCTTGTTTATAAGTGCAATGAATATGCATAGTTTACACTGCCCTTCCAATTTCGACCCAAATTGCCTCCACTTACAATATCTAGGTTTAATACTTTACTCAAAATTCAACTTTCAGTACAAGTATACAATATCCATAATTAAAGATTTATGAGTTTTATTCTAATAATTTTTTAATTTCAATCGAAGGGAAAGTATGTTGATATATTTAGGTACTACTGTGTAATGTATAAAATTGTAAGGGAATTTATTCATATATTTGAGTGTTTTTTTTTTTTTTTGTCTGGTGTATTCTTTATATATAATTTGTATGAAAATATAAATTTTTTAAAGTATATTTTAAAAATATTTAGTATATTGTATTTAATTATAATAACAAACAATCAATAATTTAAGAATTATGTAAATTAATAAGTTGCGACCATTTTATACAGATTTTAATTTATAATTAATAATATTTAAAAAAAATTATTTCTATTATTTGTAAAGCATAACTTTCACATTTGATCATTAGTTCTAATATCTAATGATTGTTTTTGGTAACTTTATTTCTTATTTGATCATTAACTTGAATATCTAATGATATTTTTTGGTACGACAAGGACGAAGGGAAGACTAGACCTCGTGACCTCTTGCCTACAAGAGGATGCTTTAGCGAATTGAGCAAGGGACCCACTCCTTATTAATTTTTTAACTGGTATAGAGAACTTTAGACCTATATTTTAATGTAACACCTCTCTTAGCGTAGATATAGACACTATTATTTTTTAATTGAAACAAGGATACATTATTATGTAGTTCAATGCATTTTTGGGAATTTTCTGACATAGTTTGTTATTAGTGATGAATAAATGTCATTATTTTTTCTTAACTCATTTACATTGATTATAAAATAAAATAAAAATATAATATAAAGATATAATAGATATTATACTTTTTTCAAAGCTAACACTGAGGGCTATGTACTTACAAGATGATATCTTTAGGTGACTTTATTTGCCCCCCCAAAAGGTGAAGCAAATTAATTCTTTTATCATCATTTTGATAGGAGCAAATGAGACTTTGTTGGGGGTTTTATCTACCAACCCTAGGATTAAATCAAACCTCCATGTATATTTCAATAAAAATGTGATTTCAAACAAAAATTAAGGTGGAAAAAAGTTGACACATATTATGCTTTCATCTATACATACATATGTGTGAGAGAGTTTTTTAGGGGCTATACACACAAGGAAAATAAAAATATCTCAACTAAGGGTAAATTTAACACACATTGATATAACATAACCAAACCTCACTATAATCAACATATTATAAAACCTCCAACCAAATAAAGAATCACTCAATCAACAATGAAATGGTCCAAGGTCACCTTCTATCACTTAGTCAACAATGAAATGGTCCAAGGTCACCTTCTACCTCCAACTCATATTCTACTTGAATCCTGGTAGGCTCTAGGAAGCTTGCTAGGCAGTGATTATGACACCTATTGTAGAGTAGGAAAAGTGATCCTAGATCCAACTAGGATTAGCTTCTTTTCACCTGACTCCACTTTTGGACACAAAACCAACTAGGGTTTGATGATTGGCTTGTTGCCACAAGGGAGATTCAATCTCCTAGGGTATGTGTTCTCCTGAGTTGCAAAGACAAGAAATTCAATTTGTGTTTTAACAAGCCTTTTTGACATAAAACCCTACATCTAAACATGTAATTTATCACACAAACGAAAACAAAAATATCAAAATAATTGTAGATCTAAGAATGAGATAGCTAGAGGAACCTGTTATTAAAAATTGAGCATGAATTAGGTCGACAGGGTTGTGGACACCCTGGACCCGAGTTGCTATTTTTTTAGGATCTGAGAACTCTAAAAGGTAGGTTACAATATGCTCTGTGTTTCCTGTGACTTGCTCTTGATGAAACTTATAAATTTGTCCCACACATGAAAAGAGGGGGAAAGTTTGTGTTGTATAGGGACTTGCCTAAGTCAAACCCTAATTTGGTATTTTTACCTCCACGTACAAAAAATGATGATGATTAAGAGGGATGCCCTAGGTCAAACATTGGCCAAAACAATAATTGACTAAAATGACAAATGATAAATGGATAATATTACCTTAGGCATGAAACCCTTGTCGAAGTGATGTTCACACCATAAGTCACCACAAAAGTTGATTGATGGATTCTTGGATTTCTTGATAAACCTACAAGAAGTTAATCCATAAAACACAATAGATTGCTATAGCTATCATGTAGAGGATAACTCATACATCTTCATAAAAATGGCATGATTGATCATAATAGCTCTTTATTCATTATTGTTTCCTTCTTCCTAATATCTTGCAAACATGATCTTGCTTGATGAAAGCACTATAATAATGCTGCTAATTTTATCCTTGAATTTTCCTTGACTGCTTTAGGATGCTCAATTATAATTCCAAAATTGCTAGGATTTCGAATGGTGAAAAAGGCTTTGTATTTATATGCATTTATTTATTTATTGCATAATTAGTTAGCAAAAGTCGACAAATAAAATTAGATTTTTAAATGTTAAAATACTGACAATGACATCTTTTGATTTGGGTCAAAATAGGTTGGACATGGGTGCTAGCACCATAGTCCAAACCTATTTTGGGGTCTTTTGTGTCGTTAAATAAATATTAAATATTAATATTCCCAATTTAATTTTGGTTTTCTGAAGATGACCATAAAACAAGCAATTTAAGAGGACAATTTGTTCCAGGCACACAGGGGGAGCTAAACCTAGTGTGAAATTGTTAAGAATGACAATTTACGACACTACATTTAGCCTCACTTTAGTGAGAGTATGAAATTATACTCACGCTTACACTAAAGTAAGGAGAAGATAAATTTCTTTATCAAGATGTTGAAGAGATATGAGGACTCCCAGTTGAGGGGTGTGCAAGCCCCCAACTTAGGATCCCATCATTTTATGATGTTAAGAAAAACATGAAGCAAATATAGCTCACACAAAATAAAGCAAGATTCAACCATACATAGAGCCATCAATGGAGTACACATAAAAGAATATACAAATAATGCATAAAGAAAACCTAACACATACAAAGAATACATGAAGCAAACACATGGAATAAATAGAGAAAATACATCAAATACACAAATAAAACACACCAAATTCATGAGGAAAACACACATAATACACACATATCATGCACATGTAACAAAGAACAACAAATGTTTGTACACAAAAACTAAATATTCAATTCAGAAAGGTAAAGATACCTTAGTTTGTAAGGTTATCTCAATTACCAAACATCATCCATCAAACATACACATCTAAAATGTCAAATGATGAGATACATATATCTATTAGCTAACAAGTTGTGTTATACCAGGTGTCCATGCAATATGATGGGTTTCACAAGGCTAGCAAGTTGCGTTATGTTAGGTGACTCATGAAGCATATGGCTCAACTAGCAAGCAAGTTGTTTTATGCTAGGTGCCCATGTAAAAATGCTCAATTTCATAGACTAGCAAGCTCCATTATACTAAATCCATGGACTATTTTGTCAAACACGCTTCAAAGAGTGCATAAAAGCTTAACATCATGGGAGATGAATAAATCCTTAATGTCACAGGGGATGAATTGATAACCATGCCTCAAGGGGCGTTATAAATAACACCATCACAAAGAGGGCATGTCAATAGGTCAAATATCACAAGCTGTCAATGAAATGGACAAGGTAATATGCCCCCCTTGAAATGTCAATATTCTTGCTATGTTGATATTTTAAGGAAAAGAAGGGGAAGAAGGGATCCTTGAAAAGAAAACATACCTCTCAAAATAGTTATCCTTGCTCCCATGTGCAAAGGCAAAGACAACCATGCAAGAGACCATCGTGTTGCTATCATAGAAAGAAATATGGTTACACGTAAGATTGTACCACCATGAATGACAATGAGCAAACATATGGAGCTACAAATGCGACATAGTGAGGAGCAACACCATATAAGATATATTATTACCTAGAATGACTAGGTATATTAACACATGGAAGAGCACCACAACCAATAAGTTTTATTTTATTGCTCAAGGCTTGACATTCATTTGTGGAATGAACATGCACAAAAAGAACTATTTTCATAAAAATTCTTACACATTGGATAAGCAATAGTAATCAAGTGGGATTTTAGAAGCCTTGACAAAATATTTTCTTACTCCTATAAAGGATAAGGAGTAGAAGACAATCCTTTCTCTTGTGAAGAAAAAATTTCTTGCTTACCATTGGAGGTTATAAATATAGTATAGATGGAGGATGAGATGTAGATGAAGGAGAAGGTTGGAAATGTAAGCCCCTTTTAGAAAGGTATGGTGTAGACTTCACATTATCCTTAACTCCTTGTTTCATGTTTTCATTATATCCAGTTTTAGAAAGAATTTTAAATCAACACCCATAATACTTTTCCAGCTTAGCTGGAGGATAAGTCTTGTCTAAATGATTATGACAAGAATTGATTCTTTTGCAGAATACAAATCCTTTTTAAGTGTTGAAATGTGAGGATTAGAAATCACCAACACACGAAGGATGAAAGATAAAGAGCCCCCATCACCATCATGGGATGATGTTTTTGATTTTGTTGATATAGAAAAATATTGAGAAAATGAAACACAAGACACCTTAGATTGAGATTGTGAGATTTTGTACTCTCCCAGAAAGGAGGGCCTGTAAAATCTAATGAACCCCAATCGTCACCAAAGCATGTACTTGAAGATGAAGCATTATTTTGATAATTATTTGTACTAAATTGCATTGAGGCAATTGAAAAACCTTCAAATCTTTAGACTTTGATGGTGAGATTTTAGATTCCCCATTGAAAGTAGGTGCAAAATCTAATGATCCCCAATCATCACCCAAGAGTGTCTTATAGTATCATTATCATTGGAAGGTGATAATTCAACTTTTGAAGATGGAATCAAAGTGCTAAGAGAGTTGGAAATATTATGCTCGACTTCATCTTGTAAATTATAACATTTTGCATCCACTTTAATTGTATGTGCTTTGTTATTATATTCATACTTCATGTTATTGTGGGGTGATCCCACAATAGTGGTTTACACTTTTTGGCCAAACTTGACATTGAATTAATTTTTTTAACTAAATCTTCTCTTTCAGGCATCTATAGCTACTAAATCATGAGGAATTTAAAGATGATGCCAGCTAGTGATTTGTGACATTTTGTCTGTAGATTCTAAATATATATATATATATATATATATATATATATATATATTTACAAAAATTGAAATCAAATTGCATTTCTTTTTCCATCTCCTTCGAAAACCAATTTTTAACAACAAACACCATTTTTAAAGAGTGATATTTACTGTAAACAACGTAACTTTTTTCTATGAAGGCTAAATTTTTTTTTTTTTTTTTAATTTAGCTTTGTAACTACGATAGCTAGCACATTCATTTGGTTTCATAGTGTTTTATTGAATATTTTTTCTTAATTAAGTTTTGAAGTCAAACCAATTATAATATAGACATAGGCGGATCGTATACAACATAAATTTTTTTGTATGTATTGAAATTCAATTTTTTTTGTTGGATCAAGGACATCAATACCTAGCACAAACATACTTTTCAATTTTGTTTTTGATAATCTACTATTTTTCCACATGTGCAGAACAAAGAGCTTGAATTTTGATGAAAAGCCTATGTTTAATTAAACTAAAAAAATACATAATAAAACCAAAATATATTAAAATTATATTTGATGGATAGCTCGTTTTGAGGAATACAATCATCTAGTTGGGTTTATGAATTTGAATCCATTTTCATCTTTAACCAAAGCTCAGAAAGATTTTTTTTTGCAGAAAATTGCTAGAGAGGGAGAAGGGAAAAAAAGGAGGATTCGAGTGAATTCCCCTGGACCCCTTCGAGAGAAGGGAGGTTCGCTCAAACCCCCTTTTTTTTGCAATTTCCTTTGTTTTATCATAAAAGCATGCCAAAAAGGGGATGAAATCACAAAGGGGTTTGCTCGAAGGGGTGGGGGGTTTGAGTGAACCTCTTTTTGGGTTCACACAAACCCCTTTTTGAGCGAACCCCTAAAAACTTGAATTTTTTTTCTTTAGAGCATTTTTTCAATTTCTCTTCATGAAGGGAATTGTAAACCAATATTGTGGGATCACCCAGTGAAGAGTAGACGAGAGTCCCTTCATGGAATGAATCTGTGATCTACTAAGAAGAAGATTGTATGAGTTAGTATTTGGCATGACATAGATAAGGGTAGGAAAAGTCACATATCCTAAATTAATGGGTAGTTTGATTATCCCCAATGATTGCCTACCAACATTATCAAAACCACAAATTAAAAGATTATTAGGTTTTATGATATTCTTATCCACACCAAGCTTATTTAGAAGATCAATGCTACAAACATTAAGGCCTAATCCATTGTCAATAAGAGTACATCTAATTCTAGTTTTATTAATGATTACATATATTAGGAGAGTACCATTTTAATTTTGAACTTAAGAAGGAGGTAATTTATGTTGAGGGAACACAATATCCAACTTTGTTTCCTGCATACAATCAAACAAGTTTGCTAAATCATTTCATTTGATAGAAGGTGAGATATCAACCTTTTGTGAAGTCTCTTGGGGCATCCTGTGGTATATAGGTGAAGTTTGAATCAAGTCCCAGAGAGAGATCTTGGTTGGAGTATTATGAATTTTCTCAACAAGATCATACTCTTTGCCCATATGTTGAGGAGGACGAGGGACAAGAGGAATATATGGTTGAGGAAATGGAATAGAGGTTGGCATTTGCTTTGATTGTTTGTTACTTCAAGTATTATACATGTGAGCAACTACATGATACCTGGTTGCTACAACACATTTTGGTGTGTATAGTTATTTTTAGGTAGTTCCTTCACAAAGTTTAAGATATTGCTAGGAGGTTTAGATTGGTTTGTAGGAGATCCTATAAGGAGAGGAGGTCCAATAACCAGTTGTGAGTTTACAAATTTAATTGAGTTAACTACTTGTTGAAGATCTTTTATCTATGAAGGATCTAATATCAATGTTTAATCTTCATCTATGCAAGCCACCTTATTATCATTTGAAGGAGAAAATGTATCAACGATTACAACCTCTTATGCCAAGATATCCTCCCAAGTAGGAGAGATATTGGGAGAGGGACAAAAATGAGTTTCATGACTACTTAAAAAATGAAGATTAGGTAAAGTATCAATGATTGCATCCTCTTGTGACAAGATATCCTCATAGGTAGGAGAGATACTAGAGAGGGATCAAATAAAAATAATAAAAAGGGAGAGAGAAACTTACTTTCATATGCTTGTAAGAAAAATTCATGAAGTTTCTTAACAAATTTTGACAATAAGACATTGATTATGACAAAACAAGATTTTTGTAAAAAAAAAAAATTCTATGTCCCCCAAATCAAACTAGTAATGTACAACAAAATAAAAAAAAATTAGGACAAACATCCAAAAATAGGAACTAGATCTAAACAAAGACTATAGATAGGTTTCACATAGAAAATTTAATGACAAACTAACTAGACATGGGTGTAGGCACCTTACACCAATGAGGTAAGATTTTATTAATTTCAAAATATGGAAACCAACTACAGTGTTTAAGGGTCTGATGTTGCACAAGTTTAGGTCTAAAAGCAAATTAATAGTTGGAAATGCATGAAAACCTAATTTGTCTATGTGAAAAACACCACAAGTTTAAGACATAAGTTGACTTAACATGTAATTGGGACCCCACTAATTAACTAGTTAGGTAATTTACCTATGTACACCAACATATATATCCATTACTCAAAATTTTCTTTTGGACATAAAACCAAAAACTATATAAATTATCTAGGATAACTAAAAACCACACAACAAGGCTAAAGGAGATGCCCATGTAAAATTATATCTCATAAATGAAAACCTATATATAAAATATACCAAACAATTTAATATTTGTTTGATCTGTAGCAAATTTCCAAATATAATAGATATATATATAGCTCGATCAGTGAACCCTCTATTATAAGTATAATTTTGTAGTGAAAAGTATAACATAAAAAGAAACTAGAAATTTTGTACCATGTTAGTTGCATCTCAACAAAGAATTTTTTCTTGCACTATTTGAGATTATAATGGAGATAAGAATATTGGCCTCGATGTGTCATTATTCACCTAGATGATTAGATTGACCAATGTCTAAGGAGATTTCTCAAAAGGATATAGGTATATATATAGATAGGCTATGAGAGTCATGTAAACCTTAGATCTACAAGGCTTTCCTATCATTAAGGGATGAGTTGTGAGCAATATTAGAAATAATCGTCCTTCTAAAGTCAGGATCATATAGAGAGACACAATAAGGATAAGATCAAAGTGAAACGTGTGAGAAAAATGTATATGAAATACTTTATTTTAATGAATAAATTGTTTTCCATTTAAATTCATTCCCTAGCCTACTCTAAACAAGGTTACTAATGGTAAAATCCATCACAAGGGATGGGTTTTATGGATGGATTTTTTGGATACTTGTTGTGAATTTTTTTACCAATAATGTACCTATGAGCCCGCTTTTGAAACTCACACAAGAATAATGTGAGACTAAAAATAAAGGAAGACAAGGATGATGATTTTTGTCATGGTAACTAGATCAATCAATTTAAACTAATAATGACTAAAACTGAAAAATTAGTGTGATGAATATTGAAATTTTTTAGGCCATAAATTTGATATAAGTTTGATCACTATCTCATGTTTATCAATGATGTTTTTCAAGTTAAGGTGAGGTATTAAAATAGAGCAAAGAAAGTATTAGGTAAGGACAAATGTGTAGTTAAAGGTGTGAGGATCACCGTAGACACGCTACAACATAATGGCAAATGTGACACTAATAAGTCTATGTGAATCTTAAGGTGATCTTGGTTTTCATGGATGTAGTGAGGTGAGCAATTGTTTCCTCACATTTTAAGCCAAACCTTCTCTATAGATGGTAGAGAAAGCAAGTTATAGAACCTTTTGATGTTCTTTATTGAGTTCTCATATTGTAGGTAGACAATATTGAGATAAAATTGATTTCATTACACCTTTTTGGAGGACCCAAACACACAATACAAAAATTGATGGAAAAATTGTAGGACATTTATTAACACAAAAACAAAAATTATAGGTCAAGGTCAAAATGAAAGAAAATGATAAGGTATTTTTTAATGAATAAGCATGTCTTCATCAAACCATTTAAGGACTTCATGTAATCTATGATGCATGCTAGATAAACTAAAGCATGGTGTAGGTGAGGAGCTATATCAATGATAATTAGAATAATAAATTATTTTTAATTTTATCAAATAAAAAGTCCTCTCTTTAACCTACACAACCTTGCATTGGGTATAACCATTAAGTTTATTTTATAGATTCAACCATATTGAAGTTTCTATATAAAACCTAGTTAGCATCTTGAATATTGTTCACTAGTCATTGCCATAACACTATTAAATTATAGAATTATGGGAATGTGTAGGTTGACATAGACATATGAACCCTTGTTAAAGTCATTTTTTTGAAGCCACCCTATACCCCAATCCATCCCAAAGAATACAAACTTTGGTGAAATTTTTGTGGCAATGACACCTCGATGTTCTTGATGAGATGATGTATCACAAAAAATATCAAACAAAATCATCCTAATTTCCATATACAACAAAACCAAAATAATTTATACTTTTTTCTATATATAAATTATTAATAACAACTAGCCCTAACCATGTATTTCAAATTTGTGGGATAATTTATTCATGATATATTTTTGAGGTTAATATTTTTCTTCAATCCTTTCTAAAATTTCATCTAGTTCTTCTCGAAAAACTTATTTTGGTGGTTATTCTACCTCCTTTTCTAATGAGGGAATATGAGAGTGATGATTTAAATGACATTAAGGATAAAGAGATACCTCTAATTATAATTATGCTAAAGCAAAGGTTGTGATGAACTACCTTGTTCGTTATGTGAAATATGCTTAACATGTCTCTAGCAACACCATATTTGTTTTTTGTGAAATATCACAATGATGTCTATTTACAATTGCTATATAAGGAACAATTATAGAACTTGAACATATATATATTTCTAAGAAATTACATCAAATAAATATACATCCTTAAAAATAAATTATATTGTACAAGCATTACTCAAGTATCTACCTTCAAGTACAAGTAAAAATAGCATTTCATTACATCAATTGAACATAGTTCTTTTTATCAAGTATTACATCATACAAAGTGTTATTCAAAACATAATACATACATCATAACCTTGATGTGAAATTCATATAACCAATAGTTCAATAACATGTATAACAAGATCATGTCACTTGAATAATTAAATACATCATTAATACAATTTCAATTGAAATCAAATATTGTTTATGATAAACTAGTTCTTTGACATCTCAACTACAAGAGAGAGAGCATCACCTAAGCACTTTTCCTCCAACCACAAACCGGTGGTCCCCCACACACCTTCCAGTTTGAAGTAGCCATGCCCTTCATGAGGGTAGTAGATCAAGTGAATTTCCATGATCACCATACCATCTGAGAATTGGTATTGTGTTTTAAATACAAACAATCTATTATACAACTCTAGATACCCTCTAGCTGAGTATGGCTTATCTGATTGATTTGTAATAAATAGACACTATGAATTGACAATGCAAGCAATAATTTTGTATTACTTTGTCCAATGATTTAATAATAAACAAAATATTTTTTATTGAGATAACATGTGTCGTATGTTCACACACCTCTTTCCTAAACTGGGTATTGGAAAATTAATTTCATACATAATTCTTATAGTGATATGGTTAATCTAACACATTCATCTTTCCTCTTTATATACTTCAACAAAAATTCAATGTTGCTATTTTTAGGATATAGAACACCCTTTTATAATTTTATAACTTGTATATTTAATATATACATATATACTTATGTAATTGCATATTTAACCTCTTAATTCAATAACATAGAAATGCACAATTTCAAAGGAGAATATCTAGTCTTATCTAATAATATGATTTCTACATATGTATGTGTATGACCCTATGAATAACATGCCAATCATTCAATAAGTCCATAATTGATAGCAACTATTGCATATGTTTTCTACACAATAATATAAAACTATCCTTATTGATACCACTTGACAAACATAATTCTAGTAAGGTAGTGACATTATGGAACCATACAATAATGCTTAGTTTAAAATACAAACTTACTACTATTCATAAGAATAAGGCATGATTGAAAATACTATTTTAATCATTATCGAGGGCAAAGAGTAATGCATGAAAAAATTCATAGTTTGATAATTGTCAAGGGTAAAGAATAATGAATGACTAACTTCATAGTTTGATCAATGTTGACTAAGCAACAAAATATAATGCATCACTAACATAAATATTTGAATTAATAGTTTAACATAATATTTTAACCACTATAAAGAGCAACGAAAAATACAAGGTTAACATTACAACTTAATGAATGTGGACTAAGAAATAAAACATAGGGTTGAAGCACTATCCTCCTGCATTGATAATGCCAAAATTATATAAAAAGATTATTTTATACATTGTAATTGAATGCCAATTGACTGGGGTTCATTTGACATTACTTATCCTAGTTCAGAATAAGGTTTGGTGATAAAACCACACTCCAAAAAATACAGGCTTAATGTCAAGAACAACAATTATATCCCCAATAAAACTCTGGCCTGTAAGGCTAAGGACAAAAATTATTTCCCCAATGAAACTCTGGCCTATAAGACTGAGAACAAAAAATATATACCTAGTAAAACTATGTCCTATAAGGTCAAGAACAACAATTATTTCCCTAATAAAACTTTGGCCTATAAGGCCAAGGACAACAATTATTTCCCCAATAAAACTCTAGCCTATAAGTTTGAGGATAACAATTATTTCCCCAATAAAACTCTGGCCTATAAGGCTGAGAACAACAATTATTTCCCCATAAAAATTGTGGAATATAAGGCCAAGAACAACATATACAAAGCTTTAACATAAATAACATAGTTCTAAACAAACCCATTATAATTTACAATGTATTATCAATGTTTACCAACCTATACGGTCTCACTAGTATTGTTCAAGGTAAAAGAAAAAACATAGATCTCAATAGCCCTCCACATAATTCAACATTTGACTATGCTCAAAGTACAAACCGAAAGTGTTCATCAAATTGAAAACAAAGTTTATAAAGATACATACCTAAGGGGTCTTTAAAATGGTAACCAATTTCTAAACATAGAGATACACCAATGATTTCCCTTGTTTACTCAATAGTATAGGTTAAGGTTAAAAGCTTCTAACAAGTCTTCATAAACACTTAAAAATAATCTACTACACGCTAGCAATTTCCTATTAAAATTTACTTAGTAAAAATTAGGGGAACTCTTCTCAAATTTTCTAAAATTATAACTCTTTTCAATCTCAAAATATTTGTATGTCAAGTTAACATTGATAATAAGAATAAGGGTTTACTACATACCAACGTTTCAGCAAAAACACTCTAAAACACAACAAATTTGAGCTCTTCACCTTTTTCCATCACCCACAAAGGTTCTTTCTCCTCGTTTTCTTACTTTATTTCTCCAAATCCTTTCATTTCTCCCTCTTTCTCAACACGTCACCAAATTCCCTCCATATTGTGTTCCTTGTGGGAGTAGTGAAATCTCCCATTACTTCACTTAATGTGAAGTTAGTTCCATTAATATCTCTCTCTCTCCACTACATGGAGTTAACAACTCACGAATCACTTTGATAGCTTTCAAAGTACTATAAATCAATACCAACCCATGATGATATCTATATATTCAACAAAAATAAAATATTATTTTCTCACATGCAACAAATCAATATGAATTGGGCCATTTTCTTAAATGAAAAATCATTCAACTTCTTGAGATAATATCTTTTCAAATTAAAAATAAACTACATAGAAAATATGGACTAGAATTGTGAACAAATTTTCATCAAATATGATCCAAGAGACAAGAATCACCAAAATCATAATGATTGATCAACTCAAGACGAACATCTACATGAATTCAAAAACTAACATCATTTTGCGTGTGTGTGAGAGAGAGAGATCTTAGATTCATGGTGGTCATGAAATTCTTTTGAATCTGTTTCCCTCTCTCTGGTGATACTCTCCCTCCTCTTTTGGGTGGAGAAAGCTATCTCATGTGTCCACCTCATTAAACCAACAAGATAGTTAGTTTAATAATTGTGTTACCAAAATATAATATAATCAATCCTTAATATCTCATAATAATCAATTCCACATATACATATTTTAAAACAGTATCTAGTTCTGGTATTTTCCTTAACACAATAAAGCAGGATCAACATAATATAAATATTCTTAAAAAAAAAATTTGGTATCATAATTTAATATGCAATAACAAAAATGCAACATAATCTAGATGGTTCAAAAATAGGATGTGATAAAGGTTGTCGCCTCCATTAGAGTTTTTCGATTGAATACAATCTCTTTAAGCTGGAAATCAAACAAACAACTTATAGGGTGCTATATAAATTTTGGCTAAATAATGATTTATAACTTAGTGGTAACTTATAGTGGGTGGTTCAAATTAGCTCAAAGAAAAGGGTATAGGAATGCGTGGTTGGAAGGTGACTATTTGAATATTATAAACAATTTAAAGAATGCCTCACCTCCGTCTTGGACTATTGAGGCCTTGGTCAGGGACTCCATTGAAATTATAAAATCCTCTGATAATGTTTATATCTCCCATATATTGAGAGAGGGAAATATGTTAGCTGATTTCTTTGCTAACTTTGGCGTTAGAGAAAGAAAGGAGTGGGATTTAAATGATCCCATTCCTTTTGAAGCAACGACTATTATTATTAATGAAAGCTAATCTTAAGCAGATATTCATTTGCTTTGAGGGGTGCATGTCATTACTCATGTGGTTGAATGTTATGAATGAGGATGTTAAAGTTATGAGTACGGGGGACGACTTTCCCAAGGACCAGAGTTCTAATCCATTTTGCTTATATGTCCTCTTGCTAGCTTCACATGGATTTTGGGTGTTATTTTGCTTATGTTTGATGAATTTTCAAATAAATTATTTGACTTTGTTTATAAACAACTCCAAGATTAGCTCTGCATAAGAATTGTCATGTATATTTGATACTCCTATTAAGTCACAATAGCCAAGTTTTGAAAATCGGAAACATAACAAATCTTTGGTGATTTTCAAATAAATTATTTGACCATATTTTAAGGAACTTCAACTTAGCGTTATGTAATAATTGTCATATCTATTTGATATTCCTATTAGGTCACAATAATCAAGGTTTGATTTAAAACATAAAAAGTCTTTGGTGATTTTTAAAACAAATTATTTGACCATATATCTATTTGATACTCCGATAAGTCATAATAGTCAAGGTATGAAAATCTAAAACATAAAAAATCTTTGATGGTTTTTCAAACAAATTATTTGACCATGTTTTGAACAACTTCAAGCTTAGCTCTATATAATAATTCTCATATCTATTTAATACTCCCATAAAGTCGCAATAGTCAATGTTTGAAAAATTAAAACATAAAAATCTTTGGCATTTTTCAAACAAATTATTTGACCATGTTTTGAACAACTCCAAGCTTAGCTCTACGTAATAATTGTCATATCTATTTAATACTCCCATAAAGTCACAATAGTCAATGTTTGTAAATCTAAAACATAAAAATCTTTGGTAATTTTTCAAACAAATTATTTGACCATGTTTTGAACAACTTCAAGCTTTAACTCTACATAATAATTGTCATATATATTTGAAACTCCTATTAAATGACTTAAATAATTATAATTTTGTTATTATTTCTTCAATTACTATAAATAATTTTCATATTAATCATAATTATGTATATTTTAAATGACTTAAATAATTATATTTTTGTTATTATTTCTTAAATTATTATAAATAATTTTGTCTCTCTCACCTCCCGTTTCCCCCCCTCCAACTATCCCTCACCTCCTTGCCCACCTATCCCTTCCCCGCCATCCCTGTTGTCTCCCTCCCCTTCCCCTTCCCCCTCCGCCCTCCTGCCCCACCCCTCTTTCCCTCTAAGGAATAAACGCTTTTGAGGGGATTATGAATTGGTGAGTTCTAGATGAGACCTCATATCGAGTATAAACATCTCAATGCAAACTTGAACAGAAAAACCACAACACCATGATTTAACCATCACACTATTCTATTAATAATGCAAACAAATTGTTAGAAATGCATGAAAACATATTGTTAGAAATGCATGAAAACCTAATTTTAGGTCTAAAAGCAAACAAATTGTTAGAAATGCATGAAAACCTAATTTTTCTATGTGAAAAACACCACAAGTTTAAAACCTAAGTTGACTTAACATGTAAATAGGACCCCTCTAATTAACTAGTTAGGTAAATTACCTATGTATACCAACATATATATCCATTACTCAAAATTTTCTTTTGGACATAAAACCAAAAACTATATAAATTATCTAGAATAACTAAAAACCACACAACAAGGCTAAAGGAGATGCCCATGCAAAATTATATCTCATAAATGCAAACCTATATATAAAATATACCAAACAATTTAATATTTGTTTGATCTGTAGCGAATTTCCAAATATAATAGATATATATATAGCTCGATCTATGAACCCTCTATTATAAGTATAACTTTGTAGTGAAAAGTATAACATAAAAAGAAATTATAAATTTTGTACCATGTTAGTTGCATCTCAACAAATAATTTTTCCTTGCACTATTTGAGATTATAATGGAGATAAGAATATTGGCCTCGATGTGTCATTATTCACCTAGATAATTAGATTGACCAATGTCTAAGGAGATTTCTCAAAAGGATATAGGTATATAAATAGATAGGCTATTAGAGTCATGGAAACCTTAGATGTACAAGGCTTTCCTATCAATAAGGGATGAGTTGTGAGCAATATTAGAAATAATCGTCCTTCTAAAGTCAGGATCATATAGAGAGACACAATAAGGATAAGATCAAAGTGAAATGTGTGAGAATAATGTATATGAAATACTTTATTTTAATGAATAAATTGTTTTCCATTTAAATTCATTCCCTAGCCTAATCTAAACAAGGTTAGCAATGATAAAATCCATCACAAGGGATGGGTTTTATGGATGGATTGTTTGGATACTTGTTGTGAATTTTTTTACCAATAATGTACCTATGAGCCCGCTTTTGAAACTCACACAAGAATAATGTGAGACTAAAAATAAAGGAAGACAAGGATGATAATTTTTGTCATGGTAACTAGATCAAAAAATTTAAACTAATAATGACTAAAACTGAAAAAATTAGTGTGATGAATATTGAAATTTTTTAGGCCATAAATTTGATATGGGTTTGATCACTATCTCATGTTTATCAATGATGTTTTTCAAGTTAAGGTGAGGTATTAAAATAGAGTAGGGAAAGTATTAGGTAAGGAAAAATTTGTAGTTAAAGGTGTGAGGATCACCGTAGACACGCTACAATTTAATGGAAAATGTGACACTAATAAGTCTATGTGAATCTTAAGGTGATCTTGGTTTTCATGGATGTAGTGAGGTGAGCAATTGTTTCCTCACATTTTAAGCCAAACCTTCTCTATAGATGGTAGAGGAAGCAAGTTATAGAACCTTTTGATGTTCTTTATTGAGTTCTCATATTGTAGGTAGACAATATTGAGATAAAATTGATTTCATTACACCTTTTTGGAGGACCCAAACACGCAATACAAAAATTGATGGAAAAATTATAGGACATTTATTAACACAAAAACAAAAATTATAGGTCAAGGTCAAAATGAAAGAAAAATGATAAGGTATTTTTTTTTATCAATAAGCATGTCTTCATCAAACCATTTAAGGACTTTATGTAATCTATGATGCATTATAGATAAACTAAAGCATGGTGTAGGTGAGGAGCTATAGCAATGATAATTAGAATAATAAATTATTTTTAATTTTATCAAATAAAAAGTCCTCTCTTTAACCTACACAACCTTGCATTGGGTAGAACCCTTAAGTTTATTTTATAGATTCAACCATATTGAAGTTTCTATATAAAACCTAGTTAGCATCTTGAAGATTGTTCACTAGTCATTGCCATAATACTATTAAATTATAGAATTATGGGAATGTGGAGGTTGACATAGACATATGAACCCTTGTTAAAGTCATTTTTTTGAAGCCTCCCTATAGCCCAATCCATCCCAAAGAATACAAACTTTGGTGAAATTGTTGTGGCAATGACACCTCGATGTTCTTGATGGGATGATGTATCACAAAAAATATCAAACAAAATCATCCTAATTTCCATATACAACAAAACCAAAATAATTTATACTTTTTTCTATATATAAATTATTAATAACAACTAGCCCTAACCATGTATTTCAAATTTGTGGGATAATTTATTCATGATATATTTTTGAGGTTAATATTTTTCTTCAATCCTTTCTAAAATTGCATCTAGTTCTTCTTAAAAAACTTATTTTGGTGGTTATTCTACCTCCTTTTCTAATGAGGGAATATGAGAGTGATGATTTAAATGACATTGAGGATAAAGAGATACCTCTAATGACAATGATGCTAAAGCAAAGGTTGTGATGAACTACCTTGTTCGTTATGTGAAATGTGCTTAACATGTCTCTAGCAACACCATATTTGTTTTTTTGTGAAATATCACAATGATATCTATTTACAATTGCTATATAAGGAACAATTATAGAACTTGAACATATATATATTTCTAAAAAATTACATCAAATAAATATACATCCTTAAAAATAAATTATATTGTACAAGCATTACTCAAGTATCTACCTTCAAGTACAAGTAAAAATAGCATTTCATTGCATCAATTGAACATAGTTCTTTTTATCAAGTATTACATCATACAAAGTGTTATTTAAAACATAATACATACATCATAACCTTGATGTGAAATTCATATAACCAATAGTTCAATAACGTGTATAACAAGATCATGTTACTTGAATCATTAAATACATCATTAATACAATTTCAATTGAAATAAAATATTGTCTATGATAAACTAGTTCTTTGACATCTCAACTACAAGAGAGAGAGCATCGCCTGAGCACTTTTCCTCCAACCACAAACCGGTGGTCCCCCACACACCTTCCTGTTGGAAGTAGCCATACCCTTCACGAGGGTAGTAGATCAAGTGAATTTCCATGATCACCATACCATCTGAGAATTGGTATTGTGTTTTAAATACAAACAATCTATTATACAACTCTAGATACCCTCTAGCCGAGTATGGCTTATCTGATTGATCTGTAGTAAATAGACCATATGAATTGAAAATGCAAGCAATAATTTTGTATTACTTTGTCCAATGATTTAATAATAACAAAATATTTTTTATTGAGATAACATGTGTCGTATGTTCACACACCTCTTTCCTAAACTGGCTATTGGCAAATTAATTTCATACATAATTCTTATAGTGATATGGTTAATCTAACACATTCATCTTTCCTCTTTTTATACTTCAGCGAAAATTCAATGTTGCTATTTTTAGGATATAGAACACCCTTTTATAAATTTATAACTTGTATATTTAATACATATACTTATGTAATTGCATATTTAACCTCTTAATTCAATAACATAGACATGCACAATTTTAAAGGAGAATATCTAGTCTTATCTAATAATATGATTTATACATATGTATGTGTATGACCCTATGAATAACATGCCGATCATTCAATAAGTCCATAATTGATAGCAACTATTGCATATGTTTTCTACACAACAATAGAAAACTATCCTTATTGATACCACTTGACAAACATAGTTCTACTAAGGTAGTGACACTATAAAACCATACAATAATGCTTAGTTTAAAATACAGACTTACTACTATTCATAAGAATAAGACATGATTGAAAATACTATTTTAATCATTATTGAGGGCAAAGAATAATGCATGAATAAATTCATAGTTTGATCACTGTCAAGGGTAAAGGATAATGCATGACTAACTTCACAGTTTGATCACTGTTGACTAAGCAACAAAATATAATGCATTACTGACATAAATATTTGAATTAATAGTTTAACATAATATTTTAACCACTATCGAGAGCAATGAAAAATACAAGGTTAACATTACAACTTAATGAATGTGGACTAAGAAATAAAACATAGGGTTGAAGCACTATCCTCCTGCATTGATAATGCCAAAATTATATAAAAATATTATTTTACACATTGTAATTGAATGCCAATTGACTAGGGTTCATTTTACATTGCTTATCCTAGTTCAGAATAAGGTTTGGTGATAAAGCCAACACTCCAAAAAACACAGGCTTAAGGTCAAGAACAACAATTATATCCCCAATAAAACTCTGGCCTCTAAGGCTAAGGAAAAAAAATATTTCCCCAATGAAACTCTAGCCTATAAGACCGAGAACAACAAATATTTACCTAGTAAAACTATGTCCTATAAGTTCAAGAACAACAATTATTTCCCTAATAAAACTTTGGCCTATAAGGCCAAGGACAACAATTATTTCCCCAATAAAACTCTAGCCTATAAGTTTGAGGATAAAAATTATTTCCCCAATAAAACTCTGGCCTATAAGGTTGAGAACAACAATTATTTCCCCATAAAAATTGTGGAATATAAGGCCAAGAACAACATATACAAAGCTTTAACATAAATAACATAGTTCTAAACAAACCCATTATAATTTACAATGTATTATCAATGTTTACCAACCTATATGGTCTCACTAGTATTGTTCAAGGTAAAAGAATAAACATAGATCTCAATAGCCCTCCACACAGTTCAACATTTGACTATGCTCAAAGTACAAACCGAAAGTGTTCATCAGATTCAAAACAAAGTTTATAAAGATACATACCTAAGGGGTCTTTAAAATGGTAACCAATTTCTAAACATAGAGATACACCAATGATTTCCCTTGTTTACTCAATAGTATAGGTCAAGGTTAAAATCTTCTAACAAGTCTTCATAAACCCTTAAAAATAATCTACTACACACAAGCAATTTCCTATTAAAATTTACTTAGTAAAAATTAGAGGAACTCTTCTCAATTTTTCTAAAATTATAACTCTTTTCAATCTCAAAATATTTGTATGTCAAGTTAACATTGATAATAAGAATAAGGGTTTACTACATACCAACGTTTTAGCAAAAACACTCTAAACCACAACAAATTTGAGCTCTTCACCTTTTTCCATCACCCACAAAGGTTCTTTCTCCTCATTTTCTTACTTTATTTCTCCAAATCCTTTCATTTCTCCCTCTTTCTCAACATGTCACCAAATTCCCTCCATATTGTGTTCCTTGTGGGAGTAGTGAAATCTCCCATTACTTCACTTAATGTGAAGTTAATTCTATTAATATCTCTCTCTCTCCACAACATGGAGTTAACAACTCACGAATCACTTTGATAGCTTTCAAAGTACTATAAATCAATACCAACCCATGATGATATCTATATATTCAACAAAAATAAAAGATATTTTCTCACATGCAACAAATCAATATGAATTGGACCATTTTCTTAAATGAAAAAGCATTCAACTTCTTGAGATAATATCTTTTCAAATTAAAAATAAACTACATAGAAAATATGGACTAGAATTGTGAACAAATTTTCATCGAATATGATCCAATAGACAAGAATCACCAAAATCATAATGATCGATCAACTCAAGACGAACATCTACATGAATTCACAAACTAACATCATTCTGTGTGTGTGTGAGAGAGAGATTCTAGATTCATGGTGGTCATGAAATTCTTCTGAATATGTTTCCCTCTCTCTGGTGATACTCTCCCTCCTCTTTCGGGTGGAGAAAGCTATCTCCTGTGTCCACCTCATTAAACCAACAAGATAGTTAGTTTGATAATTGTGTTACCAAAATCTAATATAATTAATCCTTAATATCTCATAATAATCAATTCCACATATACATATTTTAAAACAGTATCTAGTTCTGGTATTTTCCTTAACACAATAAAGTAGGATCAACATAATATAAATATTCTTAACAATTTTTTTGGCATCATAATTTAATATGCAATAACAAAATGCAACATAATCTAGATGGTTCAAAAATAGGATGTGATAAAGGTTGTCACCTCCATTAGAGTTTTTCGATTGAATACAATCTCTTTAAGCTGGAAATCAAACAAACAACTTATAGGGTGCTAAATAAATTTTGGCTAAATAATGATTTATAACTTAGTGGTAACTTATAGTGGGTGGTTCAAATTGGCTCAAAGCAAAGGGTATAGGAAGGTGTGGTTGGAAGGTGACTCTCTGAATATTATAAACAGTTTAAAGAATGCCTCACCTTCGTCTTGGACTATTGAGGCCTTGGTCAGGGACTCCATTGAAATTATCAAATCCTTTGATATGTTTATATCTCCCATATATTGAGAGAGGGAAATATGTTAGCTGATTTCTTTGCTAACTTTGGCGTTAGAGAAAGAAAGGAGTGGGATTTAAATGATCCTATTCCTTTTGAAGCAATGACTATTATTACTAATGAAAGCTAATCTTAAGCAGATCTTCATTTGCTTTGAGGGGTGCATGTCATTACTCATGTGGTCAAATGTTATGAATGAGGATGTTAAAGTTATGAGTATGGGGGATGGCTTTCATAAGGACCAGAGTTCTAATCCATTTTGCTTATCTGTCCTCTTGCTGGCTTCGCACAAATTCTGGGTGTTATTTGCCTTAGTCTCTAGAGTCTTCTGCTGTTTAATTCCACTCTGGGTGGTGTTTGCCTTAGTTTCTTGAGGTTTCTGTTGTGTGCTTGGCTTCTGTTCGTTAATGCTTCTGCGATGGGCGGGGACAGAAACCGCGCCGAGCCTAAGTCCTGTGTTGCTGCTAAGCAAAGGAAGGATATGTGGGAGATTTTAGAGAAGGGTGGATTAACTCTGTATATGGAGAAGCTGCATGGTAACAATCCCTAGGTAACCGATTTGGTTGCTCAAGGGTGGAATGAGAGAACCCTGAATTTGGGTGGTAGGGAAGTTGTGGTTGATGAAGAATTCATAGCCCAAATTATAGGCTTGTCTATGCAGGGTATGAAGGTGTTCAGAGACAAAAAAGAATCGCAGGCTGCGATGTCTATTTTCTTTAAAGGGAATGAGGCTATTGATTTGAAAATGGTGAAGAGTGGTGGTTATCAGAGGAGTTCCTTGAAAGCGTTGTGGCATGATGTGGTTGAAGAGATTATTAGGTATGTCACCTTGGAAGGGAGGTATACAACGATTAACACTTACCATTTCCTTTTGCTCAACCATTTCCAGCATAAGAAATGGGTTTCCTTTCCTTACTATTTGTTGATTTTGCTTGACACGAGGATTAAGGAGCATATAAAAAACCCCAATCTGCATGTGGGGTTAATTCTCTTGATCTATGAACATGTCAAAGCTCATGAGGTGCATAAAACTCTTGTGTCCCTAAAGGAAAATATTGCTAAACCCCGAGAGGGTTATGAAACGGATTTAGGAGAGGAAAGGGTTAGTTAAAAATCTGAGAAGAGAAGGCTAATTTTGAGCAAAGATTCTAATTATGGTAGGGATGATGATGTTGATTATGTCCTAGATTCGTATGCCTCTCTTGAGGAGGGCCCCATTTCCCTTATTCCAGGTAAGATTGGGAAAAGGAAGCTAGATGATAAAGAGGGCTATACGACTTGCAGTGACATGGTGGTAGCGAATGTTCTTTCTAAGGGGGTTAAGGACAAAAATGAACTTTATGGGGAAGCTTCCTCTCCTCCCCTAGTGACTACACAAGTGCAAGAGACTGAGGAGCGGAGCCGGAAGAGAAGGGTGTTGAGAACTGATGGCCAACTCCTGGAGAAGGGTTTCCCTCTTTCCCTGGTTGGTGGTATCTATGGTGAGGCCTCTTCGAGTACTGACATTAAGATGTTGAAGCAGGGGAAGGAAAGGGTTGTGAGTGGAGGACATGTTGTGGGAACTAGTGAAGCGGATGTGGATAGGATGATGAAAAGGAAGGATGTTGCGGAGGAAATTGCTTGCTCCATTCGTAAGATGAAGACTCCTATTTCCGCTGGCAAAGGTAAGGATATTTCTGCTGATAAGGTTCATGTTAGTTCTTCTGATGAGGACGTTTTTGTGGGGAAACAAATTGAAAAATTTGATTGGGAGGAGTTGTCTGATGTGTTGGGCTTGGCCCGTGACTGGGCTAATGTGTTGTTTAAACTTTTTAAGTGGTCCTTCCATGAGATCAATAGGACTAATGTTAGAATTAGAGGTGTTGCTAGTAAGGTTGAGGACCCTTTTGTCCAAAGCCAAATTGATAATCTAATGGGTTCTCTTAATACTATGGCTAATACTATGGCAGAGGAAACCATCAATTTGAAAGAGAATTTGGAAGGAAGAATATTATCCCTTGAGGATAAATTTGAAAAAATGTGGAATTTTGTGATGAAGAGTGGAGATGTCTCTAAGGTTCTAGGCATTTCGGATTCTGCCAAGGTGATCTCCCTTGTGATTATTGTGAAAAAAGAGAAAGGAGACTGTGTCTGCTGATGATATTGCTGCTGGGGGTAAGTTGCTAGTTGTGGATTGTGCTGGTCGGAAGGGTGTTGTTAAAGGTAATGTTTTGAGTGGTGAGGTAAAAACTAGTGGGCTAGGGGTCAGAACTAGAAACAGAATGAAAGCTCAGGCCGAGGCCTCTGGCATAGAGGTGTTTGATATTGTGGATAATGCATAGAAGATGGCTGCTAGTGAAATGGAAGTTGTAGAGACTTTGAACAATATGTAGTGTTGTTGGTTGGCTACCTTCTTTTTGGCTGTTTTTTTGTTGTTGGTTCGTTGTCGTTGGGTTGATTGCTACGTAATGGTGTTCTCTTTTTTTATCAGCTAGTTTATTTTGTAAAGGGTTTCGGGCCCCTTCAAAACCCATTTTTTACCTCTAATCAAAACTTATAGTGGGTGGTAAGAGTCTTGGGATAAAAAAATGTTACTTGAGAGCAAGGGTGTGACTTGAGGTTTTAACCATTCCTATTTTTCATTAACACTTTTATTACTATGATATTCCAACTACATGGGTTAAAATTAATTCATTTAGTAGCTTTAATGGTGATTTTAAAAATATGGTTTCCATTATTCATTAATATATAATCCCATATTTCTCACTTAATATCCATTGAAAATGAAAACAAGTATTGAGAAGATTGATAAACAATATATTACAAGGACAATGCTTGTCAGCGATTTGTATTTCAATGGTCTTATTTATGCTATGAGAGATTAATTTACAAACACATTATCTTTGAAACACTATTAAAATGAAACTTGTTTTGTTCATGGAAAGCGACACACCTTACTAGTTTTATCATTTGATAGTGAAAGAGATGAGCAATGATCTAAGAAATTTCATCCAAGTATTGAATATTGGTCATATATAAGAAATAATATTATTTTGAGTCCATGGTTAAAATGCGCACAAAGTGTTATTAACAAACCAAGGACCATGTTTAATAATAACTACACAATATTCAAGGTTTGAAAATCTAAAAGATAAAAAATCTTTGATGAATTTTCAAATAAATTATTTGACTTTGTTTTTAAACAACTTCAAGCTTAGCTTTGCATAATAATTGTCATGTATATTTGATACTCCTATTAAGTCACAATAGCCAAGTTTTGAAAATCTGAAACATAACAAATCTTTGGTGATTTTTCAAATAAATTATTTGATCATATTTTAATCAACTTCAATCTTAGCGCTATGTAATAATTGTCATATCTATTTGATATTCCTATTAAGTCACAATAATCAAGGTTTGATTTAAAACATAAAAAGTCTTTGGTGATTTTTAAAACAAATTATTTGACCATATATCTATTTGATACTCCGATTTGAACAACTTCAAGCTTAGCTCTATATAATAATTCTCATATCTATTTAATACTCCCATAGAGTCGCAATAGTCAATGTTTGAAAAATTAAAACATAAAAATCTTTGGCATTTTTCAAACAAATTATTTGACCATGTTTTGAAAAATTCCAAGCTTAGCTCTACATAATAATTGTCATATCTATTTAATACTCCCATAAAGAACCAATAGTCAATGTTTGCAAATCTAAAACATAAAAATCTTTGGTAATTTTTCAAACAAATTATTTGACCATGCTTTGAACAACTTCAAGCTTTAACTCTACATAACAATTGCCATATATGTTTGAAACTCCTATTAAATGACTTAAATAATTATAATTTTGTATAAATAATTTTCATATTAATCATAACTATGTATATTTTAAATGACTTAAATAATTATATTTTTGTTATTATTTCTTAAATTATTATAAATAATTTTCTCTCTCTCACCTGCCGCTTCACCCCCTCCAACTATCCCTCGCCTCCTTGCCCACCTATCCCTTCCTCCCCATCCCTGCCCATCTCCCTCCCCTTCCCCTTCGCTCTCCCCCCCCCTGCCCCACTCCTCTTTCCCTCTAAGGAATAAACGCTTTTGAGGGGATTATGAATTGGTGAGTTCTAGATGAGACCTCATATCCAGTCTAAACATCTCAACGCAAACTTGAACAGAAAAACCACAACACCATGATTTAACCATCACACTATTCTATTAATAATAATTAATTATAATACCTTTATTAACAAATCAATTAAACAACTAAAAAAATACAGGTCCAATTTAAGGAAATGCTATAATCTCTTATGCCTTTTTTAAAATTAAAAGAAAAGAACAGGCCAGAATGACGCAACAATTTCAGACAAACAGCCTAAATCAGTCCAATTAAGGCTGCAATGAAAAAACAAGAGAGAGGTCAAAACCCTAAATCATAAAAACACAATCAGATATTTATTTTCCCGATATCAGATTTATCAGGAGATGAAACCCTAGAAATGGCGGACCTGCTAATCGAATCTAAACTTACATCGGAAAAAATCATCTACGTAATGACAAATAATGATATTACCAGTTACCATTATCGAGACTGCGACATTATTCACCTGCCGGAGCATGTGTATATGTTGTGGATTCCTCGTGTCTGCCTTGTAATTCACCAATCGCAACAATTCGCTGGTCTGCATCATGTGAATTCCACTGTAAATAAATCTGCTTTTACGATGATGATGTTGCGTGACACCAACAATCCTTTTTTCTGGTGCACATTTTGATGTTTTCCATGACTGGTGAAATCTTTTCGCCTCTGTTTTTATCTGATATTTGACAGTGCCTCTGCCCAATGGAGGTGGAGTGGAACGCAACGCATTCCGTGTGGGAATTTATTCGAAGTCACGTTCACTGCAACCTCCCCCTAACTCAGGAATTGCATGTGATTTAGCAGTTCTACGCCACGTTTACTCGGGCCCTGCTTCTCTTTCGGCAAACTCTGCACTTTTAGCTTTCCAACACCATGGTTTTTTAAGATGAATTTTGATTTTAATGAATACAATTGGCTCATATAGACAGATATATTTTCAGTGATATCAATTTTTCAGTTAAAATGATTTTTGGATTTGATTGTGTCAGATATTTTTACATCAATGTTTTGGAACATACTGTTATCCATCATCAAGATGATAGTAGAGAGCTCAAGGAAAAAAAAATGATTTAGTGGAAGATTTTATATCATTTATGAGTTTGCTTTGCTATTCAATATAGGAGCACGAGCCTATGTTGATATCGCTTTGCTATTCAATATGAGAGTACATCGGTTAAGAGTCAAGTATTAAAGGGTATCCATTCTACCAAAATTGTGGTGGGCATGATCTTGACCTTATCCCTTATATCATACCTTTGAGAATTTGAACCTTGATAGATGGCATAATCAAGGAACATACCATCACCCCTCACCAACACTCCATGACCCATCATCAAGATGATAGCAGAGAGCTCAAGGAGAAGAAAATGATTTAATAGAGGATTTTATATTATTTATGAGTTCACTTTGCTATTCAATATATAGGAGCACAAGCCTATGTTGATACTGCTTTGCTATTCAATATGAGAGTGTGAGGCTATGTTGATACCTCTTCGGCTAAAAGCCAAGGACTAAGGGGTATCCATTCTACCAAAGTTGTGGGAGGCACGGTCTTGACCTTACCCCTTATATGATACCTCTAAGGATTGAATCTTGGTGGATGGCATAATCAAGGAATATACCGTCACCCCACCAATTGTGCTCAACCAATTGAACTACAACCCTATGGTAATTATAATATGTTAGAGAAAGTGTATGTTAAGATTTATTTTTTATTAACTTATTATGATTAAAGGATTTGTTTATTTGCTCATAGTTATTTAAGAATTATATTTGATTAACACCTATCTTCATAATTTTGTATCTTGGTAGATGGTATGTCACATCATCATTCTCAATATTTAAGTGGCAATTCCTTTGACTATTTTTAACTTTAAGATATATTATTAGTTTTTTCTTTATTATGCTATAATTTATTTATATAATATACTTATAAAATATTTACATATTGTAAAAGTCACAAAATAAAATGAGTAGTTATCCAACATTGGTGGTATGTTCTTGAATAAGAAAATGAAATGGGTTGTGTTGCATATGAAGATGGACTACATTTTGAATTGATTGGTGACTTATCCCTCTCTCCAACTTGTGTTTGGTAGGGCAAGATGTGTGATTCACTTGGCCTATGGCCATGCGTAATAGATTCCCTTTGTAGGGTTTGACTTGCATGCATGTTCTCAACATAACTAGTGTGCCATACTTATGTGGTCTTATATCATGCCTTCATGTTAATTGGTTGCAAGTGTTATATTCTTGTGTTATTTCTTAGGTGTTAACTTTGGTTCCTTTCATATTTTGATGTTTAGGACCATGTAAATAGTTATTTCTTTGCTAAATGCATTAGTGTATGTTTTCCTATTGTTCTTACCCCCCCATTGTATCTTAGTATGCCCCAAAAGATACTAATTCTTGCAATGTCACCATGTGACACTCATCCCTAATTAGAGCTAATTTTGGCACCCCCTTTTATTTAAAAAAATGTTCACCTTTGAGCTCTAATGGAACCTATGCTTATAATTGATTATAAATGTCTTGCATTAGGGTTCTAAGTGCCTATATGATTATGGCTTGTATAAATGTCTTGGTGGATGAATTCTAGTGTCTCTATACATTTCAACAAGTTTTTGTAGGTTTGGTGTGTTCGTTTTTGTGTTTGGATGTCATGAGAGTTCTTTTGATATAGGTCTCAAGGTGTTTTCATGGTGGCCAAGCCTTATAAGCTAGTCTTGTACATACCCTTTCCATGACCTAATTTTATTTTTCTTAAGCGCCAATATTCATATGATTAGCCTACACTTCTAGCACAATGCACTTTTTCTAATTTCTTGTTGACTTGGTGTAGATGGTGGAGAAATAAATTAATGCACACACCCTATTTTTGTTTGCCTTGAAACTACCAATGTTACTATCTAACACTTAGCGCTCAACCTTTTAGGTTAATCTAATTTCTATGCATCCTCTATTTAGCTCTTTGGTACTTACCCTATTTTCATTTCCTTATTACTATTTTTATATTCCTATGTCTTTACTACTATGTCACATTCCTATTCATAGTATGTGGTGGGTAATCTTCTCCTATATAGCTCCATTTCACCCACCACATGATAGCTCTTCAATTCCCTTTCTTTTCACCATTTTTTAGATCATCTACCATATGCTTAGCCTTTATCTCTTACTATGAAGCCAACTCCCTTTATGGTATTTTCTTCCTTTGTATCACAGATTGGTCCATGTGGACCACCATGACCATTTATCATCAACACACTATATGCATTGGAAAATCATTTAATTTCACCTATCTCTTTTACAATGTCACAAGGTGAGATCCACCTCTCTCCTCATAGGTGCTTTTTTAATCATGAAAATCAATGTGAATTGTGTGACAAATGGGTTCCCTCCATGCATTGCCTTTGAAGATGGTGGGTCTGATCCTTTATCTATATTGCAATACCTTCTCTTGTAAACACATCTTCTTATGCCATGTTTCATGCATGTGGAGGGTGTGGCGAGATCAATTTAATAGTGGAGGCTTATTGTCTACATGAACATGTGGTGATCACTATTTAGTACTACAAAATATTTTGGTGGTCAATCCTTACAAGAATGCATCTTGATCAAGCATCATGAATTGAACATATTTCTTGTTTCTTTTTGTTTCTCATCTTTTGATCAAATCTAAGGTGTTTGACACTTTATATGGTTTATGATAGACATGGTAAGGTGTTTCCTCCACTCATACGATTGAATTAGTGTGTGTCAGGTGACCTTCTTGGAGAGGCCTGATATTTTATTAGCTTGTCTTGAATTTTCAACAAGTTCTCTATGCATCTCTTGGCCATATGGACTATTCAAAGTTGTTTTCCGTAGAGTGAATATCTAGATTCATCATGGTTACTTATCTTCAACATACTTCAAATGTGATAACACCGATGACTCACCACTATATTGACTAAACATCCAAGCATCATTGCCACTAGTCTTCGACCTGCACAATGGGGCAATAAGATCAAGACAACTACAATTGAACCTTGTTGAAATAATATTAATTGGTGGTGATTTAAAAACTATGCCCTTTCCTTTTATACATTCTTATAGGCCATTTATATCTTTCATTAGCTTTACTAGGCCATTCCCTAATATTATTATAGGGTTTTCCATTTGTTGTTTTCACAATAGCCTCTGGCTATCTTTATGTAGGTAGTCTTTTAGCTCATTGGGGACCTCCTCGTGATCATTCTTCCTTCCAAGGGTGTGGTTTTTGATTGCAAATAGTATTGTGTGATGGAAAGTGTTGTATTTTTTGCAAGGTTGTGTGTGTTACAAATTTTTTTGTGCCTTCCCATTTTTACCTTTCTCTTGCTTCTATACATGATTTTGGATCTTTTTGTAGATATGTTTAATGTTGTATTTGTTACTGAAACATAGAAAAAGGTAAGTGGGTGATCCAAAATGGAATGCTTAAATGGATGTATTCACCTATACTTTCTCTATTTTCATTAGGAAAAGAGATCCCCAAAGTTAGGATTGACTTTCAACCCTTAGGTGAGTCAACCCTATTGGGAGATCTGTTGTTTTCTGTATGACAAAAAAATGGTAAAATATGACTAAAATGCACTTTTGGAGATGAAAATAAAATGCTTAATAAACTCAATTATGTGAAGTAAATCTTGTAATGCAGAGTTAAAGGATAGCACTAACAAAAACAACAACTTCCATGCAGATCTGAGAAGGATAAAATGATGTGTACTAGTCATCAAAAGTGTTGCAAAGTATCATGTTGGGACTCATTCGCCCAAGGGTGAGTGGGTCTTTGTACGAGGTTTTTCCTCAACTTCGGGGGTCCTCTAGTGCAAGATTTGAGCTTTTGTTTTCCCCAGGTTTCACTATCAAACAATCAAAAATAAATTTTGAATCTATTCCTGTGGCTTGACGACGATGTTGACAACTTTGACCACTTTGCAAAATTGCTCTTTTGATCAATCTTCAATCCTTCTTCACCTGCAAATCTACACATACACAGAGGGAAAAATGTTTATTTTTGGGTGAATAGGGGCTTTCATTGGTCAAACCCCATTTTGGTAATTAAACATTGATACTAAAAGATAATGATAAATGAAAAGGAATGATGAATGAACAAGTCTATGTCAGAAATCACCATACCCTCAATGGTTGCCCTTAGAGGATCGGGCTCTAACACATCACTCTAAGGATTGGATCTTGCATGAAATGGCTTGATTGTTTGATAGATCTTGATGCTTGAATGCTTGCTTGAAACTTGAAACTTACATCACAACGTTAGCTCCAAAAACATGCATGAATCCACATAAAATTTGACATCATGATAGGATCTTGAATGTTATTGTAGATGACTGATAAATCTTCTCTCCAATGCTCTTGACAATAATCTTGGCTCTTGTAATTCTTGCATAAAGTGTGTTAGATTTGAATTGATAAAAGACCTTGTATTTATAGGTATTTCCTTAATTACCCGACAATTAAACATCACAAGACAACCTTTACAATTTGAATTCAGATCATTAAAATGCCACCAAAAACATATTAAAAAATGGGAACCACAACTTAAGGAGGACCCATTCGCCCTTGGGCAAATGGGTCCTAGGCCCTAAACCTAGAACACATGTTTTCCAAGATGTGTGATTAAGTGTATGCATAGATTAAATGTGGGTTTCCCTTTTAGAAAAAAAAATAATTAGGCTTGTGAATGCATAATTGGGCTAATTAAAGGCTTAATTAAGTCCAATTATTAAGGGGATGCAAACATAGTGTGAAAATGTAAAGGTGTACATTTTTCTACACGATAGTTACATGGCTCTTTTTATTGTCAATGACCTATTTTGAGGCTCTTATTGATGTCACTATGCTTAAATGACCTATATTGATGATATTTGTTCTTGAGGCCAAGCGTTTGCTTATGTTGTATACCTTGGGAGGCATCTCTAACTATTACAAGGGATGCATAGACATAATTTAATGCATGGTGATATTACTTGTACCTTATAGGATCTTATTTTGATCATGTTTTACATATTTAACCAAGTAAGATATTCTCCCTCATCCTAGAGGTATTTATTTGCAATCCAAGAAGGATCTCCTCACTTCTCAAAGTTTGATCTATCCTTCTATTGTATGCTAGTTAGGAACATTGACCTTAGTAGGTGACCTTGTGACTAGAATGCTAACATGACTCTTTTTCAATACCCAAGCACGTCTTGTTCTAAACTATACTATATATGAAAGGTTGTAATTTTATTTTAGGTTTGTCTATTGACCCAATTTTCTATAGGGTTTCAATTAATGAAAACCTAAACTTTGTGAAGGAAAGAATGTTTTGTGTAGATCTATGACTATTTAATCTATGCATGTGATTCTCTATATCAGTAAGTGTCTCTATTATCATATAGGAGTTTTTAATAAATGTAATGTTATTATGTTTCCCATATCACACTTGCTAGTATTTTTCTATGGTGATCAATTTTTTATACATGGATTTAAAGTATTGTTAGGGTTCCTTACAATAATCCTCTCTATATTGCATGCAAGTTCTATTAGATTGAAAATGGACATGTAAGTATTCTTGGATATATAGGGTTTCTTATCTTTTTGGTTCATACATGAGTACAAAATAATATCTATTGCAACCGTATGCATTTTTTTTTCCGTTTGTTAGTTTTGATTATATTTCCCTTGGCATTAAAATAAACATTAGTCTAGAAGACCACATAATTAATATTCCTTGAAAATATAAAATATTTTAAATTGCTATAGTGCTAGTTGTCTTTATTGTAGTGCATGTATCATTGTTTTAGAAACATATAGATCATTTATCTTGAACCATTACATGGCTACTTCTAGATAAGAACATTAGGTTGTAGTGAAGAGTGTCATCAATAATTTGTGATGTACTTCTAAGTATCACATCAATTATCATGGTGATGTTTTAGAGGACCAAAAATTAGTGTATATAGAAATTCTACTAGTGGCGACATGTTTAATTTATTTGATGGTACAATGAGTTGGATAAGTATGAAATATGCTATGTTCACTCTATCCAAAATAAAGGTAGAGTACATGACAAATAATTATGCCTCTAAGGATTCCATTTGTATTCTAAGACTTTGTTTGGAAGTTGGATGAATTAGAGAGTAGTTAATGTTTATTGCGATAGTTAGAGTACCACTATCTTGGAAAGGAATTTAATCTTTCATGTATAAATAAATCACATTGATATATAGTATCCTTTTTTTCATTGCATGGTGAAAGATGAAATGGTTTTACTATAGAAAGTTGATAATTTGGAGAATTTTATGAATTATTTAAAAAATCTAGTTAGTACAAAGAAGTTTAGGTGGTGCAATAAGCCTATGGGCCTCTTGGACCCTACTAGATAATTGACAATGTTGGTATTCCCTATACTCTTGTAAGTTGTTTGAAAAGTGGGAGAATGTTAGGAAAGGCGTCTCAATCTTACATCCTAATCTTCAAATGGGATTTTTTGGCTATAAATGTCACCTTTGGCGCCAAAAAAACCAACATGGGCTTTAACCAATTAAACAAGTTATGCTGACATAGAGCTCTCTAAGGTCTTTTTTTTAAGGCTCGATCAAGTTTCCAAATCAAAATTTATGGCCTCTAGAAGGTAACCGTACAACTTTAAGAATGTAAGGGCATATATAAAACATAAATAAGAAATAAGAGGGAGTTGCGCATGTTGATCAAGAATATTCATCAACCTATGACATATCATTATGAATATCATAAAAAATATTTAGAGGATTTGAATTAGAGAAATTAGAGCCCCCAAGTTGGCAGAATAACTATGACATGTTATGATATATTTTTATAGGAATTCTCTTGGGATTTTGATATTGCATTTTGGTATTTGGTTGCCACTTTTGGGTGGTATTAGCTCTCATGGTTTTGTAATTCCACTTGGGTGGTTTCAAGTATCAACTTCTGTATTTATTGGGTGCTTGGGATGGGTTTTATATAATGTATTTTTGCAGGTATTGTTATGCTACCAATATTCTCCTTGTACAACTCCTTGGTTGGATTGAATTATAACCAATATTATTGTTGCTTAATACATTAGTCCATAGTTTGGAGGCTACATTTTTTCTTGAAAGGGTTTTCCTAGGATCCATCATTGTGTTATGGTGAATGATTTAATTTAATTTTTTATTTCCTAAAAAAATATTTTAGATCATATTTTATATTCATCTCTCCTCTTAGATTAGTGGAGGAAGTATTTCAACACCTTCGCTTCCTTTCACAAATTGAAAAATTATCTTATTATACTTGAGAGAATGTTCCATCCTAATTATTAAAATAAAGAGCAATGGAAAGAAGTGGATGCATGGAATATGCTTTCTACACTAATCCATAAGAAGAGGTATATGCAAAAAATAAACTAATCGTATAGTTGCAAGGAAATAAACACCAAAATAATATACCATAAGATAATGATTTACATGGAGAAAACCATTTTAGGAGAAAACCCATACTCCAAAAAAATATATTATTCAACAATCAAAGGTTACAATGCACTTTCAAAGTATAAGCCTTTACAAGACTATCACCAACCAAAGATCTGGAGTAAATTTAGTAGCAAAATAGTACCTTCAAAACTCAATATCAAAACCTCAATCCTAGACACTAAATAAATAGGGCAAGAAATATGTGAAACCATCAAATGGTAATTAGAAAACTATGAGATAAAACCACCCAAACGTGGCACCCAAATCCTTAGTTAAAGTTCTAACACCCAAATACCAAGATGAGTCCACAAGATAAAAATAACATATTTCATCCACCTATCATAAATTGATCATAATCTACTCAACAACTTGAGAAATTTATTTTGGCTCCATTATCTCTATTAAAATTTTCCTTATAATGTGTCATAAGTTCGTCAACAGGTGCAACTCCCTCTTACAACTATTTTATTTTCCATAGAAGTTTTTACATTTCCAATGTGGGAGGCCCAACTTTTGCAAGTCATAAATTTTGATTTGGAAGACCATTTAGGTCCCTTTTTTCTTAATTGTAGATTTAAAAGATATCTAAATGTTGATGTGTGCAGTGAAAGTTATTACCTCATACTATTCAAAACTAATTAATAAATGCAAGATAAAACAACACTAGATCACCTCAAGATTAGGCTACGTTGAACACAAATAAAAGAAAGATAAAGCAATAAAGTATACCTTTTACTTGTGTTGATCCTTGGTTTGCCCTTGATAGTGTTTTTGATGTGTGCTCCTTGATGGAAAGTTTGCAATGATGGCGGTGGTTGAAGGATGGAAAAATGGTAGGTGAAAGTGCAATAATGGCTACAAGAATGGCTTGAATGCAAATGGCTTAATTGTTGCAATAATGGCTTGAGAGCATAAGTGTGATAAGAATGCATAAGATCCCTTAATGAATGAGAAGGGGGGTTATTTATAGAAGAAATTGAATTCTCTAGAGGATTCAACGGTCAGGATTGAGCCACCATGGCCAAGATAGAGGGCTATCATGAGTTGAGGACTCACAAGCCCTCACATCTTGCCATGTGGAGGATGAAGTGTCCAAAGGACATGGTGAGATGGAAAGGGTACAAATTATGTGGAAGAGGCCATGTGGTCCCAAGGTACTTGCAAGTACCTTGGGATTGAAGAGGATTTCCTAAAAAAGTGATTCCTTGTCTCCAAGTGGGACTGAAAGTGACATGTGAGGACTTTTTAGAAAGTCCACCCTTGTCACCATGGGGATTGGAAAAGGCATTAGAGGAATAAAAGTGAATTTAAAATTCACAATCTTGGAAGAAACCCAAGGATAACACAAGGTCCTCCAAAAGGAGGTCCTTGTCCCATGTACTTGATGTGACCTTTGAGAGGTCATGGAGAAGAGAAATGCATGGGGGGAATAAGTGTAAATTTTTAATTCACATGGGGAAGAGGTCAAACCAAAAAAGGTAAGTACCATGAAAGGTTGACTTAAAGACATGCTAGAAAAGGTAAGTGATTAGGATTAAAGTTGTGCAAATAGGTGATTAGGTAAATTAATGAGGATTAGAGGCAAGTGGCTAAATATGAACGATATGACATTAATCGTGATTAAGGATAGGCACATCCTAATGAAGGATTAACTAGATTAACCCAGATTAGTGAAAAGGTTATGGAGGATGTGACAAGGAGAGAGAAAGAAAGAATTTAAAATTGAAGAGGAAAATTAAATAAATTGATTGATTTATTTAATTTAGAGAGGAAATGATAAAGGATAAAGTATTTAATTAAATACTTTTGGGAACCTTAGAGAAAGGGGATAATATTAATTAATTATGTCATTTAATTAATATAAATGGATTAGACAAATAAATGATAAGATTTTGACCATATGGAAGTGGTCAATTTCAGGTGTCTACATTTTGTCCCTCTTCGAAATATTGTTAGAATAACAGTGTTTCGAAGAAAAATAAATGCAGATGACTCTATAGAGGAAGTGACTAGAAAAAGATGTTTCAGTGAGGGAGAGGTTATGTGAGTTGCTCAAATGGAGGGGAGTGAAGGGACATGCCTCAATCATGCAGTAAAATGACCAAGAAGGAGGTATGGATGGATTTGGTAGGGTATGCCCCCATGAGAGGGCGGTAGGGGAAGAAAAAGGGGCCCCGAGCGACTTCTTGATATGAAGAAACAAAATGTACCATTGGATAGAGCTCGGAAAATCATGAAGAATGGCTTTTAAACGGAGTCAAATGGACACACGGGGCACAAATGGCGGCCTCATGAAGTTGGAGGATTAATCGACAGAGAAAAAAGTTAAATAGAGGGAAAAAATACCCTCTATTTTTAAAAAGGGGAAAAGGAGGGAAGGTTTAAATACTAATTTTAGAATTACTATTCCTCATTTGGACAGTTGGCAGTTGAGAGAAAGAGGAGAGAAGAGGAAAGAGAAGGAGAGAGAAGATGTCGGAGGATTTCGATGACGACATCATCCACCGCGGGGACGAGGTGCGAAGTTTCTACCATGAGCGTGTGGTCCCACATCAGGTTAGGTTCAAACCCCCTTTGTGATTTTTAGCATTTTCAAATATATTTTTGAATTGAAATGCAATTTGAAAATCTGGGTTTGGGAGTAGAGGTAGGTTAGAAAAATGGGTAGAAGACAAAAATCAATTTCGCTTAAGGGGTTGGGAGAAACGTCAAATAATGATAGGAAGGGAAAACAAGGTATTGTAGGAAAAAAAACCAGGTAGAAGAGAGGAAAGAAAGTGGGGTTTAGCCTCACACAAGAGCGACCATGCCTCGGCTAGGGGTGGCCCTGCCCAACGCAGGGGTGTCCACGCCCGGAAGGGGCGGCTTCGTCCAACGCAGGGGTAACCCTGCCTTGGGAGGGGCGGTTGCACCCAAAAGGGGTGGCCCTGCCCCAAGAGGGGCAGCTGCACCTGGGAAAGGCAGCATCGCCCCAACAAGGGCGAAAGCGCCTAAAAGGGCGACTCCGTTGAGGGTAAAGAAGGGAGGGTAGAGGAATAAAGTTGAAGTGTGAGGAAAAGAAAGAAGTGGGATAACTTAGGAAGATTTTCTTGGGGAGGAGGGTTAGGGGAAGTTAGTGCAAAAAGGAACCTGGGGCAAGGATTTGGTGACTGACAGGTTGTGTGGTTTGAGTGCAGCGGCTCGATAGCTTGCAGACTCGAGAGATGAGGTATGAGGTGATGGAGGTGACATGATAGGCGATGACAAGAGTGGATGATTAGGCTTTTTCCTAGGTGGGGCTTCTACACATGCGGGGGTATCCATCCATCAAGGTGCATCGAGCGATGCCAATAGCCTTGATCGAGTGCTGGGATTCAATGACTTTGACGTTCCATCTCCCAATAGGGAAGATGATAGTGACGTTGGAGGATGTCTGGCGGATATTGAGGCTGCCCATAGCAAGGCGTATGGTGAGTGAGATGAGATCAGAGGCAGAGGCATTGGATCATACCATGTGGGTCATGTTCGGGTGAGAGGACCTGCCGATGGAGAGAGCTAGAGGCGGGCAGGGCTGGGGGGCAGCGGAGGAGAGGGGCTGGGGTAGTCCGAGTAGGAGGAGAGCAGTAGAGAGAGACAAAGGTAGGCAAAGCAGGAGGAAGGCGAAGGAGAGTGCCAGAGGCTTCCAAAGCAAGAGAGCCAGAGGAGAGAAGGTAGGGGGAAATGAGGCTGGGGGTCAGCGAAAGGTAGCAGAGCTGCAGGAGAGAGGGCAGAGGGAGTTGAGGCCGGAGGTCAGCGGAGGGCAGGCAAGAGGAGGAGGAGACGAAGAGCACCGGTCGAGCCCAAGGAGGAGAGACAGGACGCAGAGGCGATGGGGGAGAGGGATGAGGCTGAGGTGATGGACATAGGGGATGAGGGAGGGGTGGAGGAGATGGACATGAAGGTACATGATATTCATCCATTGGCTATGATGCCACTGACAACAGAGGATCTAGCGACGCGATTGAGAGGAGCGGAGGCGAGATTAAATATCGTTGAGTAGAGGTTGAGAGACTCAGAGGCGGGGAGGAGTAGGCTAGAGGCGGAGGTGCTTGTGTTGCGAACCTAGCTAGCAGAGAGTGAGAGGGAGTTTTGGGCGGTGGCCGATGCACTGCCATGACATGAGATAGAGGTGCAGAGGGAGGTAGAGAGGTTGCAGGCAAAGATAGAGGAGCTACGAGTAGAGGTGAGTGAGTTGCAGGAAGAGGTGACTCGTTTGGAGGGAGAGGTAATGATGGAGCATGAGGCAAGGGAGGTAGCGAGATGGGAGAGAGACAAACTAGAGGCGATGGTGATGATACTACAGGCAAGGGGTCAGCGAGAGTTTGGAGGATCGATAGGGTAGATATCGACAAAGAGGTTGGCGGAGGCAAAGAGGGATATGGAGGATTTGAGGAGGTAGGTAGAGGGACTTTTGAGGGAGATGAGGGAGTTGAGAAAGGAGCAAGATGAGTTTCATGACAGAGCTGAGGTGGCGGAGGAGACAGTGAGAAACATGGGGTTGATGCGGGAGAGGGAGGAGATCATGAGGGATCAGGTATAGGTGATGGAGATTGAGAGGGATGCCTTACAATCATAGGTGCAGGTCCCATAGGGGGAGAGGGATGCAACGGTGGCACAAGTAGAGGCTATTGAGAGAGATGCAGCGCAAAGGTAGGTACCAATAGCACAGGGTGGTGAGATAGGGGAGGGGGATCAGATACTGTAGGTGCAGGTATAGACTATGTAGGAGGAGAGGGACAGAGCCCTAGAGCAGGTGTCATGGATGGGGTTGGAGATTGAGTAGCTACGGTTAGCGCAAGGTGCATGGGCACAAGAGAGGAGGTCCATTTGTGGATATCAAGATAAGTACAGGGCAGAGGGAGACTCAACCAGACAACAGATTGGAGATCGAGAGGAGTATATGAGAGAGGCAAGCTACTATATGTGTGCCTATTATTTGGTAGTGTCGGCTCCAACACAATGGGTACTTGCCTATGTTCAAGTGCCACCACAAATGCCAGCACCATCCCAGTTAGCAGGGACATGCTCGAGTATAGATTAGCATGAGAGAGACACCTCCACATAGAGCGCTAGTGATAGAGTCACCACAGAGATCGGATGTAGGCAACTCATGGTTTAGAGGATCAGAGGGACAGGATCCCGATTATTGATAGGTACAGGACAGATATAGTGCAGAGCAGTGGAGATCAAAGTAGAGCTATAGCTCTGTACTCGTACTTTATTTTTGATGACAGATGATGGATATGTATTATGATATATATGATGGACATTATTATGGATGATGTGATGGACATTGTATTTTTGTGATTTTTGATATGATATGTGAGAGCCCTTATCGACATTATATGATGTGCATGTGATGGATGATTTACTTATGCATATGTATGTTTGTGGTTTTATTATGGATGATTATTATGATATGATGTTTGAATATGCCTATAATAATTTATGTTTATGCCTATATGGATGTATGATTATGATGCATGATGATTATATTGATGCCTAATGTTTATGATGCAGGATGTGATGGATGAATTATGATTAATTTTATGTGGATGATTATTATGATATGCATGATGTCTAACACTTATGATGCAGGATGGGATATGAGATGATATTCATGATGTTTAACAATTATGATGCAGGATGGGATATGATATGATATGTGTGATGTTTAATGCTTATGATGCAAGATGGGATATGATATGATATGCATGATGTTTTAAAGTTTATGATGTTATGGATGGGATATGAACCTAATGATATGGACTAAATTAAATATGCTAAAGTGAATTTTAAGATGCATAGAATAATTAGTTAAAATTAACCTACACAACTTAAGGTGATTATGCACATGTAATGCAATTTAACGAACTTAAGAACGAGATTGTTAAGACATAAATAGAATGCAATGTGATCTACATGTAAATAAGGGTTTGCATAATGATGGAAACAAAGAAGGTGATGGGTGTGTAGCCGCACCTATCAAGAACCATAGGACTCCTGAGAAGAAAGGGGAAGGTGCACGACCACAATCCTAATCCATGGGAAAAGAAAGGATAAAGGATACGTGAATGCAATGGAGGAGAAAATGAGATGCAATCCTAAGGAAAGTTTCCATCTTTGGAGCATTGATTTTTGCTATAGCATAAGACAACAGGTACCATGGTATATGGACCGAGGTGGATTAGTGTCTAATGCATAAACAAACACAACAAACAAGAAGGTTATCCCAATACCCCAAAGTTGCGATCAATTCGGTCGGGCTAGGTATTGGGATAACCACAAGCACAAAAGGATGTCCCAGCAAAATGCAAGATCTCAGGGGTCTTGGTGCGTACTATGTAAGACAACTAGGAAAATAGAAAACAAAAGAAAAATCAAGATATACCCCTATGTAAACCAGTCAAAACACACCATAATATGAGAGATGATGGTGGCCTTGACGAGTGATGATAGGGAGCTCAAATGATAAAAAAAAACCAAAAGCATCAAAATATTGCAATCAATTTTAAAACATCCTTTTCCATAAGATCAAGATGATGGATGGGGTTGATGCGGTCTGTTAGGAATGATACATCCTATTGAGACCAAAGATGGATGCTAAATTAAAAGATTGATAATGACACAAGATATTCGAAAACTGATTAAATCTCGTGACATAAATGGATTCCATTTGTGAGGTACCAGCGAGATAAGGACATACCTTGACAACATAACATAAGAAAAAAGACTAACTCACCCTAAAGATCTAGGGGCTCGGGGGTTGATCAAAGATCAGCCTTGCGTACTTGAAAGCGCAGAGCCCTCATAGTTCAGGAAAAGACCATGGATAAAATCGGAAAGAGGACGATGAAGATAGATGATGGAGGACAATGATCGAACAAACGACCACAAAAGAAAAATAAAGGAAAGCCCCGGGGGCGGATCAAATGATCAACCTTGCCTACATGCAAGCGCAGGGGTAACGTAGTTCGAAAGGGATGAAAGAGCAACAATGAATAAGTCGGAAAGAGGACAATGGTGACGGATGAGGCTGGAAAAAATGCCCTGGGGGCAGATCAAATGATCAACCTTCCCTATATGCAAGCATAGGGGCAACATAGTTCGCCAAGGACAAGACAAACGGGAAAAAACAACAAAAACAACCCCGGGGCGGATCAACTGATCAGCCTTGCCTACGTGAAAGTGCAGGGGAAACGTAGTTCACCAAGATGAGACAAATGACAAGAGATGATAGGAAACAAAGCCTTAGGGGTGGATCAAATGATCAACCTTGCCTATGTGAAAGCGTAGGGGCAACGTAGTTCGCCAAGGACAAGATAGGATCTAGATGGAGACTGACACGATGAATGACCTAGATGAAGATGACCAAAGCAATAAAGTGACACAAGCTCAGATTAGGGTAAAAGCTCAGGATGTCAAATAGCGGATGATGTTCATCCAATGCTCAACCAAAAATATACCAAGCGACCAAATGATGCAAGCGGATGGGAGGACAGGATTGATAGGATGGTGAGGATATTGAGATCTGGATGGATAAATCATAAAGTAACTAGGATGTGAGGTAGATAATCATTAAGCCTTATACAAATGACTCCTATTACTAGGTTTTCACCAATCATACATATCCAAGGTGCCACGCAGGGGTGGTTTTCACCATAGGATGAATTATTTCTCTTTACTATTTTTTTATTTTTTTGTGCTTTTGAGATTTTACCAGGAAGGATACCCCAACTAACCTAAGTATAAAACTTCTTCAGATGCATGATATTGATGGGTTTTTCTAGGGGTTCTCCTTCAGGTGTAGACACCATGTATGCTCCAAAACCATATTTTGTGGTGATGACGTAAGGGCCTAACCAATTAGCTTCAAACTTGCCCTTCGTATCCCGATCTTGTTGATTCCGCTGATTTTCTTTAAGGACTAAATCACCAACATTGAATTGATGAGGGTAGACCTTCTTACTATAGCTTCTCTTGAGCTGATATTGATAGGCTTGTAAACTGTTGTAGGCTTGGAGCCGTTTTTCATCCTGGAGATCCAATTGAGCAAGTTGTGCAACCCGGGTGTCTTCGTCAGTGATCAGGTTCTTCAGAGATATTCAAAGTGATGGGATTTTGATTTCAATCAACAATATGGCTTCGACACCATAAACTAGGGAGTTTGGAGTGGCGTCGGTGGGGGTATAGATGGAAGTGCAGTAGGCCCAAAGGGCAGGATGGAGATGGAGGTGCCAATCTTGACCAGTGTTAACCATATTTTTAATGATTTTAATCAAGGTTTTGTTTGTTGCTTCTACTTGACCATTACCCTAGGGGTAATAGGGGGTAGACCAACGATGTTGGATATGATAAGTCTCGTAGAGGAATTTCATGCACTTATTTTTGAATGGATTTCCATTGTCAATAATGATGGTGGAGTGGATTCCATACCTGCAGAGGATATGGTAAAGGATGAATTTGGATATCTGAGCACCAGTAATTTGGGTGAGTGGTATGGCTTTCACCCACTTAGTAAAGTATTTAGTGGCTATGATGATGAAAGTATGACCATCGGAGGATGGAGGGTAAATCTTGCTGACCAAATCAAAACCCCATTGTGAAAATGGCCATGGTGTTGTGATGGGTTGTAACTCTTATGCAAGAGCATGAATCAAATCTGCATGTTGTTGAAAGGGAAGACACCTCTTGACAAACTCACAAGAATCTTGTTCCATAGTAGGCCAATAATATCCTGCTCTGAGAATCCTCTTGGTTAGGGCCATACCATTAGAATGGGCCCCACAGATACCACTATGTACTTCTACCAATGCAGTGTGGGCTTTGGTCTCGTTTAAACACCAGAGGAGGGTTCCATCATACCCATGTTGATAAATCATATCACCTATGATGGTGTAGCGGGCGATGTGTTGGATAAAGGATCTTCATTGGTTACGTGTGGGGTCTGATGGTAAGGTGTTGTCATGAAGATAAGTGTAGATGTCTTGGTACTAGGGGGATTCGGGACCTACAATGTCACATACCATTTCACTCTCAAGGATGTCACATGCAGGGATTAATAGTTGCTCCACGAGGAACTCACATTCATTATGATCTTTAGGCATGTCTAGGAGGGAACCAATGGTGGCCATGGCGTCAACTGCTTTATTCTGTACTCTGCGTATTTGATCAAATTGGATGGAGGAGAAATACTTCTTGAAATCATCTACCATACGTTTGTAGGGAAACAAATTGTCATCTTTTGTTAGGAATTCATCATTAACCTACTTGATAACCAGTTGGGATTCACCAAAGATGTGCAGGTGAGGGATACACCATTGGACTGCAATCTTAAGGCCTGTGAGAAGAGCTTCATAGTCAACAATGTTGTTGGTGCAAGGAAAGGCCAATTTGAACGATTTTGGTATGTAGTCACCTTGGGGGGTGACGAACAAGACTCCTGCTCCTAATCCTTTGTTAGTGTGTGATCCATCAAAGTATAGTCTCCATGTGGTGGCTTCCGAAACTGAAAAGACCTCTTCATTTGGAAACTCTATTTCTAAAGGATAAGCATCCACTAGTGGGGCATTTGCTAATTGATCCACAATTACTTGTCCTTTGATTTCCTTACGATCCACATACTCTATGTCAAATTCACTTAGCAACATGACCCATTTAGCCATGTGGCCAATGAGTGTTGTTCTTGATAACATATATTTAAGTTGATCAACTTTAGAGATTAGCTTGACCAGACGATTAAACATGTAGTGTCTAAGTTTCTATGACCTGAAGACTATGACGAGGCAAGCCTTCTCCATTGGCGAATAGTTGAGCTCATAGCCTACTAAATTCCAGTTGATATAGTAAATTGTTCTTTCTTTGGATGACTCATCATGTTGTTTTAATAATGCCCCTAGTGCCACGGAAGTAGTTGAAATATAAAGGAGGAGCGGTTTTCCCAGAATAGGTGGCATGAGAATAGGTGGGTGACCCAAATATTCTTTGATTTGATCAAAATTGAGTTGACATTGTGGGTTCCACTTAAATGCAATATCTTTCTTTAGGAGGTGTGTGAACGACTAACACTTGTCAGCTAGTTGAGCAATGAACCTTCGGATAGATTGGAGCTTACCTTGTAGACTTCTTAGTTGTTTCAGATTGTGAGGTGGAGGAATTTCCATGACTGCCTTGACCTTAGCAGAATCAACCTCAATTCCTCTGCGGGAGACAATGAACCCTAAGAGCTTTCCAGATGTGACACCGAAGACACATTTCTTCGGATTGAGGCATAGCTTTTACTATTTGAGACGTTCAAATATCCTTTTGAGGATTGCAGGGTGTTCTTCCCTCGTTCTTAATTTCTCTAACAGGTCATCAACATATTCTTCCATTATTATGTGGATGAGGTCGTGGAAGATATCTGTCATAGCACGTTGATATGTTGCCCCCACATTCTTGAGGCTAAAAGGCATGACATTTTAACAAAATGTATCCCAAGGTGTTGTAAAGGTGGTCTTATGTTGATCCTCAAGGGAAATATTAATCTGGTTGTAGCCGTAGAAACCATCCATGAGGGACAAAATCTCATGTCCTGTGGTGAGATCGACCAGCATGCCAATATTTGGTAAGGGGAAGTCGTCTTTGGGACAAGCTTTGTTGAGGTCTCATAAATCTGTACAGATTCTAATATCTCCTTTGGGTTTAGCAACTTGGACTATATTGGAGATCTAGTTGAAGTAATCAATTGGTCGGATGAATCCTAACTCCAACAACTTTTCTAATTCTTTCTTCACCTAATTCTACCTCCAACAGGTCATCAACTTGAGGGTGCATTGACAAGTTTTACATCAGGATGGACATCTAGGTGATGTACCACCAAAGATGGATCAAGGTCGGGCATGTCTGAGTATGTCCAGGCAAAGTTGATGATTCCTTTAAGGAGCTTAGTGATGGCAGATTTTTCTTCTTTTGATAGTGCTTTAGCCACGTAGGTGATCTTGGGGTTCTCCTTGGTTCCCAAGTTTACTGCTTGTGTTTCTTCAATCAAGATGGATTATTGACCGAATAGTTGAGTCCCTACAAGGGGAAGATGAACATCCCCATCTTCTAGCACCTCTTTGATGTTTTCACTAGTAGATACGCCCTTTGTTTTTACTTTTTCAAAGTCACAAAGTGCCTCAGGGAGGTTTTCACTAGGTGACCTATTTTGATTTTGTTTCTTTTTATTTTTGCGGTCGGGGCGTTCATCTTCCCCCAATCCCATGAGATGCACATATTGGTCCACTGAGGGAAAGGTTTTGGGAGGTGTGGTACCTTGTAGGTCATAGCCTATAAGCTCAGGATATTTGATGGATAAGGTGATGGTGTAGACGGATAGGCATTCAAACATGGCAGGGAGGTCAACGTGATCTAGGTCATCGTATGTATAAATTATGGATTCCTCCTTTGGTATGTCTTCTAGGGAACCGTCATTTATACTGACATTGTTGGAGGCATTGGATGATGTGAGAGGGCCCTTTTGTTTTTGTTCATATCCCAAGCCTATCTTCTTCAGACGCATGGATGCTTCTACGGGTTGTCGTTTTCCTTGCTCTTCTATACCAAGACCTCTGCCTTGGTGATTTCACTTTTCAACAAACTTAGATGCACATGGATAGACCTCTTAGAAGTATTCTATGAGGGGACGTGACGACTCAGGTTCTTCTCTATAAACCCACTGACTAATATCTTCTTCCATTTGATCCTGAAGGGAACCTAGATCTTTGAATGTTGTCGAGCCCATGTTCTTGGAAGTGAGTGTGAGTATCTTCTCTTCTTCTTTGGGGACAGATGGAGAAGGTTGGCCATATGTATGTGGTGAGCGTGGCATGGTATGTTCAATGTTGTACACATTTCATACTCTCCACATCCCTTGTCAATGATCTGGACCTTAGTGATGGTGGAACCAGGTGTGGATGATGTGGTGTTTAATGTGTTAGTGGATGGATGAGAATCTGATGTCTGAGATGCCCCCATTTCTACCCTAGGGCAATAATGAGAATGTGGAAAGGAAGCCTCTAGGGAACAACAATATTCAAATGGTTGAGGACTAGCTTGTATAGTTACTTCCATTCCTTGAAAAGGGAATTTCAGACATTGGTGATAGGTTGATGGGACAACTTGCATAGAGTTAACTCATGGGCGGCCAAGAAGGATGTTTTATGGAAGTTCAAGGTCCAGAACATGACACATAGTGTATTTTACAATGGGGCCCAACTAAATAGGAAGACAAATAGTGCCCTCAGAATCTCATTCTACATTATCATATGCTTTGATGGTGATAACCTAATTGTTTAGGTCAGCTTGGGTGTATCCTACCTGTTGTATAAATTTTAATGTACAAATATTTAGGGCAGAACCATTATCTACCTATACCCTTTTTACCTTCTGACAATTCACCCCAACCTCCAAGTGAAGGGGACAGTTATGACTTGAGTCAAGGCATGGCATGTCTTTCTGACTAAAACCCAATTGGTAAGTTGTGGACAGATTTCCTACCAATGCTTGGAATTGTGTGGGATCTATGTCGTTGGGGACTTGAGTGCTCTGTAAAGCCTTATCCAGGATGTCTTGATGCACGAGGGAAGACTTAAGTAGATCTAGGATAGATATCTGAGCCGAGGTTTTGCCTAAGTGATCAAGGATGTTATACTAAGAAATGATAGATGGCAGTTGGGTAGAAGCGGGGGCTATTGGAACCGTGATGCGGGTGCAACGGGTGGTAACAACACATCGTGGATCTTTTCCTTTGACGTGTATCATGGATACACATGGCTCCACTTGTTCCACGTATGTGACAACACCTTGGTAATTGTATGGCACATTTTTGTAAGTGATGTTATTAGTGTTGTTATTCTGGTTGTTGTTGCTAGGCCTAGGATTGGAGTTGGATGTACTAGGACCCTTATTATGCTTCGGAAAAGCATTTTGATATATTTGATGTTGAGCATTAGACGAGGTTGTTGTGTTAGTATCCACATGTATTTCACCCCGATCTATGAGACCCTGGATGTAGGTTTTTAGACCTTGACACTTATCCAATGTATGTCCCTTAATCTTGTGAAATTCACAATACTCGTTATCTTTGAACCAAGTCGGCTTGGGCTTGGACTCGTCAAGAAGCTTGGTTACAAGATACGTGATGGGGTAGTTATCTTGGAGGAGCTTGTTAAACACAATGCTAAGGGGTTCTCCCAATTGAGTAAACTGGTGTTCATTTCCCCCTTGGTTGTTTTGATTTGACTTTTGATGGGGTGCACCTTGGGGCACGAATATGGCATTTGGGATTGACTGTTGTTGTTGAGGAGGATATTTTTGTGAGGTGGTAGCCACCTGGACATGTTTGGTGTCAGTGACACTATCATTGACAACATTTTTATTCTTATTCCAATAACGAGGTTTATCCCCAAAGGATCTCTCTTTATCATAATTAAAAATTGTGACCTACCCTTTAGCAATAAGGGCCCATTCCAAGATAGGACCCTTCTCCACTAGTACCGCAAAGTTGGTGATGCAGTGGAGGTAGAAGTTATGAGCCATGTCTAGATAAGAATTTTTGATAAACAACGTAACCATGCCTTTTTTCTACAGTGGGGATTTCATTCAGCTAGCTAAGGCTTGCCATCTTTACAGATAGCTTGCAAAGGTCTCTCCATCAGACTATTTTTCTTTCAGGAGATCAAGCGTGTCAATGTCCTTCTCTAGATTAAAAGAGAAGTGGGAGATGAATTGTTCTAATAATTGCGCAAAGGATTTGATGGATCCCTTTTCAAGACCCATGAACCAGTTAAGAGCGACCCCCTGTAGGATTTTAGGGAATAGTCGTATGAGGCAGTTGTCATTGTGCATGACTTCTTGGCAGTGGGCATAAAACTCTTGCAAATGAGCTTTGGGGTCTTTTGTTCCCTTGTACTTATTGAATTTTGGTATTTCAAAGTATTTAGGGAAGGGAACCAAGGAAATGGATGGATCAAATGGATAAGGACAAATGTCCTCGAATTTGAATGATTGTTTGCCCGTTTCAGCTTGTAAGTCTTTCAATGCAGCTTTGACTTCTTCTAAGTCTTTGTTGATAGGTACCACAGGAGTCAGAGTAGGTTGATTTTACATGTAGTATTGTTGGTATGATGAGGATGGAATTGAAGCGGTTGGATCATAGACAGGTTGAGATGCATATGGAAGGGCTTGTTGGCTTTGATTGGTGTAAGCATTTTATGAATTGATGTATGGCGAATAGGAGGATGATGGATTATGATGATGAGAAGTGGAAGTTGTTTGCTGGTAGGGTAGTTGTTGTTATGTAGGATTTTGATAATACAAAGAGGTAGAACCCCCTTGTTGATATGGCGATGGTTGTTGGTAGTAAGAGGTGGAAGGTGCACCCTTCTGATAAAACTATTGTTGTTGGAGATAGGATGGATAGGATTGGTATTGATGCGCAATGGTGGGTTGTTGCATGATGTATGGGGGTTGTTGTGGATTTGACAGTTGTTGATAGAGATGGTATGTGACTGTAGAGGGTTGGTGTAAAGTGGTGGTTGGGTTCGCGTTTGATTTTGGGCAGCCTGATGAGGATTTGAATTGAGATGGGATGGAGCAGTGTATGTGCTCGATGGGTGATAAAGGTATTTTGTATGAGGATTATGTTGTGTTTGTGGAGGAATGCTTATATATTGTTGTGAAGGTTTTTGTTGTAGTGGTTCTTGGTAAGATGGGCGAGATGGAATATGTGTTTGTTGTGGGACTATTGTGGAAGTTTCGTGTGGCCGTTGCGGCTACTGGGATGTTTTTTGTGTCACCTGATGTGGTGGTTGGGTAGGAATTGAGATGTTTTCCTGTGGGATGGGGATGTTGTGTTGTGGATTCTGTTGATAAGGTGGTAGGGATGAAGCAACAACAGGAACAACATGTTGTGGTGGTGTTGGCAATGAAGTGGATTGGTGAGGATTAGTATGAGGATGTTGGAATGCAGGTGGTGGCAAGCTGTTAGTGGGTATAGATCCTGGAGGTGGCATTGATGAAAGGGTAGGTATACCCCCAGTATTGATAGGTGGATGACTAGGATGTTGAACTGGAAGTGGTGGAGTGGATGGGATGTATGGTGGCATGTTGTAGGTGTAGGGATCGTGATGCTCGGGTTGTGTTGTAGAGGTTGCGATTGGGAGACGAGCATAACTAACAACTTGGTGTATCACAACATTTCCAAACTCAGGATGATACCAATTCTCTGTGGGTGCACCTTCAGGGACATATGAATTCCTTGGGACATTTTGTGAAGTTTATGGATCAATGGGTGCGGGAAGAGTGTGGGTACTAGCATATTGTGACGCATCAAAATCGGGTGGTGGTTTGACGCCTCTCATGAGTAGAGTGGCAAGAATCTTATCTCCACATTCGTTGAGGAGATGGTCCATCATTTGAACATTAACGAGATCATTAAGGTATTCATCAACAGTGACTTCAGGTTGGTTAACCATGGTCTCTTCACCGGGTGGTGTGGTGTTTTGGATGTCGGTGTTGGATTGTGATGAGGCACCATTATGGGGATCTTGTGTGATATTTGGAACGTTGTTAGGATCTTGTGGGATGTTCGGCTGGGAACCTTGGGCTTGTTGGTCTTCCATTTGCTTTCTTTCTTGTGAATGGGTCTGAACGGGCATGAACTTGCAAAAGAACTAGGTGGTCTAAAATGTAGCTAAGCTTCTAAGATGCAATCTAAATGATGATTAATTGATTGATTGGATTGGATGATAGATCGATTGATTGGATAAATGATGGATCAATTGATTGGATGATGTATCACTTGATTGGATAATGTATCAATTGAAATTATTGGTTCATTGTATATGATGGAATCAAATCAGGGATCGATTGATTAGATGATTGGAAGGGTTTCTAAACTAGGTTCAGAGATCACCCTAGGTGACTTAAGGTGCTGATTAATTGGATTAAAGGATGAACTGATGATCACGACACCAAATTTTCCTTGAGATGGAAGGGGATTGATAGGGCTGAGGATGATGATCGACTTAGGAAGGATGGCGATCCTAAGCATATGTTAAAGGATGACGATCAGGTTCAGGCACCTAAGTCAATTCAGATAACTACTTCAAATGAAGTTTAAAGGATTTGGACAGAGAAAACGATAATGGATGTATAACCTAAGGATAGTTATGAATGCACCTATATGATTATTTGGATGATGATTTGGATGCAAATGGACCATGATGTAGGTGAGTATTATGTGCGAGCGAGGTGTGCAAACAGCTAGGCAGACAACAAGCTTTTCGAAACCCATGGGAAATTGGCTTTTAAGATCAAATTTGGGAAACAGATGCAGTTTTGGGGCAGGGCCGCCCAAACTAGGGCAGGGTCACCCAAACTAGGGAAGGGTTGCCCAACAGATCTTGGTTTCAACTTAGAGTAAAAAATAGTTAAATGGCACTAATAAACAGACTTGCAAAACAGGAAAACGAGTTTGCAGGACGGGGAAATGATCACTCGAAATGGGTGAACGGATGTATGAGGCTGGGAAACGACACTCAAAATAGGAAAATGGGTTCTTGGAACGAGTGAACAATTTCTCGGAATGGGTGAACGACTGGTCGAAAAGGAGGAACGATGTTCAGAATGGGCAAACGGGTATCCAGAATGTTCAGATGAATGGTCAGAATGGGTAAATGGATACTCCAGACGAGGGAACGACACTCATAACCAAAAAATGGGTTCCCAAAATAGGGTAGTGGATAGCGAACAAAGGCGAAAAAAGGTTGTTTGGAGGGCAGGGTCACCCAGATAGTGGGCGAGGTCGCCCAAACAGGGGGTAGAGTCACCCAAACAAGAAAAAATGCCAAAATTTTGACATGGTCAGGATAAATAGTAGTTGAAACAGGGGGGTAGGGTCGCCCCTTTGAGGGAAAGGTCACTTATTTGAGGGCAAGGTCACCCCTTTGAGGGCAAGGCCGCATGTTTCAAGAAAGTTGGTGATTTTTGACTTGGTCCAAATGAAAAATGGCTAAAACAAGAAGGGCAGGGTCTCCCCTTTGAGGAAAGGGTTGCCCCTTTTAGGGAAAGGTCGCCCGTTTCAGGGTGGGGTCACCTCTATGTATTGGTCTGAACCTAACTTAGTCAAAAATAGTGATGGCAAAGGATAAAATGACAAGTAAAAGGCCAAAACTGACTAATAAGCACTAGTTTTTCACAAGAAGACACTTCAAACAACACAAGCCTAGCTTTAGTATTAAGGGTATGGTCAACACGGTCCTCTATCTAGGCTTAACAAGGTTCTTGAGGGATTCCCTGATATACACATGGTACGAGGGGCACAATCGTGAAAACTAGTCTGTCACAAGCATGAGTCGGGAGCAGCCAACGAGATACTAGGAGCTCGGACAAACTCTTCACTTCTTGTCTAGATATCACCCTAAATTTGATGCTCCACGAGACACGACATGACTAGATTGAGGTACAACTTTCACCTCCCCCCTTTATATACCCTGTCGGTACACGTGGTTGGAATCATCCCTTGGGGTGATGAAATCCCCAAGCAGGTCTCGCTAATAAAATGAAAAGGGTATAAAAAGACTAAGTGGACTATGATTTCTCTTCACGCAGGATTGCCAAATGGTGCAAGAGGATTAGATACATCAATAGCCCACTTTCAAACACGACACACAAGTTTGTTGACCCTTTAATTAATCTTATGTTCCTAGCTTAGAAATGAAAGTAAAAGGTTAACTAAACATGCTTGCTCCTCTTGAAAAAAACGTGTTAGTAGTTTCATTTTATGTATTTGATGAGCGAGCTGCACAAACGTTAGTTAACAAAACACACTCAACAAGAAACAAAAGTTAGTAGGTTAGAAATAGAAAAATAGTCAGAAACTAAACGCTAAAATGAAAATTTTTGAGTGATTGTTTACCTGTCTTTACCTATGTTTCGGTTGTGGCCGCCTCTGTGTTTTGGGCAGGGCCGCCTATTTGTCCAGAACCTACAAAAAAGTCAAAAAAACTAGAAAAAAGGAACAATTTTTTTTGGCTTTGGGCAAGGTCGCCCCTTTTAGGGTGGGGTCACCTATTCATGGGTGGGGTCGCCCCTTTTAGGGTGGGGTCACCTATTCATGGGTGGGGTCGCCCCTTTTAGGGTGGGGTCACCTATTCGTGAAGCTAAACCTGCAGAGTCAGAAAAACCAAAAAATAGAAATAAAAAAAATCTGGCTTTTTGGGCAGGGTCGCCCCTTTTAGGTCGAGGTTGCTTGTTTGTGGGCGGGGTTGCCCCTTTTAGGGTGAGGTTGTCTATTCGTGAAGCTAAACCTACTGAGTTAGAAAAACCAAAAAATAGAAATAGAAAAATCTAACTTTTGGGCAGGGTCACCTGTTTGTAGGCGAGGTCACCTATTTGTAGGCGAGGTCACCCCTTGAGGGCGGAGTCGCCTCTATGTTCCTGAATCTGCAAGATTTCAAAAAATAGCAAACATGAAAGTAATGGACCCATGACGTGGGTCCCATCGGGCATGCCAGAAATGTGTGCAGTGAAAGTTATTACCTCCTAATATGCAAAACTAATTAAGAAATGCAAGATAAAACAACACTAGACCACCTCAGGATTAGGCTACATTGAACACAAATAAAAGAAATATGAAACAAGAAAGTATACCTTTTACTTTTGTTGATCTTTGGTTGGCCCTTTATAGTGTTTTTGATGTGTGCTCTTTGATGACAAGCTTATAATGATGGTGGTGGTTGAAGGATGGAAAATGGTAGGTGAGAATACAATAAAGGCTATGAGAATGGTTTGAATGCAAAATGGCTTAGTTACTGCAATAATGACTTGAGAGAATAAGTGTGATAAGAATGCATAAGATCCCTTAATGAATGAGAAAAGGGGTTATTTATAGAAGAAATTGAATTCTCTAGAGGATTCAACGGCCAGGATTGAGCCACCCTAGCCAAGATGGAGGGCTATGGTGAGTTGAGGACTCACAAGCCCTCACATCTTGCCATGTGGAGGATGAAGTGTCCAAAGGACATGGTGAGATGGAAAGGGTACAAATTATGTGGAAGAGGCCATGTGGTCCCAAGGTACTTTCAAGTACCTTGGGATTAAAGAGGATTTCCTAAAAAAGTGATTCCTTGTCCCCAAGTGGGGTTGAAAGTGACAAGTCAGGACTTTTAGAAAGTCCACCCTTGTCACCATGGGGATTGGAGAAGGCATTGGAAGAATAAAAGTGAGTTTAAAATTCACAATTTTGGAAGAAATCCAAAGATATGACAAGGTCCTCCAAAAGGAGGTCCTTGTCCAATGTACTTGATGTGACCTTTGAGAGGTCATGGGGAAGAGAAATGCATGGGGGGAATAAGTGTGAATTTTTAATTCACATGGGGAAGAGGTTAGACCAAAAAAGGCAAGTACCATGAAAGGTTGACTTAAGGACATGCTATAAAAGGTAAGTGATTAAGATTAAAGTTGTGCAAACAGGTGGTTAGGCATATTAATGGAGATTAAAATTAAGTGGCTAGATATGGAGGATGTGACATTAATCCTGATTAAGATATGCACATTTTAATGAAGGATTAATTAGATTAACCCAGATTAGTGGAAAGGTTATGGAGGATGGGACAACGAAAGAGAAAGAATGAATTTAAAATTGAAAAGGATAATTAACTAAATTAAATAAATTGATTGATTTATTTAATTTAGAAAGGAAATGGTGATGGATAAAGTATTTGATTAAATACTTTTGGGAACCTTAGAGAAAGGGGATAATATTAATTAATTATGTCATTTAATTAATATAGATAGATTAGACGAATAAATGATAGGATTGTGACCATATGGAAGTGTTCAAATTTAGGTGTCTACAGTTGATAATTAGGAAACCAATTTTTAAAAATCTAGAATAATTATTTTGGCTAAAAATGACCTCTATTAATGATATCAAGTTTTCACAATCCATAGTAAAATATTCGGTAATGTTTCTGGATTTGATTGTGTTGGAGTTTTTTGCATCAACTTTTTGGATCACACTCCATGATCCATCATCAAGATGGTAGAGAGCAAGAGGAGAAAAAATGGTTGATTGCAAACTAACTCTAGATAAAAAGAAGAAGAAGAGGGGAATGGGACACAAGGTTCGAGGGACAAAATAGAAAGAGGAAACAAATAACAAAGGAGAAAACACACAAAATAGAAAAATAAAAATAAAAATAACACAATAAAAAAAAGAATAAAATGAGAAAAAGGGCAACAATAAACTAAAGGAAATGGAAAACAACTAAAAAACTATAATATAAGGCAATAAAATGAAAGAATAAGATAAAAAATCAAATAGCAAAAGGCCCAAATGCAAGAGAATAAATAAATGAATATCAAGACTAAAAAATAAATAAAAGAAACTAAACCAATAAACCAATAAAACAAGAAACATAAAGAAGCAAAGAAAACACGCAAGTCTTATAGTCTTGATGAGGGTTATAGTCTTAGTATTGCGTGGAAACCTTTGCTTTCTAACCTTTGTAACCAAGGTCGTCCTTCACTTGGTCGTCTCTCCTAGCCTCTTGGCTTTGTCCTCTTTCCCTTGGTGCCTTCGTTTCATTTTCTCTTTCCTCCTCTCTCCCTTTCTCTCTTCGCTTCGTTGTGCCTTTCGATTTCCCTCCTTGTCCTTCTTCCTCTTTGGTGGTGTGGCTCATTCTTGCCTCTCCCTTTGTTCTATTTAATTTTTCTGTCTTATTTTCTTTTTTGTGCTTTTATGATTCAAGGGGGTTTCGTTTCGTTCTTGTCCTACCTTGGTTCATTTTTGTTCTTGTTTTTATCCATTTTCTTTCTTTCTTTTTCATTCTCTTACTCTTGCTTCAATCTTTGTCTTCCCTCTAGATTCTTTTTTATCTTTTTCTCATTTTATTCTTTTTTGCCTTTGTGTTTTAGTTTATTTACATATGTGTATGTTTGCTTGTGTTTGTTTGTCTTCTTTTATATAATTATTTGAGTCTTGGATATATATATATATATATATGTGTGTGTGTGTGTGTGTAAAATGTCTTCTTTTATTTATTGTTGTTTTATTTGCAAGTTTTTAGATTTATTTCTTTTATCTGTATTTTGTTCATTTTCCTTTGGTATTCCTTTAGTTCATTGATTGTTTTTTATTCTTTTATTTTTTCATATTTTTAAGCTTAGTTATTTGTTGTTTCTCATATTTATTTCTTGTCATTTGTGGTTCTTTTCATTGCCCTTCTCTTTATTTATGTATTTTTTCCTTTTTCTAACTTTTATATAATTGTCTTTAGCCTTTATATTTATTCAAATTTACTAGCTTGAACTTTCTTTTATTCAATTATTTAGTTCTTTTGTGTATTTATTTAAATTTTTTGATAGTTTTGGATGGTTTTCTCTTATTATTTTTCTTTATTATCCTTTGCCTTTCTTTATTATTTTGTTTATTGATTCCTTCTTTTAATTTGGTTTCTCCTATCTTTTTAGTTGCATTTATTTTCTTTTTCCCTTTTGAACTTTGCTGATTTATTTCTTTATATATATATATATAATTTGGTTTCTTTAGTTTTTCTTTTCTTTTGTATTCCTTCTTTTTATTCTTGTTTCATTCTTGGTGGTTCCTATTGTCACTTTTATTTTTCTTTCTCATCTCTTTCATATCTTTCTAGATTTATTTATAGGTTCCTATCTTTTTATTTGCTTTCTCCTATCTTGTTTGTTTCTCTCGTCTAATTTTTCTTTTTAAAGCTTTGTAGATTTATTCTTTTTGGTTGATTTTTAAGGTTTTTATGTTTCTTGTTTTATTGGTTTACTTTTTTTTTAGTCTTACTATTCATTTATTTATTCTCTTGCATTTGGGCCTTTTACTATTTGATTTTTTATCTTTTTTTTTCATTTTAATGCCTTATATTATAGTTTTTTAGTTGTTTGCCATTTCCTTTATTGCTCTTTTTCTCATTTTTATTCGTTTTGTCATTATGTTATTTGTATTTTTCTTTTGCTATTTTGTGTGTTTCCTCCCTTGTTATTTGTTTCCTCTTTCTATTATGTCCCTCAAACCTTGTGCCCCCTTCCCTTCCCTTTCCCCTCTCTCTTTTTATATAGAGTTAGTCTGCAATCAACCATTTTTTCTCCTCTTGCTCTCTACCATCCTGATGATGGATCACAGAGTGTGATCCAAAATGTTGATGCAAAATACTCCAACACAATCAAATCTAGAAACATTACTGAATGACCTCTATTGCCCAAAAATTGAGTTATTCTACTTTTTTCACTCAAAATTATTATTTTTTATATTATTAACATTAGGAAAAAAATTGACACACCTTTACTATGAAGAAAAAGGAATTGATGGGGAAAATATAAAATTATTAAAATATACAAATAATTATAAAAAGGAAAGTTATGTGTACATCTAACTAGAAGGGATTTTTTTCACTTTTCTCAAAATACTTATGATTTCATTGATTGGAGGCATACTATTTAAAAGAGGATGACTAAAATTTCATGAAAAGTACAATAGAGCTTATAATATCTAATGTGAAATCATTAGGCAAAGCCAAAGGCTTGACAACCTCAAAATTAAACTCTTAATGAAAAATAAATTATATAAGTTGATTAAGGCTTATATTATCTAGCTTGGTAAGAATTATACTTAGGTATTTGATCTAGTTCCAATGAAGAAAAGGAATGGTGATATTAGTTTATGTGTGGAATTTAAGATCTTAACAAAGCATTGTTAAAATATAACTATCTACCCTCATCAATTGATCGAATATTACAAATTGGTATGGGTTAGAAAGCTTTTCTTTGTTACATGGATTGTCAAATATAATTATGTACGAGTAAGTCAAAATGATCAATATTAAATTTCCTTCACAACTAAATGGGAACTTTTAAATCTTACTAAAGAATCTCATCTCTATCATCATTGCTACCTTCTAAAGATCCATGGATATAACCTTCAAGGGTTTAATTAATAAAGTTATCCTAATCTATTTATATGATATAATTATCTTTTCAAAGAAGCAAGAGGTTCGGATTATACAACTAGAAAGAATATTTGAAAGATATAGAGATTTTTATATTTATTTAAATCTAAAAAAATATAAAAAAAAATTGTTGTCTATGAAGAGAAACTCTTAGGTCACATTGTGTCTAAAGATGGTTTAGTTATCAATGACATAGAAATATTTTCTACATTTGTATAGTTTTTATTCCTACTCAAAAGAAGACACCATTCTTTCATTTGAGGTGATCAAGTAATCTATCATCATATATCTTGTTTTGGTGAACCTATATTTTGAAAAGTTACTCATCTTCTATGGTTTTAGCAGAGAAGACAATGTTGATATTTTTTCTAAAATAGAAGGATAAAGATAATAAATAGCATTTTGTTGTATTCAAGATTAAAAATTTGAAAGAGTATTAGGTAAAGTAAACTTATGGTCCTATTAAAATCCCAAAAAAAATAGGCATCTTCTTTCCAATAATAAAATTAAAGCCCCTTATTAATGGGGAAATTGATAAGAAGTTTTTTATAAAAAATCACATAAGATAAAATCTCTCAAGGATTATATAAATTAAAATTTATGGCACCTCTAGAGGTAATTGAGGTTTAGATGAGGTTGGGGACATTTTTAATGATTCTAATGGTTTCTTTTTGAAAGGTGGGTCATTACTTTTGGGTTCCAAAACCAATAACAAAGTGGAATAAAAAATGGCTATTGGTCTCTTATTGACATCCATCTCAGCCTTAGAAAAATCTTGTTGTTGGAGGTGACTTCTTAATAGTAATCCTTAGTCTAATTAAAATGCAATGTCTGATTCTTGGTCTAATGAAAAGGAAGCATGAATTTTCTCTCGTTTTTCTTTTTTTCTTTGAGATTTCAGTTCTTAAATTTGCTCATGAATTAGAGTTCAGAGATAATGACACATTTACATCAGAATGGTTCAATTTATTTTTTTGAGGCTGCAGGTATTGGGTAGTTCCCCTATAAACTGCAGTGTCTTGTAAACTTTTTCCATATGACTGGTGATGCTGGTACGACACCCTTCGATACCACAAAAATGAAAGGTAGACTAAACCTTGTGATCTCATATGTGAAAACGGCTCAAATTTTAAAACTAAAAGACTAGTTCCATAAAGACCAGCAAATGGTAAAAATATGGTTTTCCAAAAAAAACCATCCTTTTAGAATCCAAGAAAGAGAGCTTGATTTTAAAATGAGATGACTCAAACTAAATAGGTACTCAAAACTTTATTCTATGTGGAGTGGACCCTACATGATCATAAGCTATAAAGAAAGTACCTCATTTGAGCTTTCAAAGCTCGACAGAGAAAACTTCCTAATCCAAGTGAACGGGTACATCTCAAACATGACCTTAAATAGGTACGAAATCTTCTGTATACAGTGTAAATTTGTGTACCATATGTCCATTGTGTTATTCTCATCCCCTTTTTCATACTTTCTAGTTTTGAAATGGCTAGGTACTTGAAGCCTGAAAGATTCAAAAGATTCACGTAATTGAGGAAGAGAATTTCTTAAATTGGAAAAGAGAAACTTTTGTATATTTGGAGCCGTCAATGAATGTCAAATGACATATCATAACGTCATAAGTTGCCAGCCGCCCTGGAATTAGTAAAGGTTCATGCCTTTGTTTTACAACAGGGACCAGACCTGTGGGCCTCATCATGGAGATAAAGTCATTCATAAAGGGGGGATGCTATGTAAAGATTAACAAATCATCACAATAGCATCACTTTTAGGACGGTTGTCAATCATTTCCAGAGATCTTGGGCAGAGAAATAGAAGGAGCTAACCTTATGTATGATTATTTCTGCAGTTTTGAGTTGTAAAAATGATCAACTTTTGTCCTCTCAATAATTATAAATACTTTGTAATAGCTGAAAAATTGCATGGGAAAAGATGGAGAAGAAACCATAACTCATGTTGGATCAGCAATTATTTGGACAGGATAAAGTTACGGTTCCTGCAGTTATATGAAAAGGATTTCTTATGCTTCAAACAGCTTCATAGCATGGTTAAATTCAGAATTTAAGGCATTGTATTATGTTGTATGGGATGTACCCCGGTTGTCATGTAGTTTTGTAGATTTGTAATTGTGTTTACGTGTGTGGCAGTCTGTTGGCTGCCCTTTTATTATTATTTTTATGTAATTTTCTGCATTGATTCAATACAAAAAAAAACTATTTTAGTATTTATTTTCTCTATCAAAGAATTCAATTTTTGAACATTTGAGTAATCTTGTGAGAAAATATAATGAACTCAATATACACAGAAGTTTTGTAAAATATAGTGTATGAGAAGTGATCATTGTGATTAAGTTTTTCTTTTGCAATTAGAATTGTGTTCAATGTGATTGAGAAAGAAACGATTTTTTTAATCCATAAAAGAGAAAGGTCAAGTTCAAGAACAATGGCATGAAAATAAAGCAATGGTTTGAAGAATATCTTATGAAAGAGATCTAATATGGTTTCAGTCTTGGTTGTGCTAATGTTAGTTTGTGTCTCCTTAATGTCATATTACTTCATTCTAAAGTAAGATTTAGCATTATTTTTATATAACTATTGTAGTGCATTCAAGGTTGCCATACTTGTGGGCATTTTTCACCCATTATAAACAGCCTCAACCTCCATTAACTCCATGGTTGTTGCTTTATTTGAAGGTTTGACAACACATGGTAATAACTCCCATATTCAAGCATATCCTAGGAAGTTTGTTCCCAAGGTATTTGGGAAATCAAGTGAAATACCTCCAAATTTGGTTTTTCCCATTCCATAGTTTGATAGTGCATATCATTGGCTTGAAAATTACACTTTGATGGGATATATTATGGGTAGCATCCCACCTCAAAGTATGCTCAAAGAATGGGTGGCCAAGGTTTGGGTCCCTCATGAGATCCACCTTGATGTCATATAGAACCTCTCCAAGGGTTTTATCTTTTTTCATTTTGCTAAAGCTAGCCATGTAGAGGTTATTCTCAAGCATGATCCATGGTATGTTCATGCTCTACTAATCTTCACACCCTAGACTAAAGACTTCATCATTTCCAATGAGAACTCTCTCTATGTCACTATCTGGGTGTAGTTTCCTAAGTTGCCTTTGCCGTGGTGAAATTTATTAACCAAGATAGCTCCTCCCTTTACAACACTATTTGTGTCAAACCACAAAAGTATTTTTTAACTTGAGCTTAGAAGAGGGTCTATATTGAAGTTGACCTCTCCAAGGACCTAAAGGAGATAGTTAATATGCAAATGGGTCAAATGAGATACAATGTGTTCTCTATTTAGACCTACCCAATACTTACTACCATTGTCAATATTTTAAGCACAAGATCTGAGAGTTCCCTCTTGTTACTCCCTATAACAAACCTACCATTCAAGAAACTATTAATAACCCACTTCTTGCAAGAAAAGAGGAAGGTTGGTACTGGGTACATTATGGTTATTCACAAATAGTAATAGTGGAGCTTCACCTAAGTCTTTGACTAGCATTGGTGATTAGTCATTGATAATTCAAGGAGGTATAATTTCAAAACATCAAGACCCAACAAAACCTATTATTCATTCCCATTGGGTGATGTCTAAGGAGGTGAATAAACCAAGTCATGAAAGCATCATTGGTGGCACCAATTTTATCTTCTCGAGTGAAGACCACTATATGCTCCCCTTCACCATCCCCAATGGTCTAGGAAGGTCCAATAGCCTACCTAAATATTTGGAATAAGGTTAATATGTGCCAAATAAATAGTGACCTACCCAACCTTTCATTCAAATAAGAAGTATCAATTTGGAGTACTTTTATAGAATAGTTATTAAGCTCTTGCTGAGCTAGATAGTAAGGATATGACCCTTGACATCTGTTGATGAGTTTTATATCTTGGAATGCTAGCGATCTGATGAATCTCCCAAGGAAGTATTTTTTATGTGACACTTGACAAAGATTTATAGGTTTGGATATTCTTTATTCAATAAGTAAGTTATTTTTTTTTGTTTTTATTTCTAGTACATGTCATAATATCTAACTTTTCAATCATTTTTATATAGCAATCATGAAATGGGTCATGGTGGAGTTTTAATTTATTTATCTCCAATGTGGCTTCAACACTTAGCTGATTAGGGCTATGACCCCACCAAGTATGCATTGTGGGATTTTTTCAACATTAATAATCATTCATTTGGAGCTATTAATGTTTATGCCTTAAATAGTGTTGTCAAACAATATACCTTTTGGAGATGGATTGTGAATTCAATGTTTTTTCCACTTGGGTTTTGTTTAGATATTTTAATATGATTGAGATGGATTATAATAAATTTAGTGCTTTACCTTTGACATGGATATCTAGAAAAAGAGAGACCTGGTACTATATGTACAATAAAGTGGGACTTTTTGGTCCAATATTGGCCACCATCATTGTCATACAATAGGGTATGCATGGAGTAACATCAAAGTAGATTTTGATGGGATATATATGAGACTTGATAGAGTCATGGTGTCAACCTATTCTTTCTTCTCTTTTCTAATTTTTTTCCTCTCCAATTGAGTCATTGTTAGATGTCGTTTTGTACCACTATCTACTATGATTTTACATTGAATGGAAACTTTCTAAACCCAAGGCCATAAAGACTCATTTTTTTCTAAATATGTCACAACTATCCCATAATGCTACATTGATACATATTTAACATGTTTTGAACTTAGATCCATGTACCAAGATGAGACATGTTGAATTTCTTAGTGGAACGATGTTATCAAATGTAGATCATGCTTCCTCTACATTTATGGCCACAAGGTGGATCATTTCCACATCCACTTCAAAGCTCAAATAGGCCACCCTCTTTGGAAGTGCAATTTTTTAATCTAGTTGTACAATTCTATGTTGTCAAGATTCAACACCAAAACAAATTACAAATACTCATTCATCCCATGAGGCCTAAATCAAATCTCAACTTCATTGGCTTAAAATTTGAGAAAAAGTCTCTAAAGGATTATTCTAGGCCATGTGGGCTTATTACACAACTGAATCCATTTAAAAATCAAGGATGGTTATGAGCCTTTAATAGATCTCCCTAACATCCTATAAGATTTTGTTTGACACCATGAGAAATTTTTTTCCCAAGAAACTACTCTTGACTTGAGAATTTATCTATAATAATGCCTAAATGTAGTATCTTGTCAAATTTTCAACTCTCAATGGATTCTTCATTATCAACTTCTCACAAAGTATGATCTACATGAGGTTGTGTTCACTATATCAAATGAGAAATATCTTATCTTGAATGGATTCCCTTGTGAGTTCTATGAAGCTCTTTGGGATATTATGGGTGTGAACCTTCATAAAGTTTATCTAGAGGCATTTTATTGTGTTTATTTAGGGATCTTAATTAATAAATATAATATTAATTTAATACCTAAATCTAGTGACTTGAAGGATATTAGTAATCGGAACCCTATCACCTTGCTTAATGTCTCATATAATATTAGTGCCAAATTTTATATCTTCAATCTATGATATCTTATTCCTCAACTAGTTTTCCCTGAGTAAACTAGTTTCATTGTCATGATACATCATCCACAACATTATTGTTGTCTAGAAAGGGATGGAAATAGCTCAACACTCCCATAACCTAACATTTATCTCAAAATTCTATTTCCCAATGCTTATGATCATATTGAATGGTATTTCATTCTTGCTATGATTCAAGCATTGGGTTTTGGGCCCCAATTTGTACATTCTATTAAGATACTTTTTGCAAGTGTTTCTACTTGCATCACTATTAGTGACCAACAATCTAATTATTTTAGGCTTTTCTAATCTATTTGTTATGGATTCCCTTTAACCCTTTCACTTTATGTGCTTGTTGCTAAAGGCTTTGGCTCATTTGACCCATCTAGTCTCCCAAAAGTTAGTCAAGAACATTGACTTGTCCAATTCATCCAAATCATTAATGACCACTTTGTAGAAAAATCCTTCCTTACTTCAATTAATGAAGAGGATAATTTCAAATAGGTCAATTCTTGGGGATTACCAATTATTACCAAAATTTTGTGGAGGGATACTCAAGGATTGCCTCACCCCTCATTGACCTTCTTAAGAAGGATCACAATTGGAATTATATTGAGAAGCAACAACAAGCCTTTGAAACCTTAAAAGACAAGTTGGTCATGGAGATAGTCTTATCACTACCCAATTTTGACAACACTTTCAGAATTAAAACTTATGTATTTGATTACATTGTTGGTGGATTTCTTGTGTAATAAGGACAACTGGTTTCATATGAGGCATACAAACTCAATGACAAGGAAAGGAATTACTCGATGTATGAGAAAGAAATGACCAAGATCATCTATTATACATGTGAGTGTGGAGGCATAACCTCATTGTGCCATTCACTGTCAAGACTGAAAACATCATCTCTACTTCAAAATATAGGCCAATTTGACTTTGAAACAAGCATGTTGGTAGGAGTTCTCAGTAGAATTTGATATGGACAAAATTTAGAACCCTAGTAAGAGAAATATAATCATAGACATGCTAAGTTGGAAGGCCTATCTCACTACCATATAAGAACATCCTAATGCAAAGGGGTTAGAGAGACAAGTTTTTCTCTATGATGAGATCCTATACTAGATTCAGGAGGGATTAGAAATGGAATTGAAAATTATGTAACTAGTCCATCAAGTCTAACAAGGCATGACTCACAGGTTCAAAATTAGAGATGGGCTCCTAATGTTCACCCAATATGAGTTCATATTCCAAAGTGGAAGGACCTATGGAAGGAATTGATTCAAGAATGTCAGCATACTATGTGGGTTAGGCACTTAGGAAAATGAAGGACCGGGTCACTACTAGAAATGGGGTTTTACTAGTTGAAGTTGAAGAAAGACGTATAGGACTATGTCAAGACCTACTTAATTTTTCAATAGGATAAATTGGTTAGCAAGATTCTCAGTGGGCTCTTTCAATACCTTCTCATCCCAATACACCCTTGAGTAAGCATACTTGTATAGATTTCATAACCCAACTTCTGGATGTTGATGGTTTCTCAAGCATCATGGTGGTATTTGACTGCTTCTCCAGCTATGGGACATTTTTTATGCTCTCTAAGAAACCTTATAAAGTAGATTATGTTGTCGAGTACTTCCATTATGTGGTCAAATACTAGGGTGTTCCCCTTAGTATTATTTTTTATTGTGACCCAAGGTTCATGAGTAAATTTTAGGTACAACTGTTCAAGATGATGGAGACCAAAATCCTTATGTGAACCAATCACCATCCTCGGTGGATGGGAAAACTAAGAGGATTAGCATAGTACTTGAATATTACCTAAGGAATTTTGTACTGATAGATCAAGGGAATTAGCCCTCACTATTGGACGTGGTATAGTTTAGCTACAACTTGCAAAAATTAGCATTGAGATAATTTACCCTATTCTAGTTAATGATTTGAAAATAACCCCTCATTCCACACACAATCTTGTGAGGCTACCTTAGCTCGGGTAGCCCAATTGCAACAAAGTTCCTTCAAGAAAGGAATGAACAAATATACCTTCAACGGTACTACCTAACCAAGGCAAAGGATAAAATGAAGAGAAATATGGACTTCCATAAAAGACATGAAATTCAATGTGGGTAATAAGGTCTTATTTTGTATGGACCTGAATTAGTTTTGGCCCCTAAAGGAATGGATGCAGATGTCATCTGAAGATAGATGGACCCTTAGAATTCACCACCTGAGTTGGAAAATTTTCCTATTGCATGAGGTTGTCCCTTAACCTCAAGATTCATTTAGTGTTCCACATTAGCCAACTAACGCTACAACATGCAAACAATAATGATATGTTATGAAACATTCAAACTTATAGAGCAATCAATATCATTGAAATGCTTGATTATGAGGTAGAGGAAGTGGAAAATATGCGAGAGTGTGGCATGGGAAAGATTAAAAGATAATATTTCCTTGTGGTTTGGAATTATTGATTTTATCAAGAAGCTACTTTGGAGCAAGGTGAATCATTATGGTGAAATAAGGATAAGGTCATAGAGTTATTTGAATGAAACTCATCCTAATCAACTCAATAAAGATCTCAGTGCACTTCCCACACAAGCTTGGAAACCTATGTTGACATCAAGAATGTCACCTAAATTGAGTGAGGGAGGATGTTGAGGCCTCTAAATGGACCTTACCACTGCAACCCCTATATGGAGTCCTAGTGCAATTCTTGTGAAATGATGGTTACCTTATTTGGTCCCAAGGTGTTGTTAAGACATTATAAAGTTTGAAATAGATTTCTCAAAGCCCAATATTGAGCAAGCTTAATTCTTGGAAGTCAAGGTTCCTTCGTTTAGGTCTTTCTACCAACTATATTCAAAATATAGTGAATCTTATCTCGATGTGAAACACAAAAAAAATCACAAACAAGTCCCATGGATCTTGGTGAAGATCTCATTGGGGAATGAAGAGTCAAGCCCAATTATAGTTGGAATGAGATCTCTAGGATTCAAACTCGAGTTCAAGTTCTTTAAAGTCATTGGATGGAATTTGAGATCCTTCAATGCATGTCCCCTATAACTAACTCAGTATCTTAGCTTGATTCATCCCAACTTTAAATAAAATGTGGCATGCTCAGAATTTGAATTCATATGTTGAGCATGCAAAGTATATTCTAATTTGCGCAGTTAGGATTTAAAATGCAAACAATTAGAGTTCTTATTGAGCTTCAATCCTTGAGCTTTGAGTTTAAATATCTTAGGTGTGCATTGTAAATTGGGTTTTCATTGTGTGTCAAGTGATGGAAAGGTTTGAGTGCCAACGTGAAATTAAATTGTTGCTCAAAGGCTAAGAAGGGTTTTGCACATCAGCTAAGGAACTTTTTGGAGTCACACCTTGAGTTACAAAGAGCTGAGTAATTTTTCCCTGGGATAACTTTGTAAGTTTTGTAAAGGCTTAAACATTATTAGAGTAAGTTGACTTGAGACATTCTTTTTGGTTTTCTTGCATTTTGTGCATAACTTGGTTTTACTGAATAAAGAAAAACTTGTTCCAAATATTGTGGTGGTTTTCTACATTGTTCTTTGTATAGTGTTTATTTGTGTTATTGTAGATGTTCATCATATTGTCGTGCTAAAGCAAGCTTAGAATTAGTAAAGGTATAATCTAAAATACTTATGCAACTTGCTCCTCATGGGAAGGTGCACTAAGAATAGTTGGTGTTACAAGGATTCGATCAATGGACTTGTGACAATGATGTGGTCTCTAAAAGAATCCAACCCTTATGTGGAGTCCTAGTGCATGTGTTGTGAAGCTTTGTTACCAGAAACATGACATAGAATCTTTGTTTCATGTTGTGATGACCAAAACATGTTTTCAATTGGAAACAACCGTTTCATATCCATTTGGTCCATTTCACGCCATTGTATTGAAGTCTAATCACGTATCTGTATATTTTCTAGAGTTAAGGATTGATGTTTATTTTTTATGCATGCGATAAAGCCTGATATGGAATTAAGAATAAGTTGGATGGAGATAACTATGAGTAATTAATTTCAACAATCCTCCCATGCCTTGATCCACCTTAAATTCTGACTTCCTATCACTTGCTAATAGACTCTAGGAAAACATTTAGAGGAGCCGCTTGCTATTTGTCTTTTGTATGGTGGAAATGTGATTATAGTTCTAAATTTAGGGAGAATTGCCAAAGATATTATTTTATATTGTTAAATCTTGCATGAACCCTAAGATGGAATTTGCACATATGCATGTGACAAGTCCTACAAAATAAACTCTAGGAAAATATAATATAATATAATATTGAATAATTTATAAAATAAGATTATTTTATAAATAAAAGAATTATTATTTTTTTTTAAATTAAGCATTTAAATTTTTTTTTAAATCTTTTTTTTTTCTATTATTTTTCAATGATATTTTTAAATAACTATTTTTTTTTTTATTATAAAATATAACTAAAGTCAAAATATATAAATATATTTTATAATTTTTATTTTCCTTAAACTAGTTTAGAAAATTATCATAAATATGTGTGTGTATATATATAAAGTTGTTCTAAATATAAGTATTATATATAGTTAAAGTTAATTTAAATATAACTATTTTTATTTTATTTGAATATATATAACTTTTATTTTTTATAAAAGGATTAAGAAGATGATTAGAACTTATTAGACAATATTTGTGAAGAAAATTGTATATACAAGAAGAACAAAGATAATTCATTACAAGATCACATTCGGGTATGTTTATTTTTACTTTCAATTAACTTATTAGTCATTATTTTTATTGCTATCAAAAAAATTAGAACGCAAATTGATTCTTTATACAAATATATTTTTTTTATAGTAAAAAAAATCATTTTAAATTTTTAAAATATATATATTTGATTGTATATATTTTTATTTTAAAAATGTATATACTTTTAAACAAATTTCAAGGAAAAATGGATGTTGCTTCTTCAAACCATTCCATGTTAGTATTACAAAATAACCAATCCATAATTTATCCATAGAGTATAACAAAGAAAATAAGGAATTTGAGCAAAGGTTGTGGAAGACTATCACAATAAATAAAAACTATTCAACAAAAAAATATGGTAGTTTTGGAAGTAGGCAATGGATTTTCCCACATTACAAAACAAACAAGTCTAGTTCAATTTCTCAAGTTTGGTATCATTTCTTGGAGGTTGGAAATAAAAGAAAAAATAGTTACTTATTGTAAAATTCCAAAAGGAGAAATAGGTGATTTGAACAAAGAGTTTACTGTTGTAGAGTCTTTAAAACCTACTAAATCACTATATGAACAATCAAAAGATTCTCGACCAGGTAGGCCACCCTTTTCAACTACTTCTTTTACCTCTATTTATGAATCTCAAATTGGGAAAATGTTTGATGCTACTGATAGAAAGAATGTAGATGTTTTTATTAGAATATTTTTTTCAGATGTGGAATGCTATTCAACATAGCTAAGTCTCCTTTATGGAAAGAGGCTATAAGGATGGTCAATAATGTGCCTAAAGGATATGTGCCTCCAAGTTTTGAAAAACTTTGCATAGTTTTTTAGATGATGAGAAGAAGCAAATTGAGGAAAGACTACAAGACATTAGACATAGTTGGTCATATACAGGTGTTTCTATAGTTTCAGATGGCTGAATTGACATTGCACATAGGCCACTAATCAATATTCTTGTTTCTTCACCTGAGGGTACAATGTTTATCAAATCACATGATACTTCAAGTCATGTGAAAGATGCACAATATTTGGCAGGTATTTTCTAAGAATCAATTGAACAAGTAGGGAGAAATAATGTTGTGAAAATTATAACTGATAATGCTTCAAGTAATGTATTGGTAGGAGGGGGGATTGAAGATGAATATCCAAACATTTTTTGGACACCATGTGCAGTTCATTGTATGAACTTACTTCTTAAAGATTTACATAATAAGCTTCATTGGATTAGTGAGGTAGTTGTAAATGTCAAAAAAATACATTTTATTGTAAACCACTCTATTTCACATGCCATATATAGGAAATATGATTTTTTTCAACTACTTAGATGTGCAAAAACATGATTTTCTTCTAGTTTTATCATGGTTGATCAAATTGTGAAGGTAAAAAAATCATTAAGGAAAATGGTAGTATCCACTAAATGGGAGAGATGGAGAGATAGACCAAGTAGTAGTAACCTAGCATGTGATGAAATTTATGATCTCATAATTGGTAGTGGAGCATGATTATTCTAGCAACAAGAAGGTGACCTTCTGAAACTTTCTTGGCCTATTTTTGATATCCTTTGTCTTTTTTATAATGATAAACCATGCATGGGAGATGTTTTTGAGAAGCTAGATCAAAAGAGGGAGAGGTTGCAAGATATATTTATTGTTGGGGCACCATCATTTGATCAAGGGACATCGGATATTGTACTAGAATATAGTTTTAAAATATGGAAGATGTTTCACAATCCTCTTCATTTTGTTGGATTTTTACTTAATCCAAATTAGTTTCAAAAAAATCCATGGTTAGATGATGAGGTTTCAATAGGATGGAAAACCTATATGGATAGAGTTTATCCAAATAGAGAGTACCATCCTAAAATCAAGGAGGAAATGTCAAAATGTATCAACAGAGTGGATATTTTTTCCCATAAAGATGTTCTATTTGAGCAATTAAATTTTGATCCAAAAGTATTTTGGGATAATTATGAAACAAAAACACCATTTCGAAGAGACACTGCAATCTGTGTGTTATCTCAAGTAAAAATTTTACATATTTAGTCATATGATAGTTGAATTATAAATATATTTTATTAATAATTTATCTCTAAGTGCTAATATTATTTACTTTCATTTTAAATAAATAGGTCTCTAGTGCCTCTACATGTGAAAGAAACTAGAGTGTGTATTCCTTCATCTATTCTATGAAGTGTAATAGGTTAGGTAGAAAAAAGGCAAAAGATCTTTTGTATGTACATTCAAATCTTCATCTTTTATCTCAAGCTTCCATTGATTATAAATCAAGGTCTCATAGGATGTGGGACTATGGTGGCTCAATGGGTGATGGAAGTGATGAATTTCCAATAGAGGTACTTGAAGACAATGTAGAGAAAATTTTAATTGGAGTTGGAATCAAGAAAGTTCAAGCAAACAAAAGCACTCCTTCAACATCAAACATAGAGACTGAAGAATTTAATTAAGACTTGATCATATCTTTCAATATAAATATTATTGCAAATAATTATGATAATTTTATTTTCATTTTTGAACTAAAAGCTATTTTAAATTATTTTAAAATGATATTATAATATTCTTGGATTTTTCTTTTATTATGTTTTATATCTCACAAACTTTAACTTCCATGCATATTTATCTATGTGAGATAAAAAATTATAATGAATCTATTTTTTTCAAAATACATATGATTAAAATTTACAATGAATCTATTTTTAAAATGCTTCTTATATGAAACCTCTAAATATTATGTTTCTCATCACAATGTCATTGTGGTTATGGTTTTCATTTCTCATTTCTAGTAACATAGTTGTGAATTCATTTGGAAAGTCTGAAATGGATTTCTTAATGCTTGATGTTAAGTGAGCTTAATTATTGGAAGTTGAGGTCCCTTCATCGAGGTCTTGCTATGGATTACACTAAGATTATTGTCAACTTGGTCCCAATATGGGACACACAAAATTTATGATTGAGACCCACAAATCTTGATGAAGATCTAATTAGGGAATGGAGATTTGAGCCTAATTACAATTGGAATGAGATCCCTAAGATCCAAAGTTGAGTTTGAGTTTGTAGGAGCCATTGGATGTAATTTAAGATCCTTTGTCACATGTACCCTGTAACTAACTCGGTGACTGAGTTTGAGTTATCCAAGATACATAAAATGTTGTGCACTCGGAAGTTGGATTCATATATTGAGTACATAGAGTACATTATGAGTTATGTAGTTATTGTAGACACCTAAATTTGGACACTTCCTTTTTCCAAATTTACCCCTTTTCATCTAAATATCCCCTTATCCGCATTAATTAATTAATATCACTATTATTTAATTAATACCTCTAAAGTTCTTCTAATCCCTAAGGTATCTAGTTAAATAATTAAATACCTTACCCCATTAATTCCCCTCTCATCAAATGAATTAAATAAATATGATATTTATTTAATTCTTCACATGTCACATCCTTCACTTAGTCTTAATCAACCTCTTAATCTCTTCATTAGGGATGTACACATGCCTAAACCTTGATTAGGATGTGTCACATCCTCCAACTTTTGCAAGTTGGCTTATAATCCTTATTAACTACTAATTATCTTCTAATTACTGATCAATTAAGCCTAATCAATACCTTGGTCAACTCTCCCCATCCCTCAAGGAATTTTTAATTCTTTTTTATTCATCCAAGGATCCTCTCTTCCCCATGTGAATTTTTAATTCACTTTTATTCTTCCAAGGAATCTTCTCTTCCCCATGCAAGATTCTAGAACCTTTGACTTGTCACATCACATGTGCCAAAGTCTTCTAGAATCTTTGACTTGTCACATCACTCACATTTGGCAAGTTCCCACCTTTTTGGGAACCTTGTCTTATCCACTAGATTCTTCCAATCATGTGAATTTTTAATTCACTTTTATTCACCCAAGATTCTCCTCTTCCCTATGTAATCATTGAGAGGTCACATCATCCCTTTTCCAAGGTATTTGTCCTTCCTCCACATCATGTACCTTCCTTCCACCTCACTTCCACATCATCTCATCCTAGGCCATCTCACATTCCACATGTCAAGATGTGAGGGCTTGTGAGTCCTCAACTCACCACAACCCTTCATCTTGGCCTTGTTGGTTTAATCTCAACCATTGAATTCTCTAGAGAATTCAAATTCCTCTATAAATACCCCCTCTTTTCTCTCATTTGAGGAGCCTCATGCATTTTGATACCAAACTCTTGCTACTCTGTTATTTGAACATTTTGTCTTCATCATAGCACTTGAATCCATCATTATCACACTTTCAATCATCTTGCATCCCATCTTGCATATCTAATCTCATTTTCCATCCAAGAAGCATACAAAGCATACAATATCAAGGGCCAACCAAGGGATTCAACAAAAAATAAGGTATAATCATTTATTGTCTTCATTTCATCTTCTTTTTTGTGTTATAATTCCTTAGGCTAATCTTGAGGTGTACCTTTTGTGTTCTTCCATTATTGCATACTAGTTAGATTTTCATCTTTATAATAGGGAAGACATTTTAGGGATCACAGTTAGGATTTGAACTGTGAGCAATTCTAGTGCTTGTTAAGCTTGGGCATCTCAATCTTGGAGTGTCAATTGCAAGTATCTTAGTTGTGCATTATAAATTGGGTTTCCATTGTGTGTTAAGTATTGGGCAAGGTTTGATTACCAACACAACATCTTGCATTGTTGCTCCAAGCTCAAGAGGGGTTTTGTACATCAACATGAAGAACTTTTTGGAGTCGCTTGTCCTTGGGGTAACTTTGTTAAGTTTTGTTAAGGCTCAAGCATTATTTGAGTAAGCCAACTTGAGACCTTCTTTAGGGTTTTCTTGCATTTTATCTATAATTAGTTTTTACTCAATAAAGAAATACTTGTCTCAAATATTATAGTGGTGTTTTTTATTGTTCTTGTTATATTGTTTATTTACATTGTTGTAGATGTTCATCGTGTTCTCATACTAAAGTGAGCTTGGAACAAGGAAAGAAATGGTCCAAAACTCTTATGTGGCCTACTCCTCGTGGGAAGGTGAGTTGAGAATAGTTGGTGTCATGGGGGTTCAATCGATGGACCCCCGACAGTTGCTATTAGAGCATAGTTTGAATTGAATTAATTGGGTGTTGGGTGAGGTTGTCCAAAAAAATCATTGTCACATTGAGTTGCCTAAAAATTTCATGTTGAGTTTTTCATAAGAAATATGCTAAGGAAATTTGACAAGCTTCAAGCTTAAAAATGTGAAGATTTTGAGAATGTTCGAACAACTCATGGTAGAAACCACCCTAAAAATTTATAGTGGTTAGAATAAAGTGACACAAGAGTACTAACTCTTGAGGTAATTAATGTTGAGGCAAGGATCAATGCTCTTGAGTTCAAGGTTAAACATATTTTTGAAGAGTGTAAAAAGTTAATAGATAAGTTTGATATAGTGAAGTCTTTGGTGGCTCAAGTTAGGAAGCAACAAGCTCCCAAGTTGTGAGAAATAGATGTTTGATGGCCAAACATATGATAAAATTATTGAAAATTTATTTTGTAATATGGATGAATATAAGTCCAGTATCGATGAGACCTTTGAAGAAGGGAAGATCAATACATCCATGAATTTCCTGATTGATAGTGCCAAAATTTGGTGATGCTCTCATGTAGAGGAAATCAAGAACAAGAATCTATTCGTGAACATCAATACATGGGCCATGTTCAAGGATGCATTGCAAGACTAGTTCTAGCTTGGGAACTCTGCATGGCTCACCAAAATGTGTATGTGTCTCTTGGAGTTAAAGAACTCTACTAATATCTAGGACTATATCAATTCTTTCTCTACACTAATGATCAAAATAAAAACACATGTTTAAAATTAATAAATAAATAAATAAATTATGAAGGGTTTGCAACCCTAGGTACAGATCAATTTGTGTAGACAAAATATTTAGATACTGGCCATAACTATTGTTGTGACAGATCAACTCCTTGATTTTAAAGGATAAATGAAAAAGTCACATAGAGGGAGTGTTGGGGATCCTCCTAATAAAAAAACTTGTTCATAAAGGATACAAATATAAGGGGGATTCATAGCCTTCATCAAATAAGTCAAGTTAGAAGAAGTTTGGGTAGAGTTCCTAGAAGTAGAGTCCACAATGGCTCAAAGAAAAGCTGAGATGTGTTTTGCATGTGGAAAGCCCAATTATTGGGAACATGAATTCCTTGATAGGTAGGGGCTCAATGCATCTAAGACTGGTTATCCAAAGAAAACTTTCCACAAAATGGGTATCTTGCACATGTTAACTACTATTCAAAGTCTCAAGCACTTTGAGCATGAGTTATGTTTTGTCGAGGTGTTCTTTGGGAAAAAATGGTGGAAATGATTTTCCACACATAACTACATATTGGAAAATAATGTGAAGGGTATTTGGTTGAAGGTACTTATGTGAGCATCTCCTCCTCAAAATTTACTAGAAATGTTTCAAAATATAACAATGAATTGGTGGTTGGCAAGGGTCTTTAAATCCTGTGGCGATAGAGAGAAGATTTTGGTTTCATCTTAGGCCAATAATTTATCTAAAGAGGAAAGGTGTTAATTATACCCCACCTGATTTGCATCTTCATTCTTGACCACCGTCAAGTCTACTTGATCAAGAAATTCAAGTCTCTCGTGGAAACTTGAGCTTTTATTTGCTCTAAATCTCAATAGATATTTAAGAAAGAACAACCAATAAATCTACCTCATATCCATTTTAGGAGACTAGGATGAGGGTGAAATTTTAGAACCTATAGATTTTGAAGCAATGGGAAGGTAATCAAAGCTTACTCCAATATGATGCCAAACAAGCTTTTAAAAATATGACCATTATGATGACCAGTGGACCATAAAATTGAGCTTGAAGTAGGAGTCAGACCTACTTCTCACTCTCCATATAGACTCTCCAACCCCAAAATGGTCAAGTTGAAGAAATAGATTGTTAATTTGGTGGATGTCAGATATCTTCGACTATCAAGTACCCCCTATATTTTTGTAGTCCTATTCCAAAAGAAGAAGGATTACTTGTTAAGGTTATGCATTGGCTACCAAGATGCTAACAAGCTCAGAATAAAAAATAAGTATCATTTACCCTTCATAGAAGATTATTTTGATTGTCTAACATAGGTATGTTCATTCACAAAGTTGGACCTCAAACAAGGCTATTATAAGGTTTGCATCATTCTTGGAGATGAGGAAAATACTGAAATTGCCGATAGGTATGGGTCTTATGAAGTTCAATTACTTGCACAAAAAGAAGTCCAATTCCTTAGACATGTGATAGGAGGTGGGTTCTTGAAGATTGATCTAGAAAATTTAAAGACAATCAAATATTGGGAGTCACCACAATCAATGAGTGAAAATTTTCAATTCTTGGGGTTTGCCAATTATTACCAAAAAAATTATGGAGAGATACTCAAGGCTCACCTCGCCCCTCACCAACCTTCTCAAGAAGAATCATGGCTAGAAGTGGACCGATAAGAAACAACAAGCCTTTCAAGACTTAAAAGACTAATTGGTCGTGAAGCTAATCTTTTCACTACCTAATTTTGATAAGAATTTTAAAGTCCAAACTGATGTGTTTGACTATAATGTTGGTAAAGTCCTTATGTAAGAGGGATACACAATCACATATGAGTTACACAAACTCAATGACAAAGAAAGGAACTACCCAACACATGAGAAATAAATGTCCAAGATGATCCATTGTTTATGAGTGTGGAGGCATTACCTCCTCAATGTACCATTCACTGTCAAGACTGATAATATTAGTTCCATTTACTTCAAGAAACAAGCTGAGTTGACTTTGAAACAAGCATAGTGGAAGGAGTTCCCAAAAAAATTCAATATGGATGCAGTTTACAACCCTAATAAGAAAAATGTAGCTACAGACACATTGATCAAGAAGGGCTAGCTCACTGCCATATAGGAACATCATAATATAGATGGGTTGAATATCCAAGTTGTTATTTTTTATGAGATCCTAGACCAAGTTTGAGAGGGATTGGAAAAGGAGTCACATTTTATGCAACTATTCCATGAAGTTTGACAAGACAAGATTCATAGGTTCAAAATTAGAGATGGGCTCTTGATGTTCACCTAAGACAAAGATTATTGTTACCTATTTCTGATACTAGCCCAAACATGTAGTGTTGTTTATTTTTTACCAGTGAAAAGAAGGTACATTTTAACTCTGCTATATTACATTCATGTGTATTAAGAGAAATTAGAAGACTACAATACTACATTGCATTGTGTAGATGCATATAACATAGGAGAAAGTGCACAATCTTTTCAAAATTGTAGTCTTTATTGATTATATAAATATGTGATGTCCCACACAAGCCGTGGGACTAACTATTTGAATGCATATAATGGAAAACATTATACATTTATAGATACAAAGGAAAAAGAAAGCACATAAAGAGAAAGGGGACCCATCATTGCCTAAATGACGAATCTCAATTGCTTTGTTTTGCATCATCTTCAATCCCTCTCGCTTGTCCTGCTTCCGGTTGATGTTCTCCTTGCTACTCCTAGGTTCCTTGCATCTGAGTGAGAATAGTGTTGTTAGAGCAATGAAGGATCACCAGTCAAAATATGTGCATACATCTATAAACATATAATTTGATCCTCATGTACATTTGAATAACCAAGCATACCATAGATGTCCAAGAAAATAAGAGAATTATCAAACACTTCTATCTTATGTTTGTTTTCATCTAGCATGTTTTCTTCTTGTGTAGGTATGGGTGAAATATTTGTTACTATTTTGTTTCATCTATTTACGGCATGTGGGATAAAATGTGGTTCCTACAAGGGTTGAGTCCAACGTGCTATCATTTTGTGTTTTGACAGAGATAAGATTGTTATATCTTCCATGACATTGTGATGCAATCAAGGATGAATTCATTATTCATAGCAGTGAGATTGATGAATTCATTGATATAAATAATAAATTGGTGCTCAATGGATCCACAGTATTATGAAAAACAAGACAATGATACTCATCATGTACAGTGATAGGATAATGTACAAGTAAATAGTCTGTAACATGATTATCTCAGAAAATAAGGACAATGATCTTGAAAAACAATGGACAGTTATGTATATTGTATGTTTAGAGATAGTGTTATGAGGGCACAGTCATTAGGACAATCACCAATCAAAAAAAGGTCACATGTGATAGGACATTCATGATGAAAGACAACGACGAAAGTGATCTCTGGTACATGAAAATATGTTAGGATAGTCTAGTCTTCTTTTCATGAGCAAACCATGATGAAATCTCATAACAATGGCAGACAATGGAATGATAAACATATGAGAAGAAACTTCAAATTTGTAGAGATAATAGTAGGAAGCTCCAAATATCAAGCAAAATAAAAACATACCTTTGGAGTGGGAAATGACCCTATGACATATAATAACAATAGCATAATAGAGGAAAGACAAATGAAGAAATTTCATTAAGATATTTAAGAGTTGTAAAAGTGTAAAATATATAAGGCCTAGTCAAGTGTGTTGATGGTAGATCTATAGCAATGTTTTTATAGAGTTCATGTCTTAGCAACTATATAGTGTTGTTGAGTACCTTGAAGGAAGATAAAGATTGAAATTTCAAATTGAAAGGATAACATTCATCTATTGATGACAGAAAAAGGTGCTAAATCCTAGGAATATAGTCCTCATGACTGTAGTTTTGAACAATGCACAGTGGACAATCATAACACTATCATAACTTTGGAGACTATGGATATGGTAATGAGCGGGGCATAAACAATGAATAAAATATATTCTTCTTTTGGAAAAGGATGGAGGTGCACTATATGTTGTCTTCCCTTCATTTTTTAATGAATATTTCATTGCACTAGATGAAGAATATGTGACAATGAAACTCAAAACTTGGGCATGAACAACAAGAATTAAGGCAGTCATATTATAAATTTTGTGTTTAGGAATGAAAATAGTAGTGGTAGGGATGACAATGCAGAATAGCAGCATGTCATAAGCAAACTATCAGTGAATCAAGAAATGCAAGTCACAGAGCCATGAGTGAATGAGGGCAGTTACTATAGAATGGGTAGTTGTTTCAGTTAGAAATTTGAAGGCCCTCAACATGAAAAATGGAATGAAACCCTCACACCAGAAATATGTAGAAACTTTCATCCACAACATAAATAGATGAGCTCATGAATTTTGCAAAGTATAGACCCAAAATATCAATTTAAATCTTTCATCATTCCTTCTTTAAACACTTTTATGCAAACCCAGAATGAGGGAGATGGGGTCATGGATTTCAAATAAATGCAATAGCTACGGTAGAGTTAAATATTCATAAAAAATACTAAAGCCATGATTGAGCTCTTTATTTCCATAATGCTCGAGCATATTTGTAGAGAGAGAAAGAAGCCAACCCATAAATGCAAAGCCCACATAGTTTGAGTTGTGTGCTCAAGATTATGTGCTTACAAGTGAAATAAATCCTAAATTGATATGACCATGGATGTATACCTATAGAATATGCAAAACCAAGCCTCAATCGGAGTCAAACACTTGAAGATTTCAATAAAATTGCAAGAGTAGAGGCTTAGGGTTTTAAAGCTCAGATACATGCTTGCAAAATGAAAATACAGAAGGAATAAAACCATGTGAGTTATAGAAATAAAATGCAAGGAAATTAGGCTTCATTTTTTCTTCCACAAAAAATGCATCAAGCATATAGAGTACACAAATTTTTTAAGGCAATGTTCATTATTTCTACACAATAGAGCTCGAGATGAGCATTTTATTTATAGATAATGAAATAAAATGGTGTAAGTTCTACAAGAAATGGCTCACCAAAGCTCGACCTGTTTGTTTTTGCAAGAAATTTGTGTATGACACTCCAGATTCCACCATTGGAAGGTCTAGATAAAATCATGGTGGTGCCCTCAACAAAGAAGTGCAATGCAAAATGAAGTGGAGTAAGTCTTTGCTCGCGGGTTTTCTCTTTAGGGTTCCTTTACCTAATCACTTAGTTGATTATACAGAGGTGTTTTTCACCTTTCTATTTAAAAATATATGTTGATTAATGTATGCCATGGTCAAAACTTGTGTCTAAATGACCTTGTGCCCATTTGTATATGCTTTGTGCAAAGTCTTAAAACTTATGGTTTTTTGCATTTGACTCATATATAGTCGACCTTAAATCTACTTTTTGTATTCAATCCAAATGTAAATCATTTGATTAAGTGTTGTTATTATAAAGCACTTAATCAAATTGCTCTTTAATATTGCAAAAAAATGGAGTCATGCTTTGTTAATGCACGTATGGGTTGTTGATGAGTTTTTATGCTTTTGCAAGCATATTGGAGGAGGTTAAAGAGGTTAGCCAAAATGAGGAGAGCATATAGGGAGATTTTACTTGCTTTTTGGAGAGATGGAGAGGATTTAGTCATCATTTTCTTGTGCCTTAATTTTTGACATGGTTAAACTTGACTTTTTCCATATGTGTGAGCTCTTTTGGAGAAGATCTAGTTGCTACCTTTTAGTCTTTTTAGAGATATCCGACGCAAAAAGGCTTCTAGGTCCTTTTTTGGTGGATCTTAGTTGGAGATGGATATAGTCACTTGTGTGACTCATTTGTAGTTAGTCTTGACTTGTTCTTTTTCTCTCTTGACTTCTTTTGAGTCCTTGGGAGAAAATGCAGAGTTTTGTAACTCTTTTGGGCATGTGTATCAGTTCATACCTTGATGATTAATGGAGATAAGAACTTTAACCTTCTCAGTTTTCTATTTCATTGTATGCATTTTGATAATTTAATGTAGTTACTTGTGAATTTTATCATTCCTAGTTTTATGTCTCATTAGTGGCATCTTTAAACAAAAATTATATGCAATTACAAGTTGTAATTTGTGTGGTGTTGTAGGTATTTCAAGTTGTGAGAGATTTCTTTCCTTCTGGAATTGTGCATTTTAGCCTTCTTACAAAATACTAATGAAAAACATATCAATGTTGAGTTGTGTTCATGAATCTTGCAGTTGATAACTTGTGTATGCAAGTTGTTTGCAGGTATAATTAATGTTTAGGTGCATCACCATAGGAGTAGTTTTTCAGTTTAAGTACTCCTTCTTACCCTTTTCCTTGATAAGAAATAGTTTTAGGTGACACCATAGGAAGTCGGCCTTCTCCGAAGGTTGATCTATGTTTTCAAAGCCCACACTTTGAGAGGTCTTTCAATGTTTTACTAAGTGGTTGAATAGGGTTCAAAAAAGGGTGCACATTCAGGTGATAACAATTTTGGCACGCCCGGTGGGAATGTTCGAATCAAGACAGTTTTAGAAATTACATGTTTTTTCTTGTTTTGATATGCAGCCAGTGAATTTTAGGCCTTTCAGAGATTGAACAAAAATGTATCTGGCAACTCTGAGTTTGGGAAGTAGCAGAGAAACTAGTGCATATTTGAGAATATCACAGTATTGAGAAATTTGGTATTTTTCTCAATATTATTAGCCTTTGGAGGCAACACAAACAACACCATGGCGACTCCAATCATATAGCAGCTAGTTTCAATAGTCTAGATACTTGTAATTAAATGAGGTTTAATGTCTAGGCTTGCCTATGTTTCATGTTTTACTCTTGCAATGTCTAGTTATCATCACTATGATTGTTTTTCACCTCTATTCCATGAAAATCATGCATATGTGCCCTCTTACCAACCATATCACACATAACAACTTGTTGGTTGTATTCCAAATGACCTTGTGACAACAAGTTACCAGAAATCCCATCATGCTTTCCACCCTCCCACCCCTGCTCAAGCATCTTTGCAGCATGCTTATACTCACACCAAACCTTTTGAAATTAATTCCATTTTGAACCAATCTTGTTGTCTCCCTAGTCAGTCTGAAAATTCTAACCACATGGATACTAGTTTGGGTGGCATAAATGACATATTGCTATAGTTTCAAAGCTAAATGTTAGAGATAGATAGAGAAAATGAGTATAATATGCAGCAAGAGGAACTTTCTCATCAAGTAGAGGCACAAAGGTATGAGCAGGAGTTGCTTGATAAACAAGTCTTTCCCTCTGAGTCCTCAAGTAATCCTCCTTGTGTCAATATTCCAAGTTGGAGAGGGTCATCTTTTCCACCCTATGAGTTTCCTTCATCAACCATACAAATTGGATCATGCCCTAACATCCAGAAAGCAGAAGAAGAGCAGCCCATTAATCAAGATAGCTCACTCCTCTAGGAGAAGATTAGAAATGTAAATCCTTTGCATTTTACTATAAATTGTTACCAATTATAGCAGCAAAGGATTGAATAGGAGAAGACCTCTCAAGGTGGATCTTCCATTGTTTTAGCTAATGATCCTCCTACTTTTGTTGAAAATGGTCCAAATATTTCAACAGTTTAGTTAGGATAGCAGCAAGAAAATGGAGCCTTGGACCATGAAGAAGAACATAAAACTAAACCTAACACCTTCTTCTAGGATATGAGATTTGATATCTTTGAGCATGTTATGAATGAGAAAGCTAATGTCAAAATTTATGAAGAGATGTGTAAAGACATAATTGGACAGTTTTGTTCAAAGTTGGATGATAAGGAATCAAAACTTTTGCAAGTTGAGGGTGATCAGTTTGAGGAGCAAGGTGCAAGGAAAATGGATGGGGACCAGAAGGAAGAGTTTATTTTCTCATTTGATGAGTTTCCTTGTTTTATTGACAAGGATGTTGGAGGTCTTGTTGAGTTGTTGGTGTATGATGACAAAGGTGAGTTTGAAAACTTAACTCATGAAGAGGAAAATATAGGCAACACAATTCAAGGAGATGTAGATATTGATGTGCATGAAATTTCCCATCAAGTTGAACAAGTTCCTGAATCAAAGTTATTGCTCCACAAAAAGGATGTTTTCTATGTTCTATCAAAGCTTGATGAGAGCTACATTAAGCTTGAAATCATTCCTTCAATTCAAATAAGTAAAGAAGATATTGAAGAGGACATGTTTTGGAATGACTTAGAGACTTTTTATACCAATTTGGATGCTAAACCAACACCTTTAGGTGAGGTTAACCATGAGCCACATGAGAATATAGAAGATGTTACAATTTTTACACCAAGTCAGTCATAGGGGATAGACCTTTCTAGCTAGCAAGGTGATAAAATGGTAGTCCATGAACAAGAGATCAACAAGGAGAGCCCAAGATTTGTCCTTACAAGACGTTGTCCAATTAATTACTTAGCCCATATGGAGTCCATTAAAGAACCCACACATGAAGCTTTAGCTGAAGATGGCATCAAGGATGTATTTGCAGCTGGACAAGAGTATGTTCAACTCACTTATCCTCTTTTGAACAACAGTACATATGATTTATTTGATGAGGTAAGTGGACTTGTTTATCTCTTTCAAGAGGTAGTACTTCATCTTGTTGAACATTTTTCTATGTCTCATATTTTCTTAGTTTTCCTTAAGCAAGCAAGTCACTATATATTGAGAAGAAAGGGCAGCTATTTCAGCCATCCTATAAATGGTTTTATTTAAGTGTGTTTTTCTTGTTGTTAGTGTAGGGTAGATTTCTAGATGCAAGTTTTCAATTCCCTAAGTGTTGTTCAACATAGTTAGGTAGTTTTCTTTTTGAAGTTTTTATAGTTTAATAAATTTCTAAGGTATCATGAATTGATCTAGTGAGTTATAGTATTGTTCAGGACTGTTTTAAAGTTGTGTTAGCTTTTAGGTGACTCAATGCCCAATGGATAAGCTTCAAGAAACTAGTTAGGATGTTTAGTAGGAAAACATATAGCATATGTCACCAGAAATGTTACCTATTCCTGCTACTAGCCCAAACAGGTAGTGTTGTTTATTTTTTACCAATTAAAATAAGGTAAATTTTAACTCTACTATATTATATTCATGTGCATTAAGAAAAAAAAAAGACTACAATACTACATTGCATTATGTAGATGCATATAACATAGGAGAAACTACACAGTATTTACAAAATTGTAGTCTTTATTGATGATATAAATATGTGATGTCCCACACAAGCCATGGGACTAACTATTTGAATGCATATAATGGAAAAAATTATACATTTATAGATACAAAGCAAAAATAATCCACATAAAGAGAAATGGGACACGTCATTGCCCGAATGACGAATCTTAGTTGCTTTTCTTTGCATCATCTTCTTTCCCTCTCACTTGTCTTGCTTCTGGTTGATGTTCTTCTTGTCGCTCCTAGGTTCCCTACATTTGACTGAGAAGAGTGTTGTTAGATAAGTGAAGGATCACCAGTCAAAATATATGCATATATCTATAAACATATAATCTGATCCTCATGTACATTCGACTAGCCAAGCATACCATAAATGTCCAGGAAAAGAAGAGAATTATCAAACACTTCTATTGTATGTGTGTTTCTATCGAACATGTTTTCTTCTTGTGCAGGTATAGGTGAAATCCTTGTTACTGTTTTGTTTCATCTATTTATAGCATGTGGGATAAAATGTTGCTCCCACAAGGGTTGAGTCCAGTGTGCTATCATTTTGTGTTTCGACAAAGATAAGATTATTATATCTTCTATGACATTGTGATGCAATCAAGGATGAATTCATTATTCATAGCAGTGAGATTGATGAATTCACTTATGTAAATAATAAATGGTGCTCAATGGACCCACAATTCTTTGAAAAACAAGATAATGATACTCATCAAGTACAGTGACAAGACAATGTACAACTAAATAGTGTGCAACATGATTATCTCATAAAATAAGGATAATGAACTTGAAAAACAATGGACAATTATGTATACTATATGTTTAGAGATAGTGCTATGAGGGAACAATCATTAGTATAATCACCAATCAATAAGGTCGCATGTGATAGGACATTCATGATGAAAGATAATGGTGGCAGTGATCTCCAGTACGTGACAATATGTTAGGACAATCTAGTCTTCTTTTCATGAGCAAACCATGATGAAATCTCATAACACTGGTAGGCAATGGAATGACAAAGATATGGGAAGAAACTTCAAAGTTGCAGAGATAATAGTAGGAAGTTCCAAATATCAAGAAAAATAAAAACATACCTTTGGAGTGGGAAATGACTCTATGAGGTATAATAACAATAGCATAATAAAGGAACGACAAATGAAGAAAGTTCATGGTAGAGATTTAAGAGTTGTAAAGTGAAAAATATATAAGGCCTAGTCAAGTGTGTTGATGGTAGATCTGTAGCAATGTTTTTACAGAGTTCATGTCTTAGCAACAATATAGTGGTGTTGAGTACCTTGAAGGAAGATAAAGATTGAAAGGAGAATTGAAAGGAGAATAGTCATCTATTGATGATAGAAAATGGTGCTAAATCCTAGGAATACAGTCCTCATGACTCTAGTTTTGAACAATGCACAATGGACAGTCATAACTTTGGGGACTATGGATATGGTAATGAGTGGGGCATAGATAATAATTGAAAGATAGTCTTCTTTTGACAAAGGATGGAGGTGCACTATATGTTGTCTTCCCTTCATTTTATAATGAATATTTCATTGCACTAGATGAAGAATATGTGATAGTGAAACTCAAAACCTGAGCATGAACAACAAGAATTAAGGCAGACATATTACAAAGTCTATGTTTAGGCATGAAAATAGTAGTGGTAGGGATGACAATGCGGAATAGAATCATGTCATAAGCAAACTAATAGTGAATCAAGAAATGCAAGTCATAGAGCCATGAGTGAATGAGGGCAGTTACTACAGAATGGGTAACTGTTTCAGTCAAAAATTTGAAGGCCCTCAATATGAAAAATGGAATGAAACCCTCGACACCAGAAATATGAAGAAACTTTCAGCCACAACATAAATTGATGAGCTTATGAATTTTGCAAAGTATAGACCTGGAATATCAATTTAAATCTTTCTTCATTCCTTCTTTAAACACTTCTATGAAAACCCAGAATGAGGGAGATGGGGTCATGGATTTTAGAGAAATGCAATAGCTACAATAGAGGTAAATATTTAGAAAAAATGTTACAACCAGGATCGAGCTCTTAATTTCCATAATGCTCAAGCATATGTGTAGAGGGAGAAAGAATCCAACCCAAAAATGCAAGGCTCACATAGTTCAAGTTGTTTGCTCAAGATTATGTGCTTACAAGTGAAATAAATCCTGAATTTATATGATCATGGATTTATACCTATAGAATATGCAAGACCAAGTGTCGGTCAGAGTCAAACACTTGAAGATTTCAATAAAATTACAAGAGTAGAGGCTTAGGGTTTTAAAGCTCAGATACATGCTTGCAAAATGAAAATATAGAAGGAATAAAACCATGTGAGTTGCAGAAATAAAATGCAAGGAAAGGAGGCTTCATGTTTTCTTCCACAAAATACACATCGAGCATATAGAGTACACAGAGTTTTGGAGACAATGTTCATTATTTCTACACAACGAAGATCAAGATGAGCATTTTATTTATAGATAATGAAATAAAATGGTGCAAGTTCTACACGAAATGGCTCACTAGAGCTAGTCCTGTTTTTCTTTGCAAGAAATCTACATATGAAACTCAAGATTCCACCATTGGAAGCTCTAGATAAAATCATGGCAGCGCCCTCAGCAAATAAGTGCAATGTAAAATGAAGTGGAGTAAGTCTTTGTTCATGGGTTTTCTCTTGATGTTTAAGACACATGCATCATTTTGTATCATGTCCACTTGTGTGATGGTATTGATAAAAGGCATTTGGGTTATAGTTTGGAGGGAAAGGTTTGGTTGTGTCCATAGGTCTAATCGAAGGCAAATGAATTAGGTTCTTACTCAAAAGTTACAATGTAATTGAATGGAGGGAATCAGGTAATAGAGTGAATTATCTATCCATTGGTCTAAATTGGTATGGGGTTGGACTTATTGCAAAAACTTGAGGTTCAACATGGTGGGTTGTTTGAGATGGGTTTATGATGCAGGAGCATCCCCGGTTGTAAGAAATCTTGCATCAACCAAAAACTTTTGCATTCATGTTCTTTCTAGCATTTACCATACCTAGTTTGAACTCTGGAAGCATTCATGTTTTGGCTGATGCCTTGCACGTTTCACCCAATTCAGAATTGGAATCTCTTGGGCTGACACAGAACTTTTCTGGAGCTGGGAACCAATATATATGCATTGTATAGTTGCATTAGGCGTATTCATTCATGATATATTTTGCATTCAGTAGTAGTAGTTGATAAATCAAGGGCTTCATCCCGCATGTAAGTCTAGGTTTAGCACCGAATCTTTTTGTAAATTGTAAGCCGAGAAGCAGGGCATGTTGCCAATGAATAATTGATTGGACATTTGTATATAAATATTCGTGTGTGATTATCATTCTTCTTCTTTGAGTATCTATTGTGTTTAATCTTGCTGCAAGGTTGGATAGTCCTAATCCCGGACCCTCCACCCTTGATTGCACCATGTGGTATCAGAACAAGTTTGTGAACTCTGGGAGAAAGAGCGAAGTTGAGCGAAGAAATTCTGTAAGATCATTGTGTGGATAGATCGCCGACCTAAGGAATCCTACTGGTGTTTGTCAACTGATCATTGATAGTGAGGTAGTTGCAAACCTGTAGCCAGATCGTCAACTTGAGGTAGTTGCACCGGATCCTAGGAAGAGATGTCGCCGAGGAGAATTCATACTACTGTAAATGTTGTAGGGAAGATGGATGAAATGATGGAAATGATGTGAATAATGAAAGTAGGATTAGATGTTGTTGAAGAAGATAGAAGAAAGGGCTTAAACCCTTGACCGAATGACTAAAGCAATGATGACAAAGTTGAAAATACAGACCAAGTTGAAGTGACCTAGAATGGAGATTGTGAATTATTCCAGTAACCTAAACCCTGAAGAATTGATTGATTGGATAAATGACATCAAAGAATACTTTGAGTATGAGGAAATTGAAGATCCAAAGAAAGTGAGATTTGTGAAAACTAAGTTGAAGGGACATGCTACAATTTGGTGGAAGAAAGTTCAATTGGAAAGAAACATAAAAGGCAAAGAAAAGATTGTGAAATGGGATAGAATGGTCATAAAATTGAAGAACCGGTTTATACCTACTAACTATGAGTTGGAGCTACTGAAGAGAATGAAAAACCTGAGACAAAAGGAAAAGACTAAAAGAATACACTAAAGAATTCCATAAGATCATTATTAGAACCAAACACAATGAAGCAAGCAAGGAGAAAGTGGCTAGGTATATCAATGGGCTAAGGATGAACGTTCAGGAAGAATTGAGTCTGGTGAGGATGAATTCAATAAAGGAAGCATATTAGTTTGCACTAAAGGTGGAAAAAAAACTAAATAAAAGACATGAACAAAGACAAAGAGGAAGAGGCAATAGATTTCAGAAGGGAAGGTCACATCCTAGAGGAGAAAAGAAATATGGGGAACAAAAAAAGGATAGGGATTCGTATCGTGAGGTAGAAAAATATTCCAATTGATACCAAAAGGGGAGAGATGATAGAAATTCCTACCACAACAATAGAGGAGGCTATAATTATTACCATAACGATGGATACCAAAGAGATGAGAAAGGATATGACAGGAGAATTTTTAGAGGAACTTGTTTTAAATGTGGAAGAGAGGGACATAGAGCATTTGATTGTCCCCAAGAAAGTAAGAAGACATAACACCATGCAAGAACTAGATACGCATAGGAAGAACCGAAGGAAACATCAAGTTCCTAAGGAAGTCTTGAGAAGGGAGAATCACTATTTATGAGGAGAGCATTGTTCCAGAAAAAGGAGGAACCTAAAGAAGCACCATAGAGGAAAAGTTTTTTCTGGACTAGATGCAAAGCAGGGGGTAAGTGTTGCAAAGTTATCATTGATAGTGGTAGTAAAGACAATCTAGTTTCTAAGGAGATGGTGACGAAGTTGAATTTGGAAAGGAGAAAACATCTGAAACCTTATAGGATAGCCTGGATTCAAGATGAGCACAAGATCCTAGTAAGTGAGCAATGTCTAGTGAAATTTAAAATAGGGTCATATCATGGTGAAGTATTGTGTGATATTATGTCGATGGATGTATGTCATATGTTGTTGGGTAGACCTTGGTAGTATGATAAGAAGGTTATACATGATGGGAGAATGAATACCTATACCATAACATCAAATGGAAAGAGGATCACCTTGAAAACTTTGGAAATTGAACTTGAAAGTGAAATATGTGGCATAGCTAGAATCAATCTAGTTGATGGAAGGAAATTTTTGGACGGACTAAGGCATGAGAACATGTGTTTTGCTTTGATTTCGAAGAAGGATAGGAACCGAGATGAAGAAGAACCACTGGAGAAGGAAGTCACTAAATTATTGGCAGAGTACCAAGACCTTGTATCAAAGAATATGCTAGAAGGATTACCACCGATCTGGAGTATCATTCATCAGATGGATCTTATTCCCAGAACTAGTTTATTGAACAAAGTTTCACACCAGATGACACCGATAGAGAATGCATAACTGAATAGACAGATACAAGAACTGTTGAAGAAAGGATTGATTAGAGAAAGTATGAGCCCATGTGTGGTACCAACTATACTTGCACCTAAGAAGGATGGAGAATGGAGGAATTTTATAGATTCAAGAGCTATCAACAAGATCACGGTGAAGTATAGATTCCCATTGCCTAGGATGGATGACATCATGGATAGTTTGAGTGGAGAAAAGTATTTTACCAAGATAGACCTAAAGAGTGGATACCATCAAATCAGGATTAGAGAGGGAGATGAATGGAAGACCGCTTTCAAGAAAAATGAGGGATTGTATGAGTGGTTGGTCATGCCATTTGGACTAACTAATGCCCCTAGTACATTTATGAGGCTAATGAATAAGGTTTTGAAGAAATTCTTGGGTAAGTTTGTCATTGTTTACCTGGATGATATTCTAATTTTCAGTAAGACAAAGGAAGAACATTTGGAGCACATCCAAAAAATATTTCAGAGGTTAAGGGAAGAGAAGTTGTTGATAAACATCAAAAAGCGAAGTTTCATGAAGGAAGAACTAGTATACTTGGGATTTGTGATATCTACAGAAGGACTGAAGATGGACCCTGAGAAGGTAAGAGCAATAGTTGAATGGCCTACAACAATGAATGTTGGGGAGGTTAGATCATTTTATGGATTGGAAATTTTTTACCAGAAGTTCATCATAAATTTTAGTAGCATTTGCACACCTATGACTGAGACAATGAGAGGTTATCAGAAGGAATTCAAGTGGACATCAGGAGCAAAAAAGGGTTTTGAATTGTTGAAATGAAAGCTAATCCAACAACATGTGTTGGCATTACCGGATTTTGATAAAGTATTTCAAGTAGACTGCGATGCTAGTGGAAGTGCAATAGGAGTTGTGTTAAGTCAAGAAGGGAGACAAGTAGCTTATTTTAGTAAGAAATTGAATGATGCAAGGAGAATATATTTCATTTATGATAAGGAGTTCTATGCAATAATTCAGGCTTTGAAGAAGTGGAGGCATTACTTGCTATCTAGGGAATTTGTGTTGTATACAGATCATCAAGCTCTACAGTATTTAAATGTTCAAGGAAAGTTGAACTAGACACATGAAATGGGTAGAATTCTTACAAAGTTATACATTTGTGGTGAAGCATCGGAGTGGGAAATCAAACAAAGTTGTAGATGCGTTGAGTAGGAGAAGGAATTTGTTGATAGAAATGAGAGCTGAAGCACTAGGTTTTGAAGAACTGAAGCATATGTATGAGGGCAACATTGATTTTATTGTGGCATGGAAGGCTTGCAAGGAAGCAGTAGAGATTGATAGGAGCAAATGGTTGGATTATTTCCTTTAGGAAGGTATGTTGTTCAAGAACAATCAGTTGTGTATACCTAGAAGTTAAATGAGAGAGAATTTGATCAAGGAAAAGCATTGTGGAGGATTAGCAAGACATTTTGGGATTGACAAGACTGTAGCATTGGTGATTGAGAATTATTTTTGGCCACAGTTGTACAAGGATGTCAGGAAATATGTTTGAAGTTGCAAGATTTGTCAAGTTGCAAAAGGAAATGGTCAAAACGTTGGAATGTATACACCATTGAAAATACCGAAGAGACCATGGGAAGGTATCAACATGGATTTTGTGTTGGGATTACCTAGGACACCAAGAGGATTTTATTTTGTATTTGTGGTTGTGGATAGATTTTCAAAAATGGCACATTTCATACCTTGTAAGAAGACCAGTGATGCAGTACATGTTGTAGATCTATTTTTCAAGGATATTGTAAGGTTACATGGACTACCAAAGAGCATTGTATCAGATAGGGACACTAAGTTCATTGGCTATTTCTGGAAGACATTGTGGTAGAATATGAAGACGTATTTGAAGTATAGTTTATCATTTCACCCACAGACAAATGGACAAACATAAGTGGTAAATAGGAGTTTGGGAAACTTGGTGAAATGTTTGACTGAAGGTAAAGTAAGAAATTGGGATTTGATATTGCCACAAGAAAAATTTTCATACAACAATTCAGTAAACTGGAGCACTGGAAAGACACCATTTGAAATTGTGACAGGACAATGACCCAGAGGAGTAGCAAATTTGATAAATATCAGTTTGGAGAACAAAAGGAGCGCAGAGGAAGAAGAATTTACCAGATTTATGGAAACCATACATACTCAAGTCAAAGAACATCTGGAAAGGGTGAACAAGACCTATAAGGAAAGAGTGAATGAGAAGAGGAGACATAAGGAATTCATAGTTGGAGAAGAAGTCATGGTATATTTGAGAAAAGAAAGATTTCTAGTTGGGACATATAACAAGCTGAAGATGAAGAAGTTTGGACCTTGTAAGATTATCAACAAATTTGATTCAGGAAATGCATATGAAGTGGAACTACCAAAGAAATTTTCCATATCACCTATATTCAATATTGTAGATCTATATCAGTATCATGAAGGAGAGTCACCGAAGGACATAGAAGTTGGATTACCAGACTAGATAGCACACCATCCGAAAGAGATCGAGCAAGTTTTGGAAAGAAGAATTGGACATAGTACTAGAGGAAGACAATACAACAAATATCTAGTCAGATGGAAAAGATGACCAAAGGAAGATTCATCATGGATTTCTCAAGCTGAGGTAGACCGCATTGGTTTTCCACTAGCCCCTAGAAAGTGAGAGGCTCACTTTTATTCAACCTTGGGTCTCTGATGCAAGAGCATCCCTGGTTGTAAGAAATATTGTATCAACCAAAAACATTTGCATTCATGTTCTTTCTAGCATTTACCGGACCCAGTCTCGACTCTGGAAGCATTCATGTTTTGGCCGACGCCTTGCATGTTTCACCCAATTCGGAATTGGAATCTCTTGGGACAACATGGACCTTTTCTGGAGGTGGGAACCAATATATATATGCATTGTATTAGGGGTATTCATTCATGATAGATTTCACATTTAGTAGTAGTAGTTCATAAATCAAGGGATTTGTCCCGCATGTAAGTCTAGGTTTAGCGCCAAATCTTTTTGTAAATTGTAAATTGAAAGGCAGGGCATGTTGCCAATAAATAATTGATTGGAAATTCATATATAAATATTCATGTGTGATTATCATTCTTATTCTTTGATTTTTTGTTGTGTTTACTCTTGTTGCAAGGTTGGACAATCTTAATCCTAGACCCTCCACCCTTGACTGCACCAGTTTAATTTGAGAAAGTTAAGGTTTGGTTTCGTAAATGGTTGATACTTATTTTTAGGTGTGGATTTAGACTTTTCAACATGAGTCAATGAATATTCCTCTTCATATTGACTAATCAAGTTTTGATAATCATGAAGGGTCATACACAAGTGTATGAAGGATGGGAATTTTTTAACAAGATCATATCCCTTATGTCTGATTATAAGTTCTCAATGAACATTGTGTGCAAGTGTTTCTTACTCCTAAATATGCAAAACTAATCAAGAATGCAAGGTAAAGAACACAAGACCACATCAATTATTAGCCTAAGTAAAGCACAAAAGAGAGATAAAAATGAAAGTGATTATACCTTTTGTGTTGATCTCCTTGGTTGGCCCTTGACTCGAATTTGGTTGTGTGCTCCTTTTGATGGAAAGGTGATGAAAAATGGATGGAAGATGATTCAAATGCAAGATGAGGGTGGATAGGTGATAAGTAAACAAAATGGATGCAAAATGTGCTTAATGGAGGCTTGAATGACTTAAGATCATAAGTTTGTTACTAAATGCATGGGGTCCCTTAAAGCATGTAAGAGGGGGGTATTTATAGAGGAATTTGAATTCTCTAGAGAATTAAACGGTTTGGATTGAGCCACCATGGTCAAGATCGAAGGCTGTGATGAGTTGAGGACTCATAAGCCCTCACATCTTGACATGTGGCGGGTGAGTTGTCCAAGGGGCAAGGTGAGATGGACAAGGTACAAATGATGTGGAGAAAGGACAAGTACCTTGGGGTATAAGAGGATTTCCTCAAAAAGGAACCTCTTGTCCCCAAATGAAGGTGAAAGGGACATATGATCAATTTTAGTATTCCTCAAAAATCCCCATGGAGAAGAGAGAATTGGTTGGAGAAATAAATGTGAATATTTAATTTGAAGTGGATAAGGTGGTTGGGAGAATAAATATGAATTTTAGTGAATTTCAAATTCACATGGGGAAGACAAAAAGGAATTAAAAATTCCTTAGGGAATGAGAGAGTTGACCAAAGGGGGCTTGATTAGACTGACTAATCATTGATTAGAAGGCAGTTAGTGGCTAACGAAGATTAAGATTCAACTTGAAAAATTTGGAGGATGTAACACATCCTAATCAAGGATTAGCTATGTGCACATCCCTAATGATGGGATTAGGAGATGGATTAGGATTAAGGAAAAGGATCTGACATGTGAGAAATTAAATAAATGTCATATTTATTTAATTCATTTGATGAAAAGGAGAGTAAAGGGGGTAAGGTATTTAATCATTAACTAAATACCTTAGGATTAAAGAGGGATTAAGGGTGTTAATTAGATAATAGCAATATTACCTAATTAGCGTGAATAAGAGGATGTTTAGACAAAAAGGGATAAATTTGGACAAATGTAAGTGTCCAAATTTGGATGTCTACAAAAATTATTTGAACATCCACATCAAGAAGGCTAAGATTTATTTATGAGTAAAGCAACTGGTAACATGCTATAAACTTTGTGTCCTTTTCATTATTCTTTCGTTTAAACCTCATCAAGTCAGTTATGGAATTTTTAGGGCTGATGTGCACTTGAAAATGGTTTAGGAAGGCATCAACAAGATCATTAAATGAGTGAATTGATTTATTCAACAATGAAAAAAACCATTCCAAAGTTATGTTCTTCAATGACCTAGGAGAAAACTTAGCCAAGAGCTTGTCTTCAAAAATGAAGTCACCACACAAGGCGGTATATGCCAATATATGGTTGCTAGGGTCTCCTTTACCATTATATTTCATAAAGTGGGGTACCTCTATGTTTTGTGGCATTTTTTATTTCAATATATCTAGTGACAATGGGTTTCTTTTGACATATTATGATGGTTGTTTGTTTTGGTTTTGGTTCAATGTTAATATTTGTTGTTGAAGGGATGTCGGATTTCACAAAAGTTGCTTTATGACGAAATCATTGCTTGTCATGTTTTTAGAATGAGGTGAAGATGGTGAAAGTGTATATGTATTAGGTGGACTACTATATTGAAATTTTGTGAGGGGTGGTAGATTTGGAGATATGATGTTTGAGTTTAAAAAACTATAAGGATTCCCTATGGAAATACCTAAGGTTGGGGCTATACTGTTGCTTTATTGTATCGTTGTGGTAACAGTTGGATTTATATATGTGGGAATAAAGGCTATAGTTGTAGGGAGGGAAACTTGGTTTCCTCCCTGACTTTAAGTGTATCCCAAAGATTGAGTGTAACTAGCCATTGTAGGTACATGATTATCTATTATATAGGCTAGACTATGCATTACCTCTAATCCTTGAGCATCATCAAGTAGTTTCCTCATGTTATCTATGACAGGGAATGTTGTTTTAGTGATATTACTCACATATTCTTGAAGTTTCTCTAAATCTTTATCCAATTGTCTCAGTTTCTCCTCAGGAACATGGGTAACCATGGTTTCAACATCAGTGAAATTGGTTGATGGCAATGTCATGGGGATTGTAGCATTATGGATGGAGTCTAAAATGGGTTGAGTATTAACAAAACTTTGCGTGACAGTGTTGGAAAATTCAAGATCCATAGTGGATGTACCAATAACACGGGATTCCATGAGCCTTGAACTATGTCTCATTGAAGTATTGGTAGTAGGACACCAGGTTGTGAAACTCATGCAAGTTTCACAACACCAAAAGTGTACCCAAGATGAACACCAAACTACTAAATAAGTAAAAAAAACACTTAGAAATAGACAATAGACAACAACAACAAATAGGAAACACAATAACAAAGGTCTTAGAGAAATTTTTGTTTGGCCAAGACAAGCAGGACAGGGTCGCCAAAGGGTGTTTGGTCTTGGTCAGGGGTTATGAAAGTTCAAAGTTTGATTGTGTACTACATTATTTAAGAATGTTGATTCTACTTACAAATAGTTGTAATAGTAAATGAATTTTCAAAATTTTCTTTATGCATCCCAATTTGATGCAAAATACAAGTATGTAATGATGTTGAAGATGTTTAAACAAGTTTTAATGCAGATTTTAAATATGAAATATAATAATTGACTGATTAGAAGATGCAAAGACTTGAAAATAATGACTTTTGAATGCAAATTTTGACCCTAAACAATTCACTTTCTTTCACCAAATGAAATAAATGCAAAATTCTTTAGAATGTGCAGCTATGAATTTCAAACTAAGATTTGCAAGTATAGATAAACTAAGCATACAAAGATAGACATTTGTGAAAAAGATTGTAACTTATGCACATGTACAAGGACAGGGTCACCAAAGGGCATCTGATTCCCTAATCAAGGTTCTAGAAATTGAAAAAGTAGATGTCTAAGTTGTTGTTTAAGGTTGTTCTTCCTGTCTGCAAATAAGTTTGATAGTGACTATTTTTCCAAAAAAAAACAATGTAAAGTAATTACAAATGTATGACAATTTTAGAATAAAATGACTCTTTTTTAATGCAATTTTGAAATAAAAATCTGATCTAAATGACTAAAACACACCCTAATGCAAGCTATGATGGAATATTCTTATATTTTTATGAATAATTATGATACACATATGAAACCCTAAATGAGAAATGCAAGACAAAATGATGCAAAACCTAGATCTAGGGTTTGAAATACTACCAAATCAAAAAGATATGATGTCAAATGTTAGGTTCACCAAAATGAAATATGAGAAGTGGGTGATGATGTTAAGTTTATTATCTAAACGTAATATCAATTCCATTTTTCCAAGGGTTTTATTAGGATTCAAATCAACAAGGTGCATAGATTGACTTTTAACCTCAAAGTTGAGCCAATAAGACCTAGATCTGATCCTTTTGAGTTTTATAAATCAATTAGAAATGATTTAGAATGTTTAACCAAATTGTTCAAACTACATGACCTAATATGAAAAATGCAATATCTCAAAGATGAATAGACAAAAACTGTAATTTGTAGTTGTGACCATGATCATAACTTAAGCTAAACTTGCAAGATATACATGAAACAAACAAATATTTAGCAAGTTAAGTCAAACTTCCAATGAAATACTTGAAAACATCAAATGAAGAATCCATTAAACAATAACAAACAAGAAATGCATAATGGAAACTAGTTAAATTCGTCAAACCTCATCCCATTGGAGGATTGGTGTTGCATTCATGTGGAATGACAACCCTTTCCCAATCCCTAGATTGAAAAAAGATTCTAAATGGATTCCATTGATGAATATTCATGAAAATGGATGAAAGATGAGCTAAAATTGATGCAAAACTAAGCTAAAATGGAGATTGAATGCTAAAATGCTAATGTATAAATGCTCTAAAATTCAGTATAGTCTAGTTACTCTAAATGAAAGTGGATCCTTTTCTCATAGAAATGAGGAGTATAAATAGGAGAAATAGTTGAATCAATGGTTTAGATTGATTTGATCAATCAATGGATGAGAAGCCATGAGAGGAGATGGCATGGATCAAGAATTCTCATCAATGGATGAGAATGCAAGTTGACAAGGATAAAGGATTTAATCAATGGATCTCATTTATTCAAAATAAGCACACTTCCTAAAAATTAGGAAGTTGTTAGGAAGTGTGTTGCAAGATTCTTCCCATTCAAATGGAGGAATATTTTAGGGGAATATTCTCTTGCAAGTGAGAGGGTGAGAGAAAATAGCCATTTAGATAATTAAAACAAAGTTTTAATTGTGCAAGATGGATGAAATTAGGATTTTCATTAAATAATCAACTTATTTAATGAAATGGGGTTAAATGACATTTAATTCAATAATTAGGATTGTTTAATTAAATGAGAAGACAAGCAATTCAATTAAATAATTCACATTACCTAATTAAATAAGATGGAAACTAGTGTGAAAGGGGATAAATTAGCCAAATATTATTGATCATTTGATTAAGAGGAGAAATTGATTAATTTAGTTAAATAGTGAAAGTATTTAATTAAAAAGTCGAAAAGATGTGATTCAGGACGAAATGGTGTTAGTACTCAAATTCAGATGTGCAATATCAGTCGAGACAATTTTAAGTGTCTACATTTTTCCCCTCTTTGAAGCGAGCTACCTATTATATTGGTTCAAAGATTGATGCTTTTCGGATTTACATTGCTGCTCAGATCAAAAATTTAAAAATTCTTGATTTTTCAAATGCCCCACTATTGCCCCAACAGAAGGAATTAAGCCGGTATGTTGTCCCCTCGAGAGATCGGGTAAAATTTTTTATTTGCAGGTCAAGATCACAATAAAGGTCCAACATAGGTTCAAAAGCAAAAAATAAGCTTTGAGATGCAAAAAAATAGGCTCAGAAATGCACAAAATGCCTCAAAATTGGGTTCATAACTCAAAACATTAATCAAAAGGATTAAAAATCCCATTTCCTACCTCAAATTAGGCCAAAAACCCTAGTTTTTAGGTATAAATAGAGCTTAAGGGGTCATTTTCAAATCATTTGCACTCACAACCTTAGTGAAAGCCTGATGATTTTGCTTTGACCTCTTGAAAAAATGGGTGATCCAACACTTCCCAAGCACCTCGTGGACAAGGTACAAGACTACCAATGGCTAGCCGATGCAGGACCTTTGGTACGCAATCCATAACTTTTCTCATTTTTCACATTTTTTAGCATTTATAGGCTTTGAAGTTAGTGGAGCAATAGCGTCGTTGCATTGTGACACCTTTGTTTTGAAGCATCATGGTTCTCATTTTAGGTTTAGGGGTGCTATTGCTCGATAATGTCGCTATTGAAATGTAGCAATGAAATGCATTATTTAGGTCCAACATCGCTATTGCAATGTCGACACATGATTGCAATATAGCGTCACACTATTCAATTTTGGTTTAGCGTCACACAAAAAAATCAACGCACAATTGCATATAGCGATGCACTAGGAAATTTTGGTATAGCATCACACAAAAATGTCAACACACAATTTAAAATAGTGATACAATTATTTTTACCAAAGTGGCGCAATTGCAAACTAGTATGCATTGCAAATTTAGAGTTTTCGTGTGTGCAGGAGACCATTAGACCTATCATGTCCCAGGAGCGTTGACCCAATATCTTGTCCCACATTCACCATTTCAAAGATTACAAGGACTTATTTCTTGGAGTGATTGGGTTGTGGTTCATCGCTCAATGCCAGAGATCTGGATGCATCTTGTGATGATGACCATGTTGATCGAGTGATGGCATAATGAGACTTTACCATTCCATCTTCCCATCGGCAAGGTGACGGTGACTTTAGAGGATGTCTAGTGGATTTTTTGGATCCCCATTCATGGGGACACAGTGATTTATGACATTGAGTCCAAGGTGGATGCGATTTTCAATGTGCTCGGTACAGAGACCATTTAGGTGGATAGCCACTAGATTGACTTGCGGGACTTCAAAGGGTAGGTGTCAGACTTGACACTTGTCATTAGAGAATTGGTTTACGGGGTACTCTACCCTGAAAGATATGGCAAAGGATTTATCTTTGGATGGGTACTTGCCTAGGCATGGATGGTCCAAAGGATGGCATTGTACACATGGGGCCCAATTATCCTTGCATCTTTATATCATGATATGCATTAGGTAGTGTACCTGAGGGGGCGAGCCATTGGAGTTGCAGTGACACTTCTCCACATTTGGGATTGGGGTCACATTGGTGTGCTTTGCCCCATTATTATTTTGGTTGACATTGATCCAGACTAGCCCGCAGTCTACAGATATGGGTCCATGACTACACTAGAGCACATGGGTACGACAGGCATCCCCTACTGGTGTTGAGTGATTGACGATATGGAAGTTTTTAGGTGGAGGCCATGGATTTAGACACACCCCTCATATAATGACTATGACCAACTATTCTATGCATGTCAGATTAGGTACATCTTGGGCTAAGAACATACCATGGTTGAGAGGTATCTCCTTGATCGGGTGGCTTGTCAGTTCGACGAGACATAGGATGTGGTACAACCCATGTATAGAGCGATCTTTGCATAGACTTTTAGAGAGATAGTGTGGGGCCAATAATTCCCACCGCATGTGGCTATAGATGATTTTTGATAGCTTGTGCCCCAACCATGGGTGTACGCAGGTGGACCCTATGATGCAGGTACTACTTCTGCTTATGATGCTTAGTTCAATTAGTTTTCCCTAGTGCGACTTATTGATCTCGTTGGAGGATAGGCTACCAAGAGATAACATAGACTGATACATGGAAAGGGCAGGGGATAAGGCAAAGGTTAGTAGCAGCCTTATCAACAGCCTCCTCATGATGGATATGACAGGCATGATGGACAAATGCCAATAGATGGCCAGTAGCCAAATCAAGGTGTGGGGCAAGTTCCAGGTTAGGTACCACTGATACATCCTTTGAGGCAAGCACCACCACACCAATATCAACAATAGCCATAGGGTTTCAACTGATGGGACACCCAAATTCAAGCCCTTACTATATAGAGGGACCAACTTCTACAACAAGTCCAACAGTTGACAAGGGAGCAGGATGCAACCCGCATACAGGTTCAATAGATCACTGTGAGAGGGATAGATACAAGGGGGAGTGCGATCAGGAGCACCATCTGAGGGAGAATTTTGACCTACAGTTGGCTCAAGAGGTAGGTAATCGACAACAATTAGAGGCTATTGCACAACTCTAGGCACAGGCAAGACATGGACACATACCTGCACCACTATATAGAGATGTCATAACTGAGACCTCCTTTTACAAGACTTTGTACCACCAGGATATCCCCAGAGAGCGGAGACAACCAAATTATGCTCAGAGGAGTAGAGTTGCACCAAGTGGCTTGGTAGGACCTTCAGTTAGGTAGCCATCAGGGAGCGGCCATCAACAACTGTCGAGTATGATGATAGATAGAGTCAAGGCTAGCCTCATATTTTGTAGACACTTTTTGATGTTTAGCTACAATTTATGATGTACATACATTCATTGAATGATTTTGGTAGCCTCTTGTATATCTATTTTTTGGTGATATTATACACATTGATTTAGACTTTGTATCATGACTATCATATTTTTACAATATATATATGTGAGATGGTTCAATGCGAATATGATATGGTGTTCTTTTATTTCATGTGATGCTTTATGATCATGTATTGATGCACATGCTATGGATGGATGTAAATATTTATGTTATGGATGTGTTTCTTTATTTATGCATATGATGTGATGTTATGTATGATTTTATAATGTGATGTTATATGATATGCAACGTATTGAGTTATGATTATGAATGCAATGCGATGGATGATTTACTTTTCTTTTTCAATAGCTTTTTTAAATGACATGTTATGAGATGGATGCAATTGCTTTTGCGTATTTCTCATATGATGATGATATGCAATGATTATGATTATGATTATGTAGGATGCATGTATGTTGATGGTTTGTGGATGCAGTATGGATGCATTATCATTTTGTCGACTGTCATGATACCAGGTTGACATGGAAAGAAGATAGAAGAAGAAGATGGATTAACCATTGATTTTGAGATTGATTCAGAAGCTTGACAATTCTATGGTTCTTCGAGACTTTACTAGATATGGTGATGAGATTGATAACTTTCTCAATTCAGGGACTAGGATACTTCATCATTTCATTCCTTATTTTTGATACAACACATATATATGATGCATCAAGGTATCGATAACCAAGATGGTGTTGTATTTAATGTGATTGAATTTGAATCTACAAACAAATGAGATAACCCTTTCTCACACCTTGAAATATGGAAACCTCGTTGGAATGTAGTTTAGAAGTTGAGAATATTTCAAAACAAAGCATACACAGTCAACATTTTATTCAAAACAACCTCCCTACACCCAAAAAATAAAGTATTCACCAAGATTATTTTACAAGAACATCCAACAAGCACAAAAAACAAAAGATAATGATCGGTTCCCCATTCCTTTCTGTCTAAATTGTTTTGATAGACATCATCTAGAGGTCCTCAAAATGGGTCAATAAGATAAATCATAAGAAAAGATCAAAACAAACAGTTAATGTCATTTATATCTCTTGCCAAAGTAACATAGCTAAGGTGATGTTTGATGATGATTTCCATCGTAGGAAGGATGCATCCTAGGACATGTTTATCATATGTTTTTATTAAGACTATTTGTTTGATAGGTCATTGATAAAAATGTTACCGACTTGTTTAGTCGTTATCAAGACTTTAGATTTTGACTTTTAGGTTCACATTTCATGAATTGACACACTTGTTTCCACTTGTTTTACCAAAGGTTGAAAGTGATAATCGATTGATTATGGATGAAGATTTATTGTGAGTGAAAGCGAAATGGGATGGGTGGTTTTGGAATTTTTTAGAATATTTCAATATTTTGATGTTTTGAATGTTTTCCAATGTTTTGAGTTTTCCAATTTTTTCAAATGTTCTCTATGTTTTTGGAGTTTTGACCAAGACCTAAGGGGAAATTGACCTAGGGCCTCAAGATCTCAACAAATATTAGCCTTGCCTATGTTATACACACAGAGACCGCGTAGTTCAACTAGCTTTGACTAGTACTCGTTTATTGATGAGATATGGACAATGATGTATTGTCAGATTATTGTGACGAACTCCTAAAGGACAACCTAATGCCTCAGGGGTGCATCAATGATGGCCTTTCCTACGTTCAAGCTCAAAGAAAACATAGCTCAACACCCATGTTTATGATTTTTTGACCTTTTGAGATGTTTAGGGATTTTGATATGATTTGGATGTTTTTGGTGTTTTGAATGTTTTGGATTTTGATATTTTTGTAAGTGTTTTTGGATTTTTTGGATTTTGATGAGATTTTGAGATAAACTTAAGATATACAAGAACTCAATCTGATGTAAGTATAGACAAATTCCCCTAGTGTAATGTGATAGACTACCTTGATATAGGCAAGACAAACTGATCGGATGGGATGTGCCAAGTAGTACTAAAGCAGAATATGATACTTACGTAAAATCCAGCTATGATACAGACATAGATGGGTGATGGAATAAATAGGATAGTAGGATATGATGGATGAATGCAATGGATGGTGAAGAAAGATAAGTCAAAGAGCCAATGATGGATGGGTAATGCTTATTTATGCAAGGCACCTGTTTGCCAAGTTTTCACCAAGGTACTTTCCCAAAGTGCCACCAAAGTGGTTTTCACTAGAGGATGTTTTTTTTATTTACTTTTTTCAATCCTTTTTCTTACCTTTTTTTGTATTTTGTTATTTTTTTATTTTTTTGGATTTTTCAAATTATACCATTCAAGCCTAGGCATAATTTTTTTTGAGGTGCAAGCTATTGATAGGTTCTTGCAAGGGTTATCATTTAGGTGTTGATAAATGATATGCTCCTGAATAGTAGCTAGTTGCGACAACAAATGGTTCTAACCAATTAGGCTTAAACTTCCCTTTGCTATCCTAATCTGACATATTCTTCGAATTCTCCTTTAATACAAGATCTCCTACTTGGAAGGACTAAATCTTGATTTTCTTGTTGTAGCTCCATTTCAATCTATTTTGGTAAGCTTGCAAATGATTCAAAGCACCAAGATGATGCTCATCCAACAATTCTAGCTTGTTCAATCAAGACACCCTATATTCTTCATCAGTAATTAGATTTTGCAGTGACACTCTTAATGATGGGAGCTTAACCTCGATGGGTAAGATGGCTTCAGTTCCATACACTAGGGAAAAGGGTGTGGCACCTAAAAGTGTGTAGATATTGGTTCTATAGGCCCATAAGGTGCGACTTAATTATAGATGCCAGTCATGGCCAACTTCATTGACCATCTTTTTGAGTATTTTTAGAATGGTTTTGTTTGAAGCCTTGGCTTGATCATTTCCCTAGGGATAGTATGAAGTAGAGAACCGGTGTTAGATATTGAATCGATGACATAACTCATGTACATTCTAAATTTTGAAAGGTTTTCCGTTATTTGAGGTAAGGGCTTGTGGAATACCGTAGCGACAAATGAGGTAGTTTGGGATGAATTTGGAGATTTATTTCCCCATGATGTAGGTGTGTCACCAAAAAGTGTAGCCTTGACATTTTTTCACTCATTTGGGCCTTTTCCCTTCGATTTTGGCCTTGGTTTGCTTTGATTTGATGCTATAATGTGGCATTAGGCCTTGAATGCTTGAAAATCTACAATAATCTACCAGTGCTTTACAAAGGTGTTGTGAAGTGTTGTAACACATCTTCTCACCTTTCTAAGACCCTTTCAATACAATTTACCTAAACAAACCCTTTTTACCCCTTTTTAAGCCTTGGGCCAAAGTGTTGTAAAGTATTGTAAGGCATTTTCACACTTGCATAGGCTTGTTCTCACTAATTCAAACCTTTTTAATGATAAATTGGTCCCTTAATGTACTTTTAGGCCCAACTTAAGTGTGTTTCAAGAGGCAAGCCAAATAAACATCATTTAACACCACTTAATTGCTAACCACCACTTGAATTTGTCCAAGTGGACTAGGTCACCACCTTGGGCGACCTAGTCCCTTTAGGCATAAAATTTAAAATTAAAACAAAAACCTAACAGGAATTTTCCTCCAAAACCCTAAGTTCAGCCTATCATGTGATATTTTTGAGAAATTAGGGCATATCTTGTATAAATAAAGGCTTTCATCCTCATTTTAGGCCCCCCTTAGATCATTTTAATCTTCATAAGCACTCTTTCACTCAATCTTCTCAAGCAAGCATTCAAGCACAAGGCACTTCAAAACTCCATTGGAGCTAGTTCTTGCATATTGCAGACATCTTCAACAAAAGGTTTGGTGAGTGTTTACATTTTTTTATCATTCAATCATCTTTCCTTTCCATTTTTATTTCATTTGGGTTTGATTACCATCAATAGGGTTTGACTAAGGCAAACCCCTAATCTCTAATCCTAACATTTTCCTTGTCTTTACATGTGTGCTTTGCAGGTGTGTATGCAGATTTGGCAAGGATTAAAGTGTTGAAAAAGGAACCATCATTCTATCTACATCAATTAACATCATCAAACCCTAGGAGGAGCAAAAGGACAACTTGCAAATAATTTTCTGAAGATTCAAACATGGGTCTCTATCAAAGAAGTATGTGCAAGTGGGGGGTTGTAGATTCAAATCTTGGAACTCTTGAAAGTACCAGGAGGACTAGGTTGCCATCATTGGCGACCTTGTCCCTGTACCAAGCTTGAAAAAGGGTTTTGACATTTTTGGATACCCTTTTATCATAAACCCGTTCCAGCCAAGTTTCCCGAGAAGAGGACTAGGTCGCCCATTCTAGCGTAAGTGTCCCTATGCAGATTTCCAGAAGATTCCAAAATATTCCTAAGCCTCTCTTCTATAAATTTCAATTCCCAAGTGCACTACTTATGTACTTTCCAGTTTCTTTCCAAATTGCATACATTTAGGTCATTTAGTTTGCTTTGTATCTAGTTTACATTTTCTTTTATTTACATGTCATAGTTAGTTTAGTTTCATTTCATTACAACATTTAGACACACTTCCCATACACAACACAACCCTATTCAACCATACCCTTTGAATGCAATCACCAAAAAGCATATAATTAAGCAAAAAGAGAGTCATTCTTCCATCTAAGAGCTCCTAGGTGGAAAACCCTAGGGGCCTAATTGGGGGAATCCTCTTTCCCTTCTTTTCCAATATCCTTTTGGTGGTTCATTTTGGTGAACCTGACCATAGATCACTTGTTAATCTTCTAATTTTGCATTTCATCTTAGGAAAAAGCTTGCATTGCATTAGGATATTGCATTGTTTGCATCCTAGGGTTTGTAAAAAAGTGCATTAGTCAAAAGTTCACGTTAGCTTGCACTTTGCATTGCATTTTCATTAAAAAAAGTACAATTTTTTTGCATTTCCATTATGTGTTTGCATCAAAAAAGCATAAAAACCATACAAATTAGTCATAAATTCATAAAAGTGTCAAAAATATCACTGTTGGGACTAGTTTTCCACACTAGGTGACCTAGTCCTCTTGCACCATTCACTCTGTAATTTCTAGCATTTTCAAAGAAATTTCTTCATTTCTATTTTTTGGTTTTGCATTTCTATTTTATTTTCCATAATTTTGGTTATAAGCATTTTAGTCTCTTTTGTTTACATTGAATTTGCATCCACCCCACCTTTAGGAAATTTTGCATGAGCGTTTTGTGTTCTCTTGTTGATACAATAGTGAGATGAAGCTCTAGACTCATGGCATCTCACAACAATACTATTGTTGTAGATCTTGGGATCTCTTGGGCTTCTACTCCTAGTATCGACAATAGTGCACTAGGCCTAGAAACCACCCTTAACAACTCTCTACACCTAGGAAACACTCATGTTGACAACAGAACCGATGACCTCGCACATGACAAACTATTTCACATTCATGCGGACCTAGCCGATCTCCAACATGAAATAAGCCTTGAGAACATATCCACCATTGTCATCCCTACCATCAAGAACATTCACTGTATGCTTGAGAGTGATGATGGCCTAGGTGTTGTGAAGAAAATTATTGAAATATACCAAAAACATGCCTCTTCCACACCTAGGGTTTCTCAACCAACCACCCCTATTGTTAGCCAAGGAGGAATTTCTACTCCTCCTCCTTGAACAATAAATTTCATTCCCACTTACACATCTCCTAGAGTGACAACAACCATGCAATAGATTAGTAATATGATACCTTCCCTTAGTATTCCTTCCAGTATTCCTAATTCCTTTGTGGCATCACATCCCTTAACCTCTTCCACCATACCTCCAATTAGCATCCCATTCACTTCCCCTTCCACTATATTCACCCCATCACCAATTTACCTTCCACCTCATAACACTTATACTAATCCTCTTATCATGCAACTTTTTCACACCGTTACATCCATGCAACAACAAATCTCCACTATTAATCAAAACCAACATGGTTCACCTACCCAATATGTTCATAGCAATCCCTTATTGTTAGAGATCCTACATAGCCTAATGCCACAGGGAATAGAAATACTGAGATTTAGGAAGTACAGAGGGAAGGGTGATCCTTCTAATCACATTAATGCTTATACTACTTTATGTAGTGATTTTGATCTTGATGACAAATTGTTAGCCACGCTATTTCCCAGGACCCTTAAAGAAGTTGCCTTGGATTGGTTTTCTTCCCTACCAAATATTTAAATTATTTCATTCAATGAACTTGTTGATGCCTTCATCAACCACTTCCAAGTCCACATGACCCCTAAAAGGACCTTGGCTAATCTAATGAGATGTAAGCAAGACACTAATGAAAAGATAACCGACTTTATCTCTGTTTATCAGGAACTTTATTCCTTAATTGATGTCAAGATATCTGATACACATCAACAAATTATGTTCATTGAAAACCTATTAACACCCCTTTAAGACAAGCTCACCCTAATGAAGTTCCCTTCCTTCATGCACTTGTGCCAAGTACTCTTTGATTATCACAATTCAACTAGTAGTCATGATACACGATCCACTTCTAGTCAAGTTGAGAAGTCTGACGCTACAAACCAAACTAACTCTCAACCATTTTGTAAGCCAAATAAACAGTTTTTGCAATTTAACCCTCCTTCCCAAACCCCTTTACCTGCCAATAACCAAGTGGTCATTATTAGATATGTCGTGCCCTTCAATTATGGAGATCTTAAATGAACCTTCACGCCTTTACCTGATACCCTCCATAATACCATGACTCAATTACTCCATCAAAAAATGATATCATTACCTCCTATCCATGCACCCAATCCTAATAAGCGATTACCTTCATCCTACAATTCCATCGTTTATTGTTATTTTCATCGACAAAATGGACATGACACTGAACAATGTAAGTGTCTCAAACACCTTGTGCAAGACCTCATTGATTCGGGTCGGCTATCTGTTGCTAGTATCAATGATAATGTAAATAAGTTTGTTGCACCCCCAAACAAAAATTTACATATTTTTACCAATCTGATGCCTAAACACAATGTTTCATTTGTCAAAGCGAGAAAAATTGCACAAACTGATGTTATGAATGTTGATACACACAATGAACATTCTAACTCTCTTCCACTTGTAACTCATGTCATGCCTATAAATGAAATGGTAGGCATGATTGACATTATCCATTGTAAGGACCAAACCAAAACACCTCTTGAGATTGCCTTTTCACCTCACGACATACTCAAAAATATTCTCGATGATCCTCTCTACATAGCCGGTAGAATCTATGATAAGCTCACTAATGGGATACTCATAGATCCCACTTGTGGTGAGAATGTGATCATAGAAGAATTTCTGGTACTACATGATATCTCTCAAGATGTTTATAATAAGCCTACTGCATGGATCAAAATGCATAATAGTTTCACATTCCCTACGTTTGGATCGATCACTCTCCCATTATAGATAGGCCCTAAGACATTGGATGTTACCTTCTCCATCATACTACAATCAGACCAATTTCATTTGCGACTAGGCCACCCATGGTTTCATTCAATGAAAGCGGTCCCATTTGTTATTCATAGATGTTTGAAGTTTCCCATTGATAATGAAATATTCACCGTCCACCATAGTAGCTTCAATCCTTTATCCTCCAAAGGCAAATTTTCATTAGAAGCCTTTTGGACTAAGCCAATGGAACCCGTCATTCCTAGAAGAGATTTCTTTTTCATTGCCTATCAAAAGTTTAAGGCCAAAAAAATCTCTGAAATCTCTCTTCACAACATACCTCCTTCTACCTCGGAAACACCTATCCTTGACAAAGCTATGTTGCAACCCAAATCCAACATGCCTAACTAGAAAACACCTGAAACCTCTTTCACATCATCCAAGAGGCCTCAGGATCATGACAACAATTCCATCTTACCTACTTGCATCAAAAAAGTGTATAAATCTAAGGAGAAATTGGATGAGCCACCTATGGTTCCTCCCATCCCTCCCCCTAGGAACGAAAAGCAACCTATGGTGGATCATCCTGCTCCTTCTCAGTTGCACCTTGACAAAAAAACCAAAAAGAATAAAGAATCTAGGGAGTGTAGGTGTCACTGTCATGCTCTTGCTCGTCAATCATGTGATGAAGAAAATATTGAAAATCATAATCCACCTTTTCCAGAAGCAGTGCCTAACGACCCTCCTCCTCCACCTGCGTGACTTGATCCTATACCTCCATCACAACCACTATTGCATGCTTCCACTGATAATGTTATCTATCCTCCTATTGTCATCAATCTAGATGATGACGAGGAGGAGAATGTTAAAATATATGAAGAGGTACATGACACTTTGAATTCATTATTTTCCTCTTCCATGAGAATACATGATAATTCTCCTTGGATGAGCATTGATTTGGATGCTAGTTCTACAATTGTTGCCGTCTATCTCGCTAGTTGCCCACCCCAATTTTATAATGAGCAAGATTGGGAGGCAGATGACTTGCTTGATGATTGACAAGCTTTTTCCTTACTAGCCTTTTATTTTTCTTTTGCATGTTTTCTTGGGTGTAACATATTCCCCCATATTGTTTGATGTTCTCTCTCTTCGTGACATTCTTCTATATGTACCTTCATTCTTCTATCTGTCGTGCCTTCATTTTTATTTTCATTTTTCTTATTGCCTTCCTTTTGGGGATGATGCACAACATTGAGACCACAATGTCTCCTTCATTTTGACCCAAAAAGACCCCTTTCCTTTTTCTTTTTCTCTTTTTTCCTTCCATTTGGGGATGATGCACGACATTGAGACCACAATGTCTCCTTCATTTTGACCCAAATGGACTCTTTTCCTTTTCTTTTGTTCTTTTTGCCTTCCATTTGAGGATGATGCAAGGTATTGAGACTGCAATATCTCCTTCATGTTGACTCAAAAAGGATCTTTTTCTTTGTCTTTTCCTTTTTGCTTTTATTGTCCTTTTGGGGACAATGCAAAGCATTGAGACATCATATGCCTCTTCCATGTTGACCCAAAAATGACTCTTTCTTCTCATTTTTTCCCCCTCTCTTTGTGTCCTTCTAGTTCTATGTATTTGGGGAGATGATGACAATTTCAAGCTCTCTAAACCAATACTGCAGCAACGAACATACTGACCCCAAATCCATAGATCCCTGATGTGTTTGTGGTTTTCCATTTCGGGGCAACCCCCTTTCTCTTTTCTTTTACATGACATAGCCTCCCTTGGAACCATATCACTTGGCATAGGACTTTCCAAGTTGGCTCTCATGTCCTTTTCTTTCTTTTTGCATTTTTCCTTTCTCTACATTAAAGTAATTGCTCACAAAATGGTGTGTAGCAATTCCTTTAAAGTGGGGACATACATTAGCATTATTTTTTGCATTTGCATTTTTTTCTCTTTGTCTTTGGTTCCTAGTGCAGCCTTATCACTTCATACAATGAGTCTCTCACTTTGTGGATGATATTAGGTGTAATTTCCTTCATGAAAGTGACCTATATTGGTATATTACATTCTTCATAGTGGCCTGATGCGACACATTGCATCCCCTAAGTTGTGAATTTTATATTCTTTGATTGGTCCTCTCTTGGAAACATTAGACACAATGTTCCCTAAGTCAAAGACCTCACATGAACCAAACAAGACTCCTTGGAACACTCTTTTTATATTTTTGCATTTTGCATTTTTACATATTGCATTTTTGCATTCTTGCATACATGGCCACTATGCATAACACAACTTGCATGCCTGTGGTGGCATCTTGCACTTTTTCATGAGTTCTAAGCATCTGAGGCTTTGCTTGTCTCATGAACTATGGACCTTGTCTTTTGTGGTGCCTTATCAAAGTTATTAGGAGGTATAACTTTGATATGGTTGAGCAGGAAGCCCAACTAGCGACACGACTTTCCCCATAAGCCACCTTTGTGTGTGTGAGTGCATACCAACCAAGTGTATGTTTCTAACCCTTGTGGGCCTTCTCACCCTGTGGACAACCAAAAGTCTCATCATCCTAGAGTGGGTACACTTTTCTTTCGAATAAACAACCTAGATTTGATCCACAACTAGATGGACAAATGGTCGACGCTTGATCCGACATTCCCTCTCTCTTCACTCTTTCACATCACTCCTTGTGTGATATTTTGTGCTTATGTTTAGTTTGTGATGGGATCTTGATCATCCCTCTCAATTATAGTCATCTCACCTTACTAGCACGAATACATCAAATCCCTCTCAACATGTATGATTTGGCTACTTTAGTGTGAGTTTGAAGCAAGTTCATACTCTCACTAAAGTGGGGACTAAATGTGTCACCAAAATGTGTATCCTTGACACTTTTTCACTCATTTGGGCCTTTTCCCTTAGGCCTTGAATGCTTGCAAATCAACAATAATCTAACGATGTTTTACAAGGGTGTTGTGAAGTGTTGTAACACATCTTCCCACTTTTCTAAGACCCTTTTAATATAATTCACCTAAATAACCCCTTTTCACTCCTTTTCAAGCCTTGTGCCAAAGTGTTGTAAGGAATTTTCACACTTTCCTAGGCCTGTGAACACTAATTCAACACTTTTTAATGATAAATCGGTCCCTTAATGTACTTTTAGGACCGACTTAAGTGTGTTTCAGGAGGCAAGCCAGATAAACATCATTTAACACCACTTAATTCCTAATCACCACTTGAATTTTTCCAAGTGGATTAGGTCACCACCTTGGGCGACCTAGTCCCTTTAGGCATAAAATTCAAAATTAAAACAAAAAACTAACGAGAATTTTCCTCCAAAACCCAAAGGTTGGCCTATCATGTGCTATATTTGGGAAATTAGGGAATATCTTATATAATTAAGGGTTTTCATCCTCATTTCATGCCCCCCTTAGATCATTTTCATCTTCACTAGCACTCTTGCACTCAATCTTCTCAAGCAAGCATTCAAGCACAAGGCACTTCAAGCAACCTCCATTGAAGTTGGTTCATGCATGTTGTAGAAATCTTCAACAAAAGGTTTGGTGTGTTTGCATTTGTTTATCATTCAATCATCTTTCCTTTCCATTTCTATTTCATTTGGGTTTGATTACCATCAATGGGGTTTGACTAAGGCAAACCTCTAATCTCTAACCCTAGCATTTTCCTTGTATTTGCATGTGTGCTTTGCAAGTGTGTATGTAGATTTGGAAAGGATTAAAGTGTTGAAAAAGGAACTATCATTCTATCTACATCAAATCAGGTCATCAAACCCTAGGAGGAGCGAAAGGACAACTTGAAGGTCATTTTCTAAAGATTTGAACATGGGTCTCTATCAGAGAAGGGAGTGCAAGTGGGGGCCTACAGATTCAGACCTTGGAACTCTTGAAAGTACCAAGAGGACTAGGTCACCATCATTGGTGACCTTGTCCTTGTACCAGGCTTGAAAAAGGGTTTTGACATTTCTGGATACCCTTTTATCAGAAACCCACTCGGACCAAGTTTCCTGGAAAGAGGACTAGGTCACCCATTCTGGCGTAAGTGTCCCTATGTAGATTTCCAATAGATTCTAGAATATTCCTGAGCCTCTCTTCTACAACTTTCAATTCCCAGGTGGACTACTTTTGTACTTTCTGGTTTCTTTCCAGATTGCATACATTTAGGTCTTTTAGTTTGTTTTGCATATAGTTTACAATTGCTTTTATTTACATTTCATAATTAGTTTAGTTTCATTTCATTACAAAATTTAGACACACTTCTCACACACAACATAATCCTATTCAGCCATACCCTTTGAATGTTATTGCCAAAAAGCATATCATTAAGCGGAAAGAGAGTCATTCTTCCATCCAAGAGCTCCTAGGTGAAAAACCCTAGGGGCCTAATTGGGGGAATCCTCTTTCCCTTCTTTGCCAATATATTTTTGGTGGTTTAGTAGGTCATAGGGATTTCTTCAACTCACTTTGTAAAACACTCAGTGGTTGTGATGATGAACTTCTGACCATTAGACGAGGTAGGCATTATCTTTCTTATGAGGTCGAGTCCCCATAGCGAGAAAGATCAAGGTGTAACAATCAGTTGAAGTTCTTGAGTTGGACAAACTACAAACATAATGATTAATTGATTACAAATAACATCAGGATCATTCTTAAGGAGGTCATCTCTATACAGAGCATCAAGGCAATCATAAGTTCGCCTTGAAAGGCCTATCATGGAATTGAGAGCTTGAAGGATAACATCCCCGGTTTGAACTCCTGTACTAGTATTGATGTAATTTGTACCCGTGCTCTAAGAGCTTCTATACTTTTCAAATACTCAATTGGGTCAAAATGATAAAAATTTGACCATGGAGGTGTTTCAGCACAAAAACTCTGTAAGTTTGGGAATAAAGTGGATGATCCTAGGATACTCCTAAAATGTCTTGTGTTTCCATTAGCCACGTGTACATTTTCTTTGTCTTGATATCTAATATTTTTGACTTTGTATTGACCTAACATAGGATCCCATTCTTTTAAATTTTTACGTTCCTTCATTCTAGGATCAAGAAAGCCTTTATTAGCAACCTGTATATTTTGAAAGTTGGTGCTACCGGCAGGAAAATTAAGCACTTTAGCAAGTGGTTGAGCAAGAATAGAAGATTGTATATGGTAGGATTCATTTAGGATAGTTTGATCAACATGATCAATTTTTTGAGTTACAGTAGTTTGATTAGCATCGTGGGTTCGTTGGATAAGAGTAACCTGGTGAGAGATAGTGGTGATATGGGATTGAATCATAGAAGTTGCTTGTTTTTGGTGTGCCCACCACACTTATGCATGTGTTTTGAAAGCATCAAAATATTTGTGTAAAGCAGAGACATTATGATGGAGCTCGGTATCATAGATATGAGTAATGATATTTTCAAGGATAGTGAGCTTGGCAAGAATATCATGGGCATTTTGGGACTGAATAGCTTCATGTTTCTATCAATCAATAGAAGCTTGCTTGTTTTGGAGTTGTTGGTCATGAAGTTAAAGGACAGATTTGTGATGGAAAATATTAGACTAATTGAGGAGTTTGGAACCAAACGGTACCTCAAATTCACTGAGAGAGGACACATGTGCCCAAAAATCATTTTTAAACTCTCCACTAGGGTCATACTACATAAAATCATGAAAACATGGTAAGATACCCAAGACAATATGGATACCTTGTGGCGTCTAGATTTCAATATCCATTTTAGATAGACTATCTAGCTTAGGAAAGCTGATAGGTTTAGCAGACATCATTCGTACAGTATCAGTAGTAAATGTATATGGGAAATTATCACATTTAATTATGTCAGTATCAATCTCAAAGTAACGAACATGAGTGCATCTAGATGTATTTGTATGAGGAGGATATGTGGTGGGTGAAAGGAAATTTGACAAGATTGAATGGAGAGACTATGTGCATAGATATCGGTTGAGATAGGATAAACTCCACGTCGTGGTTGAGTTGGATGGCAACACAAAGGGAAAAAATGCTTGGGTATATCATGAGAGAAGTAGTGTGAATATGGATAAAAAACTACATGTCTCATGGACTGAGAACGTTGAACCAAAGATAGTGATTATGTTGGAGAATGGTGGAGACTCCTACGAGGTTGAGTATCATGTGGATCATCAAAGTCGACAATGGCCTTATCATCTATTTTGCATATTTTCAACGCAAGTAACTATGGAGGCTTTGGCTAAGATTCATGAACATCTTCTAGAATTTCAAGTGCCCATTGTTTGGTTAATTGGATATCTTTCCATTTCACATTGTGTGGGGCTCTTAGCTTAGAGGTTTTGTTGGATGAAGTCCACATAGTACTAAATTGTTCATGAAAAGGAAGATCCCTTCGTGGATCATTCATGAATGACATTGTGGTATTGAAGAGTCAAAAATTAACCACAAAATGCAATGTGTGATCTATTAATACATACACTTCTTCACAAATTGATGAGCCTCTTGTTCCATGGTAGGCTAATAGTACCCTATCATCAACAATTTCTTAGATAAGTTCATAACACTAGAATGTGAACCATAAATTCCTTCGTGCACTTTCGTTGACACAGTCAAAGCTTCCTCTTGGTTAAGACATCATAATAATGTTCCCTTGATGCTTCAACAATATAGGGTATCACCTAGGATAACAAATCGAGAGGCTTTCTTGACAAAGGTTTTCTTAATATTTGGGGCAATGTCAGTGGGAAGGATACCTCTGTTTAGGTAGATGAAGATATCATGATACCATGGGGAATCGGGACCAACAATTTCACACACAAATTCAGATTTAGGTACCTCAAATGCTGGTATGAGAAGTTGCTCGATGATGAATTCACATTGAAGGATGTTATCCAACATGTTTAACAAGGAACCAATGGTTGCCATGGCATCATCTACTCGATTGTTGACTCAAGGAATTTGCTCAAATGTTATGTTGATGAAGAAATATTTTATTCTTTCTACCATCTTCTTGTAAGTTGTAAGATTATCATCTTTGGTCTGATAATTGTCATTGAATTGATTTACAATTAAATGTAAATCCTCGTAGACCTTTAATTCCTATATTTTCCACTATACTGCTATTCTCAATCCCATTATAAGAGCTTCATACTCGACAATGTTGTTGGTGCATGGAAAGGATAGTCATTGTGATTTGGGATTACAAACACCTTGTGGGGTGATGAAGAGAATTCCTGACCCTGATATGTGTTGTGTATGAAATCCATCAAAGTACATCTTCCACCGATCCACTATGTCAAGGAGAAATACTAGCTCATCAAGAAATTCAGACACCAACAAATTTTTTGCATAGATGGGTGCCTCTGCTAGTTGATCTACAATGGTGTGCACCTTAATAGCCTTCTGCTCTACATAATCTATATCAAACTCCATTAATATCATCACCCATTTAGCCACTCGTCCAGTGAGACTTTCCTTGGATAACAAATATTTCAATGGATCAATATTAGCAATGAGCTTTATTTGGTGTGAAAGCCTATAGTGTATAAATTTTTGAGAAGCAAAGACCACTACTAGACAAGCCTTTACAATGGGTGAGTAATTCATCTCATATCCAACCAAAGTCCTACTGATATAGTAGATTTATCTCTCTGTTCCTATTTCATCATGTTGAACAAGAAGAGCACCTAGAGTTGTTGATGTAGCCGAGATGTACAAGATTAGAGGTTTATTTGGTATTGGTGGCATAAGAACAAGAGGTGTCAATAAATAGTCTTTGATTTGTTGGAAGGATTTATCACACTTCTCATCCTATTTGTATGTTATCTCTTTGTGGAGAAGGTGAGAAAAGGGGTGGATCTTGTATGCCAACTGTGTTATAAACGTCCTGATAGATTGCAACCTCCCTCGTAGACCTCACATTTGCTTTAGTGTTTTTGGTGGCTCCATATTCAAAATTTCTTTAACCTTGGTTGGATCTATCTCAATTCCTCTTTGTGTCACTATGTACCCTAGGAGCTTGCCTAATATGACCCCAAAGATGCACGTTTTTGGATTTAGTTGCACATTGTATTCTTTGATCCTATCAAAGATTGGTCTTCATACTTTTATATGATCCTTACTTGTCTGTGAGTTAGCTATAATTCCATCCACATAGTCATCAAAAGTTTTTGGATCATGTGATGAAAGATCAGTGTCATCACTCTTTGGTACTTGTAGCTCTAGCATTCTTCAACCCAAATGACATAATATTCCAACAATAGGTTCCTCATGGACATATGAATGTTGTTTTGTGTTGGTATTTCACAATCATGATTTAGTTATAACCTGAGAATCCATCCATAAGTGATAACATATCATGTCCAGCAGTTAAGTCTACGATGATATCAATGTTTGGAAGAGGGAAGTCATTTTTTAGACATGCTTTATTTAAATCCTTGAAGTTAGTGTATGTTTTGATGCCCTTAGTAGGTTTGGAGACTGGCTCCAGGTTGGAAACCCACCTAGGATAGTCTATTGGTCAGATAAATCCTACATCAAGGACTTTCTACAATTATAGCTTAATCAACAATGCTATTTGGGGATGCATCTTCCTCAACTTTTGTTTTACTGGTTTAGCTTTAGGATAAACTACTAGATGGTGTACAACCACTTCAAGATCAAGTCCAAGCATATTTGTATAGGACCATGCAACTTTTCCTTTAGCTCTTTTAGGAAAGCTATCAAGTTTGTCTTCTCCTCATCCAATAGTGACTCTACATAAAAGGTTATTTGAGGTACCTCATTCATCCCCACATTTATTGGATTAGATTTCTTTGCAAGTATTGCTAGCTTCTCTAGATGCATTGCACTAAGAGGAAGATTGAATCCCTCATCCTTTGGTGCCTCAAAGAGGTTTTCACTATCAGATGCATCCTTTGTTTTACTATATTATGATAAAAAATGCCACAGTGTGGTTTTTCACTTAGAGATCAACATGTGATTCTCAAATCATTTATTTTGTGACTGAGGGATTCAATCATTTCCTCTTAGTAAGCATGTGTATCTAGTTCTATGTCAAACCTTTCTTTATGATCCTCCTATGGAAAGTTGTCACAGAGTCCCATAAACTTGAAAATTGCTTCATCATTTTCGAACAAATCCAAAATTAATAGTCCTTGTTGGTCCCAGTTGATTAGCTGTGGGTATACTAGCTTTAGTTTAGTGATTTGGTTGTTTAGAGAAAAGGATGTGGTATTGATCATGAATATGGAGGTATCCTCAAATAAGTTAGTGATGTCAAGGGGAAATTCATCAAGGGTATTATCACGTGATGTAAGTAACCAAGAGGAAGTATCCACTCATTTATTAGAAGCACCCTTGCCACGAAGTGTCACTTTGCTGGTGGTACATCCCAAACCAAAATTATTTGGTCATTTATCAGGAGCAAGGGGTTCTAGTAAGCCATTATCAATTTTCCCTAACTTTTCATTTTGTTTATACTCCCACCCCATCATTAGTTGCAATCCTTCGTTATCATCTTCTATTGGAAGAATGGGCATGGGTCGATTATCTTGATATAACAATTTGGATACAACTTCTTCATTAATGACCTCTTTGTTCAAATCCCCCCACTTGGTGAAAGAGGTAGATGCTACCTTCATTGTCTCAACTACCTTGTTGATAGGTTGGGGATTCCCATGAGATTTAGGAGAAAAAGGTAACTCTCCAAGCACAAAATAATCCTTCTTTAAGTTATAGTCTCCACATCTGCTATCTTTGACCACTATCTTGATGTTTGGTATGCTCTATATGATGGGTGTTTTGGATTTAAAAGTAGATGCTAGGGAGTATGGGCTGGAAAATGAGAAGGATTTTATCCCTTCATAATTTTTAGATACTTGTGGGATCTTGTAGTAATTTACTTCAAGGTTCTTATAGTAATAGAATGGTTTAAGATTGTTATTAATGGTGACTTCTTTACCCTCATAAGGAAATTTGACACATTGGTGGTATGTAGAAGCTGCTACTGGTATGGCATGGATCCATGGTTAACCTAGAGGAATGTTATGAGGAAGGTCAAGATTGAGTACTTGGCAAATGGTTTTAGCAATGGCGGGTCCTACTTGGATAGGGAGCTTGATTGTGCCTTGAGAAACCCATTCCTGATCATCATATGCCCGTATGGTGACACCTTTTTCCTTTTCAATGGAATCTTTAGAGAAAACCAAGTTTTTGATTAACTTAAGGGTACAAATATTTGGACCAACACCTCCATCCACTAGGACTCTTTTGACTTTGTTCTTGTGGACAACGACCTCAAGGTGCAATGCACAATTATGTGATGGATACGTTGGGAGTTCTTGCTTAGAGAAGGTGAGAATATGGGGAGTGGTGATGTGTCCTATCATAGCTTGGAATTGATTAGTATCAAGGTTCTCGAGTATGGAAGAGGCGAACAAATCCTTTTCTAAGATATCCCTATGTGCAGGGGATAGTTTCGACAACTCCAAGATGGAGATTTGGGCAGGGGTTTTCTTCAATTGGTCTAGGAGACTATAATCACTAGGGTTCAACTTCAGAAGTGTAGGTTGTGCCTTAGGTTGTGATGATGCTACTTGGATTGTGACTTTTCCTCGATGTGTTCGACTTGTTTGTATGTATTCGCTTGTGATATTTTGATTTTGTGAGATGAAGGGTGGATTTTGAGGTCCACCATGTTATGAGTGTCTTTTCGGGTTGAGTTGATTATGGGATGGTTGATGTGTGATGAGATTTTGAGGGTTGGACATTAGATTTAAATTTGGTACATTTTTTCCTTGGTTTTATGCTATCATTCCTTGTAAAAATTTGGGTGTAGGAATGTAGGCTTGGGTTCCCATTTTATTTTGCATTACTTGGGGGACCAAAGGTTGAGAAGGTGTCACTTGGTGTTGTGATATTAGTGGCATGCTTTGGCTTTGAATCAATCGATTGGAAGGGTTCCCTTGATGTTGAGGGACCAATGGATGGGATATGTTTCCTTGATGTGTTCGATTTGGTAATAATGTGTTTCCTTGGTTGATGAGATTTGTGACCAAGGGGTTTGATGTGTTTTTTTGGTTGGTTTGGGTGGCTTGTGGAAGCAATTTACTTAATGTGTCAATGGGAATGGTTGATGAAAATGGGCCTTGTTGCATGGAGGATTGACCTTGCATTATGGTGTTGACTTGTCCTTGTTGACCCCCTTGGGTTTTTTGACTCATTTGACTTATTTGGACAATAGGAATACATTGGGAACTTTTTGTAGTGGAAACATATGGTTGGGCACAAAATGTTGGTGTCCAATTTGGGATGGTTGTGTCTTGTGTACCCAAAGTTTTCCTATATTTGGAGTGAGACCAAGGTTGGTTCCAAGTCTAGTTGCAAGGCTAGTAGTCAAAGGTTGACTTGGTATGTGTGATGAAGTTGGTTGAGTGATAGTTCAAGTCACACCTTGTACCAAGGGTCGTGTGATGGAAGTTTGAGGAATAGAAGCTAGATTTTCAAGGGTTGTTCCCTAATCATGTTTAAATCAAATGTTGGATGGAGTTTAGCCCCTTCTTTTGCTAAGGCTAGCATGTATTGCATGGGGTTCATCTTCATCAAAGTGTTGATGATATGGTGTGTTTTGGGATATTGTTGTGCTTCAAGGAGTTCCTCTGCGGTGAGTTCATGTGGGTTATTCGTAACATCTTCTACTTCATACCCCATTTATAGTGAAGTTTGTGGTATATTTTGTGATGGGATTGAGTAGCCTCTAGGATTGAATTCTTGTTGGTTGGGATCACTTGTGGTAGATGCATTTTTGTTTTGCTCCATATTTTTATTGTGTTGTGATCTTTTTGTTACCATAAATTTTGGATAAACTATGAGAGAAGTGTGTTGGGATTTATATTGTTGGAATTCTCTAGTTGACTCAAATTTTGGTAAAAGGGAGCCTCTAAGGTGTCTAGGACCAATGATGTGAATGTATGATGAAAGGGTGAGTGATATGGATGGCGAATTCAACACTTTAGACTAAAGGTTTGATGTTAGATGTTTTGGATAAAGATGTTAATGAACTTATGAATCTAAAGGTAGACTTGTGACGTTTAGGATAATTTTTTTCAAAAGGACGATGTTTGCTAATCTAACTAAATGTATGAAAAAGGATTATTTACACACATATAGCTAAACTAGGGGATTTTATTGATGATAACCTAAGTCTAGAATGTTGATGTGTCCAAAGTTTTAAAGCCATTTGTGAGTTGGGATGTCAAATATTTTGAGATGGATGGGATGAGTGATCCTAATGTTTTGAACCTAAGAGGGAATTTGTTTATAGGATCAAGGTAATGAAAAAAATGCTTTACCCTTGGCTTGATAAACCTAAGAAATCAATGTTTGGATGGTAGAACTTTGATACAATGTTTTGGTATGCATTTCCATGTTTTCTCTTTGTTGCTTTGGAAGTCTAGGTATTTGAAAATGAAACCAAGGTGTACATGATTTGTGGGTCCAATTGAGTTAGGATTTGATTAATGAAATTGCTTTTAGCACATCAAATGTCTTGATTAAGTTTAGACTAAGAATGTCTATGACAAAGGTTTGCCATAAAAGCTTGACATTGTGGAAATCAAAGAGCTAAGCCATAGGTCCCTAGGTTAACTTTGATATATGTGAGTGGAGATATGGTCAAATATATTGGGAAACCACTAATATATTGTTTTGAAATAAAAAAAGATATAGTTAGAGGCATACAACAATATATTATCCTTGAAGTGCACTCACAAGTAATCAAAGGGTTTAAAATTTGAAGAACATGATGTTTGTTTGAGTTGTTTTGAAACCAAACAATGTGTATAATCGACTCAATAGGTATGGAACATATTTCACAAGTCTTCTTCCACAAGACTTACTAGTTTGGCTCAACAAAATCAACCACTTTAAATGCAATCTAGAGAAATATAGGTGTTTCACTTCTTAGTAGGCTTACCTCACCCCCGAAGGAATGATGTAATCCAAATCTATAGAGGAGTCAAATAGGCCATGTCAAGGAAATGTACCATCTTGACACACCTAGATTTGTACAAGAGAATAAACTCTTAAGCTTTATGCATCAACTATAAACTAGACATGGTAAGTAAATTCTCATAACTGTTGTATTTTGATGCACTACCTCAAAGAACATTTCAGAAAACTTGGTTGGCCTCTAGACAAAGGTGTTTAATGACAATCGTGAACATAGGGGGTATAGACCATACGTAACCTACTTGAAGCTTTAGCCATTCCTACCCAACTCATTATGTTTGAACGAGGATTAGGCATTGTCATGCTACCATGCCCCTGATATAAGATACTTTCTTTTGATTTCACAAACTTTATATAGCCCATTGATAAACATGCTTTTAGGGTCACTTATGAGTTCTCCATTGTGGGATGCATCTCATATGTAGGCCCTTATCTAGTAAAGACAAGAAAATGCTATTTCTCTTCATCCAATATCGTATGAAGTGTAAGGGGAGAGGATACATAGCAAGTCCTTGGGGTGACTCAATTTTTTTGTAAACTTAGAGTGTTTCTCTTCACCCAAGATTGCATGAAGCGTAAGGGGAGTGGATATGCACAAAAAGTCTACACAAGCATAACAAGCATAAAATACATTGATTCGTTTTAAAGTACCTTGAAATAGATGTTATGTTTATTTTATTTGCACCAAAATGAAGTTTTAGTTTGTGTTGTTCAATTTTAAACCAACATTGCAATGTGAGGATGTTTGGGGTTCGATTTTAACCAACTTTGAAAAATCATAGCGTTGTAAATTTTAAACCCAATTGAAAGCTAGTTGTCTTAAAGCATGAAATAAAGAAACAAGATGGGTTATATAATACCATGAGTGTTTAAAAAACACTTTTACAATAAAGATTAAATGATATTTTTCTCCTTCACTTCAATATTTTTCCCCTCTCCAAACTTGCAAAATAGTTAGCCTTACAGAAAAAACCTGAAGTTAGTAAATGATCAGAGAGAAAATTAAATTAAAAATTCAAAGCAGACATGAAAGTTTAACTCTCTATTTTACTTGAAAATTACGTTGCTATGTATAAGAAATTACATCGCTCTGGTGAAAGGCAATTGCATTGTTGTTTGCAACCACATCGCTCTAGTGAAATACAATATCATTTCTTTGTTAGAAACTAGAGAGTTCAATCACATTGGAATATGATAAATGCATTACTATTTCAATGGTGTCGCTCTGGTTGACCTGCAATCATAGAAAAAAATAGATTGATCAATTGCATCAAAATAAAAATTGCATTGCTTCAAAATCATTGTCGTATTCAATTATGTCACAATATGCAATTGCATCACTCTGGTTATATGACAATTGCACGCCAATGCAAGCAATTACGTCACTGTTTACAAATGCATCATCCTATTTCATAACAAATGCGTCATCGAGCCTTGCAACTTGTAAATCACTGGAAACTCAAGCAAAATTCATCAAATCTAGTTAGTAACCTACCCTCCTTCTAGTGCCATAATGTGAGCATGATCATAACTTTAGCTAAACCTGCAAGATCTACATGAAACAAACAAAGATTTAGCAAGTTAAGTCAAACTCCCAATGAAATACTTGAAAACATCAAACGAAGAAGCCATTAAACATAAACAAACAAGAAATGCATAATGGAAACTAGTTAAATGCCTCAAACCTCATCCCATTGGGGGATTGGTGTTGCATTGAAGTGGAATGTCAACCCTTTCCCAATTCCTAGATTGAAACAACCTTCTAAATGAATTCTATTGATAAAATGGATGAAAGATGAGTTAAAATGGATACAAAACTAAGCTAAAATGGAGATTGAATGCTAAAATGCTAATGGAAAAATGCTCTAAAATTTAGTATAGTATAGTTACTCTAAATGAAAGTGGGACCTCCTTTTCTCATAGAAATGAGGAGTATTTATAGGAGAAATGGCTGAATCAATGGTCAAGATTGATTTGATCAATCAATGGATGAGAAGCCATGAGAGGAGATGGCATGGATCAAGGATTCTCATCAATGGATGAGAATGCAAGTTGACAAGGATCAAGGATTTAATCAATGGCTCTCATTGATTCAAAAGAAGCACTCTTCCTAAAATTTAGGAAGTTCTTAGGAAGTTTGTTGCAAGATTCTTCCCATTCAAATGGCGAAATATTTCAGGGGAATATTCCCTTGCAATTGGGAGTATGAAAGAAAATCTAGCCATTTAGATAATTAAAACAAAGTTTTAATTGTGCAAGATAGATGAAATTAGGAGTTTTATTAAATAATTAACCTATTTAATGAAAGGGGGTTAAATGAAATTTAATTCAATAATTAGGATTATTTGATTAAATGAGAAAAAATAAGCATTTTAATTAAATAATTCACATTACCTAATTAAATAAGATAAAAATTAGCATGAAAGAGGATGAATTAGCCAAATAATATTGACCATTTGATTAAAAGGAGAAAGTGATGAATTTAGTTAAATAATGAAGATTATTTAATTAAATGGTCGAAAAGAGGTGATTTAGGGCGAAATGGTGTTAGTACTCAAATTCAGATGTGCAATATCAGTCATGACAATTTTAAGTGTCTACAGTAGGAAGATTTGGGAGAGGCAGAGTGATGTGTATTTATCACAAAGTTGAATTTAGTATGCCAAGAGGGATTCAAATGCCTAGGGGCGTATGGGTCTTTGATGGGGGGTCTCAAAACTAATTTTACAATCCTTTGATGTTGGATTCGAGCTCCTGATTCTCGATTATAGAATTTTTAGAATGTCGTCAGTAAATTCTATAGGTGAGTTTCCATGGCTTGACAGCTTTTATGACAACAAATTCAACAATGAATGAATTGCCTTCAAAATTTCCTTAATCCTTCTCAACCTATAACCTACATATTCATAAAAAGAAGGGATGTTGGACCATTTTAGGGGCTTGCCTTAGTCAAACCCTGTGTAAGTGTTTCCACTTCCACAATGGCAAAATATCAATGATAAATGATAATGGGAAGGAAGAAATGATGAAATCACAATGTACTATAACTCACCACCTTTTAATGACTTCCTTGAAAGGATTGAAGTCATACAAATCTCCCCAAGGATTTGAATCTTTCTTGCTTGAATGCTTGAATGCTTTGGAGACCTACAAGAAGATGTTAGTCTTCAAAAAATAATGAAAATAAGAACACACATAGAATTGACATGATGTTGGATCTTGAATTGCTGCAATAAAGTTCTAAATGTTGCTCTTGACTTGATCAATAGTGCTCTTGATCTTAATTTTTCCAATATATTCATTGTTAGATTTCAAATGATGAAAAAACTAGGTATTTATATTCAATTATTCTAATTTCTTGAAAATTAGATTCCAAAAGTTGACACTTGAAATTTGAATTTTGAATGTTAAAATGTCACCAACAACATATTTGAATTTGGGTCTTGGCTAAGAAGGGGGACCTATTTTCCCATGGGTGAATGGGTCTCGACCCAAATTTCCAGGACACACTTAGTCGGGATCAAGATAACAATTGGATGCATTTATTCAATGCTTGCAATCCTTTAGAAAATGATAAAAATTAGGCCTTAGAATGCACAATCTAGAAAATTAGGAGTTTAATTAATTCTAATAAATTAGGGGGACAAAAGATAATGTGAAATTTTTAAGGGTGACAATTTCCAACACTACAACAACCTCGACAAGAAAAAAATACTCACAGACACGCTAAGCAAGAAGGCCTAGCTTGTCACCATGCAGGAGCAACATAATGCATAGGGGTCATAAAGCTAAGTGGTTCTCTTTGATAAGATCCTAGACTGGATTCAATATGGATTGGAAATAGACTTATACATCAAGTTTGACAAGGCAGGGCTCGTAGGTTCAACATTAGAGATGGGCTCCTAATGTTCACCTAGGACTACGTTTATATCCTGAAGTGGAAGGACCTCTTGAAGGAATTGATCCAAGAATGCGATGATGTTGTTTGTGCTAAGATTAGAATGAAGATAAATTTTGATTCCCACAGAAGACTTGGAGAATGAAGAGTTGAGCCCAATTATAGTTGGAATGAGATCTCTAGGATTCAAACTTGAGTTCGAGTTCTTAGGAGCTATTAGATGAAATTCAAGATCCTTTGATGTGTGTTCACTATAACTAACTTGGTAGCCAAGCTCAATTTAACCCCAAAGTATAGATTGCCACGTCAAAGGCAACATAAAAATATCGATATGAAATATTGCGTTAATGCCTTTAGTTTGGCTAATCTTTGCTTTGCTTTCCACTCAAATTGACTCTATACATGGTAATAGAATTGGTAATAATGTGTAGGCCATTGATAGTTGCAGTTGTTAGACTGAAATGCTTTTCAAATTTGAATGGTCAAAAGAAAAATGATGCTTTATCTTGCTTGTTTGGCATATTATATTGCTTCAACAACATGCTTAATATTTTTACTTATATAGAAAACTTACATTGATGATACTTCCCATAGTTTAGAGTTGCAAATCTATGGTTCAATATTTGCACACTATGTAAAGGAAATTACTATCCTTTTATTTTGTTTGGAAGTGTACATTTATGTGTCTTTAGCTTATGTTTATTACTAACATAAAAGACAATTTGAGTCTCATTTTTAAGCTCTAGAAATTAGAAACTAATACATGGAAAGGAAAAACACATTAAATTTATCTCCTTGGTCCATTTGAGATGCCATCTAGTCTTTATCCCAAAGGGATACTAAAAGTTATAAATCTTTACTTACAAATTGATTCAGTTTAAAACTTTTGCTTCTATGCTATTTTGGTTCTTACACTTTGAACTAAAGAAATGAGTGATTTTTAAATTTAAAATATACAAAGAATATCATAGGTGAAGTCCTCTTCAACTCTTTGTAGCCCGACAATGCATTTGGTCAAGGTACATGTCTATTTGGCTACTCCCTAACTTCTTCAAAATCTTATTCATAAGTTTTTGGCTTCAACATATATAATCACCAATTGCCTAGAATCATAGTGGAAAATTAGGATTTTATTTTATTTTAGGTGTAATTAAATATTTGATAAAGGATCAAGGAATTTGAAAAATGGTAGCCATATTTTACATATATCCAAAATTTTATGCATACTATGGAAGATTATCAAAATTAGGAGGTAATATAAGGGAAATGATCAAATATGTTAACAAAAAAATTAGTTTAAAATAAAGTTGTTTGGTTGATAATCTATTACTCTAAAGTTATAATGGAATGACCTCATGAAGACAACTTGGAGATCACATTGTTATTTTAGAAAGTTAATAGAGACAAAAAATGTGATCAAGGAGGCAACTAGTTGAAGGAGGAACCCAATATTTGATGGTGTATTGCCATGAAGAAATATTTTAATTGATTTGTCAATAAGAAATTTAGTTTTAAATGAAGTTGATTGGTTGATAATGTTTTTCTTTGAAGTTATAATTATAGTAGCAAAAATCTTTCTTAGGATTAAATTGACAAACCAATTTTTTGTACTCATTGCTTAGTTTATTTTGGTGAATACATTTATTTAATTTTATTGAGATTTAATTAAATTAATAAGTTACAATTACAATTATATTATTTTAATTTTTTTTAGAACTATAATTATAATTAACTGGAATACATTTATTTAATTTTGTTGAGATTTAATTGTTTTGATTAAAATTGGAATAAAAATTATATAAATTTATTTTAGTTATTCAATTATTAATTTTTAAGATTAGACTATATATAAAACATAAATCTAACTTATTAATTATTTTTACGCTGAGAGGTATCCTACAGTGGTAGCCTCCAATCTGTGTAAACAAAAACAAATTACTTTTAAATTGACGTGCAACTGGTAGTCATCGAAGATGAGGAGGCACGAAGGTAATTGTTAGTGAATGCATGGTAGTCAAATGATCTTCACTAAAAGGTAGTGGAAGAGTGTAATGGTTGCAAGTGACGCTTATTAAATTTTGTATGAGAACAAAAAGTTTATTACTACTATAGTAACTAATGAATGCTTGGGAGGGTACTGTGCATTTGGTTACACAGTTTAATCTTACCTCATGTCCCCATGGGGTTGCTTAACTCCATTTTTTGCTTAAATTTAAGTTGCGGGAGTGTTCCCATGCATAAAATTTATTGTTGGAAAAGGATAATTTGGAATCTTTTCCTATTTTAATGGAGCAGCTACTGTTTAGGAATTGAAAATAGGCCGTGGGAAAAAAGGGGGAGCTGAAATAAGCTGCATATTGTTAAAAATCCACGTGGCTCTATAAATTTATTTCCCTCTTTTTTAAGATTTGCTTTTTTTTTTTTCCTAATTTTGTTTGGTACAAATTGTTATTAATACTCTTAATAATTTAAGCTGGCTGCTAAAAAATAAGGAGAAAAATTAAGCATTCATGGGGCCAGCAGCTCCACAAATAACTCCTAAATAAGTTGAGCAGTGACTGCTGGCCAAAATAAGTTAAACAGCCGCATGGGGACATGAGATTAGTGGAGCCGATTTTGATCGCATTGCAACTGTAGAAAAAACTGCCACGCTTCTCAATTCATGAGAGCTCCCAGTTCCTTGCTGACGATATTGTAAATATAGATGAAACCCTCTATCATATGCAAAAAGTAGTTTTTTTGGAATTACATGTATGGCGTACTGATCATTTTTTGTACTCAGTATGACATGCAAAATGTATTTGATAGGGTCACTTTGTCTATTTGTATTCACTCTGATTCTTTCCACTTCTAAGTTTTAGTCAGAGATTTGTTCCCAAGCGCTTTGACATTCTGAAAGGTGAGCCTGAAATAGTCAAGAACTTCCTTTTGAAGACTCCGTTTGCAAGCATGAGAGAAACACAGAATATTTTACTCTAGGAGGAGTTATGCCTGCCATTTTTAAAGTACTTAATGATCCTGTTCGTAATACTGATAGAATGTTAGAAGCTTCCAGTAGAAATGTCTCTTTTCCCAGTCTCATCATCAGAGCAATATCATATTGAGTTATATTTTAGCATAGACTAAAGCCATATTTAGAACCATCTTCTCCATCCCAATCCATAGCAGATTGAACAACCTCTGCAACGGAAGTGAATGCTCATGGTGTCAAATATGAGAGGACGGAGCCCTGATCAACCCTCCACTTCCATCTTTTATAGAAAGCGTCCCCTATGAAATATAGGCCAATCTTGTTCCCTATTGCGTACACAACAGGGTTGTAATGATTGCATTATCCACCTATATGAATTTTGTAGATGTCTATCTTCATCAATATGAAAAGCTAAGTTAAGGTGAAATTAGATCGACTGGTCTAAATGAGTCAAGAAAGCTTTTGATTTTTTATGTATTTAATAAATAATATTTTCTTATATGAAGCATAAATATAATATTCTGTACAGGAAATTAAGGATAACAAAGTCTCGAAGAAACAGGGATGATGAAAATAACTCTTTTTTTGAATTTATGGAGATATTGATATTCAAATATATTAAAACTACCATATTTATATTTAACAAATTAATGCACACTAAATTTTATCATAAAATTAGGGTTATGGTTCACTTAGAATTCTATGATAAAGCTTGGAGTTAGGGTTAGGGTGATTGGAATTAGATCAGGGTTACAATTAGGGGTTAATGTTCAATAAAAGATAGGGTTAGGGTTAGGAATCAATTAGGATTAAGATTAAATTAAGGATAGGATTAGGGTTAGGGATCAATTAGGATTATGGTTCAATTATGGTTAAGGTTATGTTAGGGTTAGCGGTTCTTGATTAGGGTTTAATTATGGTTAGGGTTAAGAACAAATAGGGTTTGGGTTTGGGAGGAAAGTTAATAGGTCGAATAAATAAACTAGCATACATATATTAAATATTAATATGTATAAAATACATCAAGAGTTATCCTTCTCCAGACACTTATTCTCTTGCTATATTGGATATATCGTATTAATGTAAAATTTTAAATAGTTGTTTATTTTCTAATGGTTATAACTTATTTCTTGCTCTACTAGATAAATCATATTGATGTAAACTTTTAATAGCTATCTATCTTGTATACTCATGTATTCTTTGGAAACCCATTGAATCTTATATCATAACATCTTGATAAGATTTCAACAATTTAATTTTTATTTTTATTTTGTATTTGACAACCCTTGAATGGTCTGAGGATGACCCAAATATAATCATTAATTGTAAAGATTGCATCAATAGGCTTATTAGTTGCATTGCCGCATTCACTTGATTGGGTGAGAGCCAATAATATTCAAGTCACATTTTTTGAGATGCTCTTATTTAATTCTTGCATTGAATTTTCATTCTAGGAATATTACAATTTTTTAATGGTAGGGAATGTTCATTTTGTTTATAAGATTTGTTTTTCCTATTTAAAAATTCTAAATAAGCTAACAATGTTAGTTTTGAGCAAGAGATCTTGGATGTTTTTTGTATAGGTTTCATAAACTTTGTAATTTTTGAGAGATATTTAAATTGAAATTTGGATAAGGATAAGTTAAATCTGGTGTCCTAAGAAATACTCCAAGATGAAGCTTAGCATGTTTGGATGGTCTCCTACTAGTATGAAGGATACTCCAAATTATTATTTTTTTGACAAAATGTAAGTTTTAAAAGAAACTTACAAATCTAACCTCTTCTTCATTTTTTGATTGTTTCTCATTTGATACATTTTTTAGCTCTTTACCAAGTAATCATTTACTTATCAATATTTATTCCACAAAACAAACACAATTTCAACTATATTAATTGTAATTATGCCTAATATGAAACTGAAATTGAAATCTACGTCAATCCTAATAACTATAATTTTCATTGACCCAAATTGTAATACATTTCCTATCTTATATCTTCCCTTGAATTAATAGATCATTAACTCACATATCAATTAACCGGCAAATATTTCTTACAATACCAAAAGAAACTAGTACTCTGCCTACGTGACGCTTGTTAATTGATAGCATTAAGCTTAATCTCCTTTGTATATGGCGTGAAGCTGAATGACCCTTTCTCTTCTGCTTTTTTAAATTTCGAGAGAGACATCAATTCTACGGTTAACATTCAGATAAATCAAACTAAAAATGGACTTGAGAGAAGAGGAAAATATTGACGAAAATGAGGAAACTGAAGGAAAAGGTTACCCGAATATGAATTTAAATTCAAATGCAGAAGATGAAATTGGGCAACCAAATGCAGAAGATGAAGGTGGGCAAGCAAATGAAGTTGCGGAGGGTTTTAGAGGTCTCGATCTACTGGCGGCGTTGGATGTAGTTGAGAAAGATGCGAATGAGGTAGCTGGAAGCTTCACTTCACTTCTCTCCTCCCTTCGCCTCGCTCTTTCCCAGGTATAAATTGCTTCATCTTCTAAGTAAAACTTTAATGAACGGCAAATGCAATGAAAATTTGCAGCTCATAGATGCCGAATTTACAGGTTTTGGTAATTGGAAGTGTTATGTGACAGAATAGAGTAATTTCATTAAATTGATAAGCAATTGGTGATAATCATGATTAGCTTCTGTTTTAGCAAAAGTTATAAAGAATTTGCAAACTCCCTTAAGAGACGCTTAAGGGTTGTCAGTACATGTTTTCAATTGCTGTAATTTGTGTAACAAGGTCTAAGCTCAATTTCTAGGTTTTACACTTGTGTTTGGCAAGATGTTAACCGCATCTGCATAGGTCTAGTGAAAAATTGAATTGGCCTCACCGATTTGCCAAACTTCATTCTTTGCGTTTTATTTGCGGAAGTTTACTGTAAAGCGAACCTGTAGTAGAAACAATCATCCAAACATGCAAACACACTTTTATAAGTCCTGAAGAGCTCTTTGGCCGTAAGAACATTAAAGTCATCTTATCAAGTTGCTCCTAGTGATTCCAATGGTGGTTTACTTGTTTATCGTGCCATATCAAGGATTCTAATCTGGTAATTGGAACTTTGGAAACATGAGTATGAGAAACGGGGATTGCTAGGTCAGAAAATGATAAAACTTTGAGGGAGACTTCTTAAGAAAAGGACAAAAAGCGGGTAATCAGAAGGTAACAATATTGCAAACTGTATAAAATCTTGTTAAAGATATAAGAGAATTTTAGAAACTTCTGGAAAAAACTTATGGAATATGGATGGAAACTGTTAAATCATTTTGGGAAGTTTATGTGAGGTCTACAGGAGTTCTTAGAAGTTTTTGGAACCAGATTTTTTTTTTTCATCTCATGGGCAGAAATTTATGACTTTTGGAGTTAATATATTATATTTCAATGATAGTAGGTTTTTTTACCCTAGCTCGTAGGCAATTAAAAGCACACTAAATTCATTTGGTTTCCTTATTTGAAAAAAACAGTGGTTCTGAACTTTTTTAATACATGTTTATCTTCTTTTTATTTGGTTCATTTTTACACTTTGAGACAGAAAAATACAGAACACACAAAGACTAAAACTCTTTAGTTTAGGGTTACGGTGAGGGTTCTATCGGGCCCTCACCTATTTATATAAAATCAAATGCATAACCAAAGCGGATGAAATTGCACCAATCAAAACACTAAATATTACTATCCTGGGAAGCACTAAGGTGACAAAGTCACATGCAAACTAACCACATAAGGGCCCGGCCAACTGAAAAAAACTGAAATTCAGAAAAATTCAAGATCAACTGGGCCTACAAACCTTAGGCCAGACAAAAAATTATCTATAAACAACAGCACCTTCCACTCTCTGCAATCCAAAGAGTCTGGAGCAGCACAAACAGCTCCACCACCCTTTGGTTTTTCAGACATAGTCACAGTCGTACCACTAGAGTCATCACCATGAACCAGCTGCTTCTTTTGTAAACTATCCTCCTGATAGTGAATCTACACCCTAGGATTGACCTCCATCTGTTTGGGTACTCTCTGCAGAATGCCATCTGATAGACACAACATTGAAAGTTGGCTGGAAATTGCTAGCTTATCAATCCTGTGGGTGATATTGAGAGTGTTAACAACCACAGCTTAATCATTGCAGAAGGATGCTAGCTCTTCATTCTGGAGAAAAATTGTCTGGATTTCCTTCCTTAAGACCATAATCTCCACCTGCAAACCATGGAGCGATTCCCCATGACCATCCTCTACAATCTTCCCCACAACCCCAATAGATGACCCAACTTGTCATTCTGAAAGTACCACATGGCAAATACTGTCTTGGATGGCTTGGTCTCCAGTCAAATCCCCCAGCTTGCTCCTAAAGTTAGCCACAATTGATGCCCTTGACCGAAAACCCCTAGTATTCTCCATACCATCTGACCTGATGATAGATTTGATGGAAATGGAGTGGCTCAATCTTCAAGCAGGATAAAACATTGCACAACCTTCTGTCAGAGACTGCACTACTGTAGAAGGGGTTACAAACCCCATCTGTTGAGCAATGCCTAGCCATCACTCAGAATCAAACAACACAGAAAATAGCCAGAGAAGAAATAGAGGTAAACCCTAATCACCTTCAAAGAAAACTTCCCACGTGGAGCATAATGGGAGGAAGGGCAATCAAAGGTAGACAATCACGGTGATCCTGCTTGTATGTGCTGGGAAATAATCTTCCAACTTGCAGAATTGGTACACCTTGGAGGATGAGTAGAAAGCCTCTGCCACCCTTGCCAAAAAAGGCAGAAAGGTCAAACAAATAAGTGAAGTAAACATTATGGAGGGATAAGAAGAGACAATTATCAAGGGCAATCAATTATCAAGAGAGGGGCCAAGCTCCTCCAAGTCTCCATTCTATCACTAACTTCAGCCAAAAAGGGGATCTTCTCAATGCCTGTGTTAGCCAAGAAATTTGCCACTTTGTTAAATTCTCTCTGACAATGCTTAAAAAGGATGTCTTCGAAGCTTTTACATAGCTAGAGAGGTTCCTGCAAGAAGTTCCAAAACTTCTAGCTATGAGATTCCTTTTTATCCAAACCATTAACAAACACCATAGTGTCTCCTTCCACAATCAAATTTGTACATCCAACTGAAACAACCAAGCTCAATTGTTCCACCAATGCTAGCCACTCTGCCTCATTACTACTTTTCAAATGCAAAAAGAAGGACCCAATTTTCACCAGTTTCTCCCTAAATATCTTCCAAAACACAGCCAGCTCCAGCAAGCCTTGGATTCCCATGAGAAGGTACATCAAAATTGAGCTTGAGAAACTCCTCAGTAGGTTTCCACCATTTCCAAATTATTTGATACAATTACAAACCCTTGTTGATTACCCCATTAACATGAGAGTTGGGGGTATTGGTTAGAGATTAGGACATTTTAGTTAAAATGGTGTGAAATTTGTTTGAGCATAACAGTTCAGGTAAAAAAGTAACATACCGAATCTTTTCAAGAAAATATTCAAAAGCATTTAGCCTACAAAATTAGAAAGAACTGCCAGATATAAACATTTTGATTTAGGAAAGTTAAAGCAGAAAATATAATTTGATTAACGTTAGAGACTGATGACTCAAAATTGATTCTCTCCATTCAATAAAATGAGCCTTTTATACATGTATGGCCAGAAAACAAAATAATTGTTTCTTTTTTTAATTTGGATGTTTTAATTTATATTTGTAAACCAGAAAAAGGACAACAGTGCCCTGACTATAAATAGAAAGCATTCATGCAAACTCATGGGTAAAAATTTCTGACCAACCATAAGATAAAATCGCTAAAACTTATCCCCAAAACAAGGTATTTAGCAGGATCACAGTTTGGAAAGAGCGTCAAAACAAAATTACAAAGATAGTACATTTTATTAATTATCATGTTCTGCATACATCACTTATTTGCAAAATAGAGTCTCTGCCACTGCCTGCTTAATATTTTGTACTTGTGTCGGACCAATTACAAGGGCAGAAAGAAAAGGAATTAAAATTTTAGAAGTACATAAGGATTGGATTGCCAACCTCAATCTTTTGTTCCTGCTTTCAGATGTTCTACAATCTTTTCAACTTACTCTTCAAGGGTCAGCTTTAGCAGTTTGCAGAAGGAGCATTTGTTGAGTCCTAACCATTCCTATATGTTTCCATATCCTGATATCCTGATAAATATAGAAATGGTAGGCATCCATAAAACTGAGATATACAAATAGTCATTACTGTTTCAGAGTACACATCCTTTAGATTCCAGATTTGGATTAGTTGTATACTTATCATTTATGGTAGTGAGTGATTTTAAGAAAGAAACAAACCTCCCTCACCCAGTCATGTCTGAGCATCATCATTCCAAGATGAAGATCAACACTTCAAAACTATTACAGAATTCCATAGCCAGAATCACAGGAGTAGAGATTGATTTTCAAGAAGGAACCTTATATTACATCTTGAATTTGATCTGATGAAAGAATGGCTAACCAAACTCAAGAAAAAGGAGATTAACGTGTCCAGGAAAAATTTAAGACCTAAAATACTTCTGGAATGGATGAGGATGAGTTAGAGCCTGTCAGCCCTGATGTGGCAGTCAATCTTTGTAGAGAAATAACATAAACAAGAAGAAAGTAATTTTGGTCATTTTTGACTCAAAATTTCAGTAAGATTTGTGTCCACGTAGATGTTATTGAACTTCTCAATCACCCAAGTTAACCATATTTGAGTAATAGTCCAGTGGGATCTCTCCACATCAAATCTTCATGTACTAGCACATACCTTTGTGCTTGCAATTTTAGAGCTCGTTATTGTTATCATTCATTTTTGGGGGATACTCCATGTTTTGTACGAAAAAGATAATATCTTTATACCAAGGATCATCTTTCAATTGACAACAAGTATATATACAATCAAAATTTGTCTCATTAACCTTAGTTGCTTTTAGATTTGTGTTTGCGCTTAATTTGGCTATGTGTTGTACTCTAACCAACTTTGCTGTTTGTACCTCAATATCATATTCTTGGATCTTATAGATCCATCTGTATCTCTTACCTGAGGCTTCTTGTTGAGTGGATATGTCTTTATTGTTGTATGTGACACAAGCAATGTTTTTTGCACCTATCAAATGTGGCTCATAATTCTTGATAGCTTTTATAAGGGCATAAGCATGTTTTTCCATTATTGTATACTTCAATTTGATACCTTGTAAAGACTTACTAAAAAAATGCGATCGGCTGCTCATATCCCTCATTGTTCTTTTGGAGCAGCACAACAGCAATAATATGAAATGAAGCAAATTAAAACAGTTGGAAGGGTTTGGAATAGTCTGGACTTACCAAGATTGGTGCTTTTTCAATAGCTTCCTTGATTTTCACAAATTCTTCAGCTGGTTCATCACTCCATGTGATTGATTGCTTTTAGTTTTTTCTTAACATCTTTGGAGTTGCCTTGATCATCTCAGCAAAATTGGGAGTGAACCTCCTCACAATTGATTTGTCCAAAGAAGGACTACATGCCCTTGACTTTTTGAGGTTTGTGAATAAGGTCACTTGCTTTTACTCTTTTGGATCTATCCTTATTCGATATAATATGCCTCAACAATTTGCCTTCTACACTAAATATTCACTTTTTGCCATTTGGGATTTAGGGAAATCCCATATTCAAGGCATCTTTTGAATATCAGCTCCAAGTGTTTGCAATGATCCTTTCTTTCCTTGGAATATGCTATTAGATCATCTTGAAATACTGCCATGATCTCATCTACGAGGCCAACAAATGCAACATCCATGGCTCTTTCGAAAGTGGAACCTGCATTTTTTTAACTCAAATGGCTTTCTCATGTAAACATAGGTGCCCCAAGGAGTAATAAATGCAGTTTTTTGTTTTTTTGACTCCTTGACCTACACCTGGTTATAGCCTGAGAATCCATCCATCATGGATATTAGTTCTGATCTAGTTATCTTTTGCAGGAGGTGTTCTATACTCCGAAATCCACAAAAAATATTGTTGTTGTTTCTTCTTCCTCCCTTCAATGGTTGGGAAGGAGCCTGCTGCATCTTGATCTTTGGATCTATAATGTCCCAGGCCAAACAATAATGCAAATTTGATTCTTAACCTTCCACAAACACTTATTATTTGAATCACAACACTATTGGCCCTAGCATTCACTCAGGTCTTAGACAACTCAGATTAAAATTATTGTTTATGCATCAACAATATCATTACATTTTAAACAACAAATGACAAAAAAACTTTAGAGCTTCTTATTATAATGAATAGCAAATAACAGGTGCAAATCCCAATCTCTTTCCTATTAGAATAATGGTTATATTACATTCAGATAGTTTGGCAATATCAATAACTACAACGACAATTCATACCAACAACAATGACCAATCGGATCAATACAGTGTGGCTGGAGTCCACGTCCAATGAAGGTCAAATACAAACTCTGTATGAGATTGTCCTCCAAAATCACTAGGGTTTTCATCCTAGGATTCTCATGCTTGAACACAAGTGCTCAAAACGGATTTTGAAAGGAATTTGATTAAGTGTAGATGATGATCCACAAATAGAATAGGTCTATAAGAACACCCCCTAGAATTTTATTTTTTTGAATTTTTTGACAATAAATTTACAACTTAAATTTGCAAGTAATGTAACATTTGTTGACATCAGTCTGATAAACAATTTTTCCATGCACTAATAGCTGCTGCTCATATTTCTTAGAAGATGAATACACGAGTTTGAAATTTCATTACAAGAATTAGATATTCCATATGAACCACAATACAAAATACCTCACAACAGAGTTGCATTGTTTGGAGCAGGTCTGATATTCAATCTAAATGTGCTGCTACAGGTAACAGAGCATGAATATTTGCCCGGCATTCTCATAACATCCGACCAGCACCCACTATGGGTCTGAACTGTGGTTGCACCTCGAAATAACACCTCCAACACCTTGTAAACTGACTCCTAATAATGTAACAGGTCTGCAAATATGATTCTGAGCATGTAGCAGGTCTGTAACATCTATTTTAACCACTCAGAAACACACCCAACCTGAATAGGACGTTGTCCCAGCATCATCAGCAGCTTGATATCTTCCCAACTCTCATCAAAGGTTCTCAACTTGTAGAAAATAACAACTCAGCAGTCTGATTATGGGACGTTCAGTCATTCACCATTGAAAAAGGCACAAGAATAACAGGGCAGCTGGCTCAAAGTGCTCATAACCCTTTAATATTCCAACTTCTCAACAGCAACAGGTCTGAAAATAGGCCCAAGACCAGGGCGCCTCCCACAGTGACTAGAAATCTTTAGAAAGTTAGGCGCTCAGCTTGATAAATCTTCATGCCATGCTTCCTAGTCAATAGGAAATGGTACAGCCCCCTAGTAAAATAAAGTTTCTGTCAATAACTCCCAAAAACCCCTAAATAGGGTTACCCAGGTAGGAGGAACTCAACAGGAGAAATTACCATCAATATTGAATTCCTTCCAAGCACTATTTCAGCACAATGAGATAGTACGGCCCCTCTAGGGCATCATTGAAAGTCTGGAAATTTTGCCCAACACTATGCTCTGTAAACTTCAAATATTGCGTCCAAACTTAACCTGGAGAACTTCTGCAACTCCACAAAATAAATTTCAACACAAAACTTTTATCTGCAAATCTCTTTTTCGCACAACTTGTAACTCTGAATGAGCCACACCGAATTAACCAGGGGGGATCTTTCACCAACAAGATTAATCTTCTCCGAGAGGGTTTTTGGCCACATAGGATATTTTCCCTAAATTTCTGATTTCCAACTTCTGACTTCTGTCCTAATTTTCTGCATTTTTGTTTTCTGCTCAAACCCTAGAGTCTGATCTGACTTTCTGATTGCAATCAAATAAGGACAACGAACACAAAAGCAACCAAATAACCTCATAACAAGCAATTACAAATCCTTATGATTATATCTTCAAACATGAACTTATCCAACCAGTCATATCATCAATTTGCAAGTATAAACATGGAACCAAAATCTGATTTTCTGAATTGAACAACTGCTGCTATAAATCAGAATTCTGAATTTTGCAAGTTATATCAGATCTCTGCTGTTACCAATCAGACCTAATAGTAGGCTGACACATGCCAAAAATAATAGCAAATTGACCTTAGAAAATGATAGGAAAGATCTCGAAGGGCTGCGCTCCAACTAGGGCTTGAAACCCTGGGTCTTCAATCCTCAAAACACAATGGAAATCCACTCCCAAGGATGCGCTCAGGTCTGAATTGTCTTCTACTCCAAAGAATGATGTCAAATTTGCCACAAAAGCTAACAAACATCCATGAACATATCTCCCAAAGGTGGTGCTCAAGAATAGGGTTAAACCCTAGGCAAGTTGTCAACAATCCACCAAGAGAAATCACCTCTAATGATGGGCGAATCAAGCCTGCTCCTCTGCTGCTCCAGATCTGCAACTAAATCATGCACAAGGACCACCAAAATCACCTCCAATTCTGATCACTCCACCTCCAATGAGTGGCGCCACAAACAAGGACAATTCCAATCCAATGATGATCAATCTATGCCCAAGGATTGCCTCCAAGAATGATCTCCAAATCTGATTTGCAATCTGCTTCTCTTCTCCAAATGATGCCAATGAAGTACAAGTAGACCTCCGTTATGAAGTCTTCCCAAGATGAGATTGGGTTTTCGTCCAACTCACCCTTTATTCTCAAGGGTTTTCATCCTTGGAATAAGCTGGTCCGAAGTGCAGTCCAAAAGAAATAAAATAACTAGTCCAATGATGCCCAAAATGATTCACAAAAACTTGTATTTATACATGGAATTTGCCTTCCTCTCATGCTGGCCGACCAAGGTAATGTTCTATTATTTTTTATTATTTCTTTCTCCCAAAGAGGCCAACCTGGCAGATTAAATACCTTTTATTAATTGTTTTCCTCTCTAAAGAAGGCCAACCCAATCTTAGCATCCTTAATTTATTAATGATCTTCACTAGGCTGACCACAAGGCTTGTACTAAAATTCGTTTTCCCTCCTATAATAGGCCGAAGTAGCCTCTAGATATCTTGGCACCCAAATCAAGTTGAAGATTTCAATTTGTCTTCTATAACAAGTCATTTTCCAAGTTCCATTTATCCAGCCAAAATCCTTGTGTGAAAATTGCCTCCCAAGCCTTCTTTTGTGACCACTTTGAAAAAGGGGACATTACACAAGTTCAATCTCACAGAATGACAAAGGTTTCATAAAAGGATATCAAATAATTTGCATATTCCCAAAGAGCTCTCCATATCTCCTTTTATAAGTTTCCTGAGAACTTTTCAGAAAACTCAATATAAAATCACTTTTTTAATTAAATAAGCCTTATATCCCCGAAAAGTGATTTATTTAACTATTTATTCCCGACACATAAATCCACTTTATTAGCATCCCAGTGCTTTTTAAATAATTTAAATAATATTAAGCAACCTTAGTAATATAATTAAAATAAAGCCATTAATGCACCCAAGTTGCGAATATTGTTGAAAAGCATCAGGATCGAAAATTGACTCCATATGTGTGATATCGATGATGAATATTGAGAATTGAGCTTGACTAGGTGACTTACTATAAATAGACACACTCTCCAAGAATCTTGGAGAACACACCAAAAGCTGAAAATAACTTTGAAAAGTCTCATATGGGTCCTCTAGACCATTTGAGCTCACTGGTAACATCAAATAACTCCTCTGATAAGGCTAACATAGAGCCAAAAGGTCAGTGCCAACTGCAATTCAAGCGAATCCAAAAATGGGGACATTACAGCGGCCACCATGTACACCCACAACTTCAAATTTGAACAGTGATCATGGGTGGGAAAGATTCCACTTTGAAAGCGATGGTGCCAAAAAAACAACTGTAGAAACAATATGACATGTGCTGGGAAGTTAGGAGAGGAGCAAAAACATAGGAAGAAATATTAGGGATCGGGGGTTGGCCATATCACAAGATTCAAACTAGAGGATGAGGCATCAGGGGTTGAGCAATGAGCATGCTATAAGGGAAAGTTTGAAAGTTCAATAGGAAGAAGGGATGAGTGGAGTTGGAGTAAAAACATACTTAGGAAGGGAAAACACATAACATATAGAAATAGGGAAGACACAAGTACAAACATAATATGTATAGACTTAGATTTAATTGTAAACGTGACATGTCAAGTTTGCCCCACTCAAAATTGCTTGCCCTTAAGCAATTGCAGGTTTGGATGTTCCAATATTTGTGGGTCTTCCCACATTGCATCCTCCATCAGAAGATCTTTCCATTGAAATAGGTACTCCTGGGTGCTTCTATTTATCAACTTGCTCTCCCTTACATCCATGACTACTTCGGGAATCAAAACTAGCTTGCCATTTCATCAATTGGAAGCAACTCATTTAAGGGTTCTATATGTTTGCCTAACACATTTTTGAGGCAAGACACATGAAAAACATTGTGTATCTTGCTTCACTTTGGTAGGTCCAACTCATAGGATACTTAGTCGATCCTTCTCAAAATTCTACAAGGCGTGTAGAAATGCTGTTCAAGCTTTTCTAACTCACTTGCCTTTAGGGAAGATTGCTTGTACAACTGCAGTCTCACAAAAACCATTTCTATGATCTCAAATGTTCTCTCAATCCTATGACGGTTTGCATACATCTTTTGTTGGTTTTGAGCCTAGTGGAGATTATTCTTGAGTGACTTCAAAACTTCTTGGCTTTGTTTGATCACATCACTTGCTCTTGGTACCTTGCTATCTGCCAGAATCAGATCAATGAAGCTTTGAGCTTCACTGTACAAACCTTGAATGGCATCATCTTGATTGACATGTGGTAGGTTGTGTTGTGACAGTGCTTCCCTAAGTAGAGCCACTTGATCCAAGTCTTTTGCTAATTAGCACCATAATTTCTCAAGAAACCCTCCACCCAATTGTTTAAAATCTCGGTTTGGCCATGTGTTTGTGGGTGGTAGCTAGCGTTGGGGGTGAGATCAGTTCTTGCCAAAAGAAAGAGCTCTTGCCAAAACAAGCTCTCGAAGTGATTGTCTCTATTATTCATGATGCTTTTGGGTAGTCCTTGGAGTGTCATCGCTTCCTTTAAAAATAGATTTACCACTTGTGGCACCTTAAAATCTAAAGAGATGGCAAATAAATGTGCTTACTTTGTCAGTTTGTCCACAACAACATATATATTGTCCTTACCTTGGACTTCAGGAAATTCCATGATGAAATCCATTAAGACACTTTCCCATTTTTGCTCTAGTATGGGTAAGGGCTGCAAAAGACCTACTGGAAATGCTTGCTCCATTTTATTCTTTTGACAAATGATGCATTCTTTGATATGGGTGACGACATCATCATTGAGTCCCTTCTATGTGAACCTTTCCTTGATCTGTTTGTAGGTCTTGAAATACCTAGGGTGGCCTTCCAAGGGAGTATCATGAAATGCCCACAAAATCTTTTCCTTCATCCTTGATCTTGGCACCAAGCAGACTCTTCCCTTGTAGAGAATGAGTTCATTGCAATTGGCGTACTTGTTGTTCGATAGCTTCCCTTCCAACACATTTGTTGTGAATGCGTTCTCGACATACTCTGTTATGATTTCATTTTTCCAATCCACAAACATATGAGACATGGAACATAGATTCGACCTTCTGGACAGTGCATCAACAACGACATTCTTCTTCCCTTTGATATACTTAATATCAAAATCATACCTCTGGAGTTTGCTTACCCAATTTTTCTATTGCTCATTTAGATACTTTTGTTGAGAAAATATCTCAAATTGTTGTGATAAGTTTTGATCACAAATTGGCCGCCCACCAAGTATTGTTTGAGTTTGACCAATGTGTGCGTTATGGCCAACATTTCCTTATCATAGATGGAGAATTGTCTTTCCACCTTTGTGAATTTTGAATCTAAAAAAATTGGTGTTTGTTTTGCATGAGCACAACTCCAATTCCTTATCTTGATGCAACTTGCATTCCAGTGTGGAAGGAAGAGTGAAATCTGGAATTGCTAACATAGGACACAAGCTCATTACCTCTTTTAGTTTATCAAATGCTTGTTGTGCATCCTTACTCCATGCAAAATCTCTTTTCTTTGTTACGTCGATTAAGGGTGTGGCTTGTTGGGAGAAACCCTTAACATAACACCTATAGTATTTGCAAAGGACAAAATACTTGTAGTTGTGTCAAGGTCCTTGGGGGAGGCTAGTCCCAAATTGCTTTGATCTTCTCCATGTTCACTTGCACTCCCTCTGCATTGATGATGTGACCTAGATACAAGATCTTTGTCATGATGAATTCACACTTTCGCTCCTTGGCAAACAACGCTCGTGCTTCCAAAATTCTCAACACTTCATCAATATGTTGTAAGTGCTCCCACGTTTTTGTAGATCAAAATGTCGTCAAAGCAGACCATGATGAAGTTTCTTAGTTGCTCGTGAAAAAATTGGTTCATGCATGATTGGAAAGTTGCTAGAGCATTTATTAAACCAAATAGCATGACCAAAAACTCATAGTGCTCGTGGTGACAGAAAAAAGCCGTCTTGTGAATATCATTCTCTTTGACTTTGATTTGATGGTAACCTTAGAGATCCATTTTTGAGAAATGGATTGCTTCACAAAGCTCATTTATCATTTCATTGATCTTGGGAATGGGGTATCAGTTCATGATAGTCTTCTTATTTAGTGTTCTGTAATTGATGCACATCCACATTGTGCCATCTTTCTTCTTCACCAAAACCATAGAGGAAGCAAAGGGACTTAAGTCAGGTTTGATGTGCCCCATTTCCAATAATTCCTTAATGGCCTTTTTTATTTCCTCCTTGTGTCTCCTAGGGTGACAGTAGGGAGTAGTGATGACAGGCTTAGTGCCCTCCACCAACTCAATGACATGCTCAAAGCCTTTGTTTGGTGGTCTCCTTGGAGCAATGGTATGGAATACTTTATTGTGCTTGTCCAAGATGGACTGTACATCCACATGATATGCCTTTTTTCCTTCAATGGGTTTTGTTATAGTCACCAAACACTAAGTTGCGCATGTAGTTTGCTCGTGACGGAAAATCCTCTCCATTCTCTAAGCCGATACAATCCTTGGCACTTTATTTGTCATTCCCCATAGTACCACCCTTTTTCCCTCTAACTGAAATTTTTGTTCCATGTTCTAGAAATTTTGTGTGATCTCTCCTAATGGGCGTAGCCACTGGATGCCTACAACCATATCCATGTCTCTTATGCTGACAATATAGGAGTCATACTTCATATTGTATCCTCCTAGATTAAAATTTAGTTGGGAGTTCTTCCTATTGCATTGGATGGTGAAGCCGTTAGCCACCATAACATTGGATCCTTCAAAGTTGTTTGTCTTGAGGCCTTGCTTGGCCACTAGTCCCTCATTAGTGAAGTTATGAGTGGCATTGTTGTGAATGAGTATAGTCACCTTTTGACCTCGTAGGACCCTATAGATGTGAAAGGGGTTGTACCTTGAAGTACCAGAGAGCGTGGCAAGAGTGCCTCCTGAGATGACCTCTTTTTCGTTTGGTTGATCTTCTTCTCCCATCTCCCTTTCGGGTTTTTCTTCATTTTGTGGTTCAAGTTCCTTAGATCTTGATTCATCATTACATTTTATCTCAATGTAATGCACTTGTTTTTCCCAAGACATCTATGTCTAGGTAACCATGGCTCCTTGTAGTTGAAGCACAATTTCTCTGTGTTCCATGGTGTTTCGAGGATGGGGATGGGGGGACGACAAGGGATGTGTTTTGGGGATGACAGTCCAAGGGCCATTTTTCGTTGATGGCGGGGGGGCGACGATATATGATTTTTTCAAAATAAAATTATATATATATATATATATATATATATATATATATATATATATATAGAGAGAGAAAGAGAGAGAGAGATATGTCATTAATTGATAATAACAATATCAATATGTAAAAAAATAATGACAACAGTAGTATAACAGCAGTATAAACTTCAATAAAGTAGTATAACAACAATATAAATAGCAACAAAATATCATGAGATTCATGACAACAACATTAAAACATTTTGTGTTGCAAGTATGTTGCAGGTGTTGTCATTGATGTAAACAGAATGGAGATTGCTGATGATATTGTCATTATTGTCAGTAGAGTGGTAGTGTGTGGATGGTTGCATAGGCTGCAATCAAAATGTTGATCAGAAGTATTATGTATGATGATGGGTGTCATGAGCTTGCTGTAACAGTTGTCCTATATTTCTTGTTGCTCATGAATAGGTGAATGATGTTGTGAATGTTGTATTCACTTTGTATTGATGTAAAATGTATAAAAGATTTTCTTGTAGTTAGTGGCTCAAAAAGTGGTACTTAAAAGCTTCGGAGAATGCTCCGCATTTCTCCACATTTGAAGATATGGTCCTGCAGTTTGGAAGATAGGCAAAATCAAGTGTGAAGCATGTATGTTCTTGTGCATGCTGTATATTATCCCTCAAAGATCTCATGACATCCCAACTCTCCTGAAAAAGATCTCTAGCTCTAGGCACCCTACAATCTCCAAAAAGTAAATCAATGAAGTTGGGAGCTTCATAACCATAGAATGCCATGAATGGAGACATCCTGATGGACATATGAAAAGTGGAGTTGTAGTAGAACTATCCCAAATGCAACCACTTAACCCACGCCTTCTGCTCCCTTGAAACATAATTGCGTAGGTAACCTTCCACCCATTTATTGACAACCTCTGTTTGCCCATTAGTGTAGGGATGATAGCTGGTGCTAGGAGTCAACTCTGTGCCACATAATTTGAATAACTCCTGCCAAAACAAGCTCATGAATTTGATGTCCCTGTCACTGATGATGGCCTTAGGTGTTCCATGGAGCCTAAACACCTCTTTGAAGAACAAATCTGCTAGTTGCACCATTGTATACCCTGCTGATATGGCAAAAAAATGAGAAAACTTGGTCAATCTATCCACCACCACATAGATACAATCCTTCCCTTGCACCTTGGGAAGCCTTGTAATAAAATCCATCGATATGCTTTCCCACTTCTGAGTAGGAATTGGCAAAGGCTGCAATAAACCAGCAAGGTAAGTATGTTCGTTCTTATTTTGTTGGCACACCTGGCATTCACGAACATACTTAAGAATGTCATCCTTCATCCCCTGCCATGAGAATCTCTCACAGATCTGCTTGTATGCCTTGTAATATCCAAGATGACCAGCCATGGGAATGTTGTCATCCTTCATCCCCTTCCATGAGAATCTCTCACAGATTTGCTTGTATGTCTTGTAATATCCAGGATGACCAGCCATGGGAATGTCATGGAAGGCCTTAAAAATGTGCACTTTAATTTTAGATTCAGGGACTAATCAAATTCTTTCCTTGTAAAATATGAGACCATCCCTTACCTGATACTTATCATCCTGCAATGAACCATCAAGAATGCTGTTTGCAAGTGCATTCTTGGCGTAATCAGCTTGTATCTTCTCCTTCCAATCTGCTGATATGACTGAAATTGAACATAAATGTGGCCTTCTAGACAAAGCATTAGCCACTACATTCCTCTTCTCTTTGACACATTCAATGTCAAAGTGATAGCTTTGGAGTTTGCTTACCCATTTTTGTTGCCTCTCATTAAAATCTTTTTGATTTAGGAAGTATTTAAGACTGTTGTGATTAGTCTTAACAACAAATCTCCCTCTGACAAGGTACTGTTTGAATTTGGCTAAGGCATGCATTATTGCCAACATCTCCTTGTCATAGATGGAGTATGCTCTCTCAACTCCTCAACTTCCTACTCTCAAATGCTATTGGGTGTTTGCTTTGGATAAGTACAACACCTATACCTTCACCTGATGCATCACATTCAAGCTCAAAAGGCTTGGAAAAGTCAAATGCTATTGGGTGTTTGCTTTGGCATGTGCTCATCAACTACTTGAAACAAATGCTCCCTTTTTGGTCAAATCTGTAAGTGGGGCAGCCAACTGAGAGAATCCTTTGACAAACCTCCTGTAGAACCCACAAAGCCCAAATAATCCCTTCAACTATGTAAGAATAGTAGGCGGAGGCCGATCAAGAATAGCTTTGGTCTTTTTAGGATCAACGCTAACTCCCTTAGAGCTGATTATGTATCTAAGATATAGCAATTCTGTCATGCCAAACTCACACTTGGACTCCTTAGCAAACAATGGCTCACTCTCCAGAATGCTCAAAACCTCATCCAAATGTCTCAAATGTGCCTCCCATGACCTACTGTAAAGTTGGAGGATCAAATTCCTTAATCCACCCCTTAAGTGGCTCCAAAAGTTCCTCTCTAAATAAAACCACGAATCTCCTCTCTTTAATTGTGGTGACCATCACTGAAAGCCTCTGAAACTTTGCAATGTAAGCTTCCATTGTACCATACCCTTGGTTTATGTCCTCCATTACTGTCATGCCCCTGCCATGAGATCGTGCTTCCCCAAAAATCTGCAGCGATCTCCTTAATGAATAACCCCGCTTAAGCAAAAACCAGTCATAAAATAATAATAAAGTAAAAATATAAAATAATTATTATCAAGGCAAGGAGAGCGGTGATATTGCTAAAGCAATTAGGAATAATTAAATAATGCAGCGAATGTTTTCAAGCGGATTGGCGATTAGCAAGGGATAATGTTAATAAAATTAATTATCCCTAAATCGATTCATGAAGGCAACAAATAGTCAAAGCCATGAACCAAAGGAGATGCCTATTGGTAAAAGCATAGTATGAAATGGTGCAACCTTTAGCCCCAATGGGGGTATAAAAGGGAAGAAATCTCAAAGGCAAGAGGACAGAATCGAAGGGGCAAAAAGAAGTAATATCTTTAGAATATTAGACTAGGGAACATCTTCAGAATTGCACTCAGTATTTAGGGCACGAATGCCAGAGAATATTAAGGCAATTGAGCAGATCTGAGTTAGTCATCTGCACTCAAGAGTGGAATAAAAAATTATTATAGTTGTTGCTGTGAATATAGCCATCTTATGTGTTAATAACTATTGTGGTATGCTCTATCATGATTATTGTATGTAATGATATATTTTGTTATTATCATAGTTTGTATTTATTTTACTCATCAAGCAACCATAAGGAGGAATGGGGGAAATACCAGTAGGTTAAGCAGGTACTAGACTCCTTTCTAAGTATGCCACTCCACGGTGGATGATTGTGTGTCTACCACTAGGAGCCAAGGGGGTTAGTATCCACCCTTGGGCTTAGGGAGAGGATGTCTACAAGCCTCCTATGGTAGCCTTCTCCCCAACTTTTACATGGTTTGGTTGTTGGGATAGACTTGAGGAGTTTCAATCACAAGAGGGATGGATAAGGATGGATAGGTACAGCAGGTATAAGTGTATCCCCTAAGCACACCACCCCATATTGGAAGACTGTGTGTCTGCCTCTTGGGGCCAAGAGGGGTAACATATCTACTCTTGGGCTAAGATGGATAACTTCAGTTGGACTTATCATATTTCCCATCCAATTCCTATTATGATTGAACTTCCATGGATATGGTGTAGTTTGCATATACATTTGACATAGTTATGTAATTACATTGTTCAAATAGATTAAGACATTTATTAGATATGTTTGATTATATGAATTATATTCTAATATCATCTAACATGGTTGTGGACGTAAACCAAGATTCATTTTTCTTAAAGCATCTAATTGGTAAGTTATAACCCTAACTACATTGATCTTGTGATTCTAGGGTACGATTTAGGGCAATCCCAAAAGGGGATATTACAAATACCCCCTTGCTGATATGTGGAGCTGCTGTCCCCATTATTTGTTGGGTTGCCTTGTGTGTTGTTATGAGAGTTGTTTACTATCAAATTTTGCCCAATCTTCCCCAACAACTGAGACATCATGTCCATCATTGTATCAAACTTCTTCTCCATTCTTGCATTGGGACTAACTGAACCAGCTCTCCCCTTACCTCTTTCAGCCATGTTCCCTGGAGAACCCTCCCCTTCACCCGAAGGGTCTTGATGCATCTCAATACCCCCTGGAGTTGTCTCACTCTTCGAACCCTGTAAGGACTCCCAATGTGCCTTGAGGACCCCTGAAATTCTTTCACCTTCCAAAACCTGTGGGTGTTGCCAATGTGCTTTCCTTTGTCCTCTTTGAAAATACCTTCGTTCCCTCTCACTCATAGAAGGTTGTACTGCCGTTTATTGATGACTCACACAGGCTGGTAGGAAAGATATGCTGTGATACCACTGTAATAACCACTCTTGTTTTTTTGTGTATGTTTATGGATAATGATGAATATTGCAGAATGTTGTGTTTCAATTCCTTTCAGACATGTAACATATGTAGAAAACATTGCATAAAGAGGAAATAAACATGTTTTGCATCATTCCATATTAAAATCATTACATATCATATTGGCAATGGACAACAATTGAAATCAGACTTTAGGAAATGTGTTTCAGACCTGATAACAGTCTAGTACAGTGCTTTTTCAGTCATATATGAGTAGCATTACATCCCCAACTTTCACAAGAAGGAAGCTATGACAAGAGCCAACAAACTACAACACTTCCTCCTCAAACAGTAGCTACTAGGGACCCAAGAAATGTAGATTTCAGACCCTGGCAACAATAGACCTGACTGAACACCAACTCCAGAATGGCACGGCTCCCTAGGAGGGGCGATTTGCTTTTAAAAATCAGTACTCAACCAAAAGCTGCAAATGACCACTCAAAATGAGGCACCCAAATGCAAGGAATCCATAGAAACAATGCCCAGAATGATGCGCTTCCCACATACAAAGTTATGAGCAGATTTGTGCTTCCAGCCACTCTGAAAATGTTGTTTTTCAGAACTCAGAAATAGTATATCAGACTTCTGTAAATTAATCTAAACAGCTCCAAACACACTCCAAAAGGGGCGAATCATCCACCAAACCAAAATCTTTAATCCCAAATCAAAAAACTGAAAGTGTCTTCATTCTAACTCCACCAAAATGTCAAAGAACTGAGTTCTGTGAATGCAAAGGTGATCCCTGAGGTAGAATCACTCAAACCAGCTAGGGTGGGTCTCTCACCACCGAAACCAGCAACTAGAGATGATCGTTTTCATCCTCAACTAGCAGAAAATGGAAGCCTGGAGACAATCCAGTAGCATGACGTTATGTTGCCAATTTTGAGATGTCCAAATGAGAGCCCAAAAGGTGAATATATAGAAGATGAGAGGGAATTAGAGCAACTTTTTTCCAAATTTCACTTTCCCTCCAAGATGCTACGCCTCTTTCATGAAACCCTTTGATTTATTTTTAATTTTTCCTTATGCCTCCCCAGAACTTGGCGTCCCACTTTTTGAGGCAAATATTTAGCTTTTAAAAACAACTTGAGTCACCTTTTTGCTAGGTGTGAGTCAAGGGGCCCTTTTATGAACACACAACCCTCACTTAAGTTATAAAGTAACTTTGTAACAGAACTTAAGTGACAAATAATATATTTATTAATTCAACCACCCTTAGAACTCACCAATGCCAAAACAAGAAATATTGCATTGTTAGAGAAATAGAGGGTGAGATCAGCTCCTAAAAATATCACTTACTAAAAATAGTGTGTCCAAAGTTCCAAACACCAAACCGGCTCAATTTGAGATACACTAAAACTTACTAAAAATAGTAAGCGCTAAAAATGGCCATTGCTAAAAATAGTAACCCTTGTTGGAAAACTCAAAAAACCTTTGCAAAGGCCAACACAGGCCCTGAGCCCTCTAACCGACTCCACTTAGCCTACAAGAACCTTGGAATAGGTTAATAGATAGCTCAAATTGATCAGGTGCAAGAAGGGCACATTACATTCAGGTAGATGAAGTTGTCAATGGAATTAGAGGTCTCAAAGAAGACATAATTGACTCTGTGGTGGTGAAGAAAGTTCCCTCACCGGTTTTACTCAAAAGTCTTTGCAATTGAAGAAGCCAAAGACTTGACTAAGCTTACCATGGAAGAGTTGTTTGGATCCCTCATAGCCTATGAGATGAGGAATGAAGTTCAAAGTACACACAAAAGAGAAACAACATTCAGAGTTGTGAAGAAAGAAGAAGCATCCAGTTTGCATAGTGATTCTGAGGAAGAAGAAGCAAACTTTATGAGAAAGCTAAAGAAAGGATCAGGCAAGTACAAAGGTAAATTACCTTTCAAATGTTTTAATTGTGGAAGAATTGGTCATTATGCTTCTAAATGCTCCTTTGGAGAAAATGAAAGTAACAACAAGGGTTTCAAGAGAAACAATTTCAAGAGGAGCCTTCTTTCCAAAGAAGAATACTGCTCCTCAGATGATGGAGATGAATTCCTATTTATGACCACTGTGATCTTTGGAAGTTCAAGCAAAACTATGGATGAAGAAGAAGGTGAAGTTGATTTTGAAGGTGAACTTGTCTTTGCTCTTGAAGATCTGGAATGTGCAAGGAAAGAGAACAAATGGCAAAAGGCCATGATTGAAGCCAAAAAAGTGAATGTAAACTCAAAAAGGAATTGGAGAAAGCTATGTCCGAAAATCAGGTTGCTGATATCAGACCTAAAGAAAGATCTCATCATGCAAGAAGATTCTCCGCGAATATGTTCAATCATGCATTTTTTGGTTATTGTTTCATTTGCAATAAGTATGGTCATAAGGCTGTTGAGTGCAAATCTGAAATAAATAGAAGAAATTTTGTAAGTAGAAATTCTCTTGGTTCTCTAGTGGATGTGAATGTGACATGTCAGATTTGTAACAATGTTGGACATATTGTAAAATATTGTAGAAGTGATTTAGCAAAATCAGAAATTCAAAAGGTAGATGGTACTGAGCATGTCAAGGAAGCAAGCAATGAGGTTGAAAGTTCAATGGTTGTCCAAACAAAATTTCATACTCAAGAACAAACAAATCTCTAGGTAATAGAAAGTGGTTGTTCAAGTCACATGATTGGTGACAAAAGCAAATTCATCTAGTTGGTTAAATGAAATGGCGGATTATTAAAGTTTTGGGATAATTCATCAGCAAAGATTTGTGGAAAGGGCACCATAAGCATAGATGGAAAATCCAAGACTGAAGATGTTCTCTATGTTGAAGGTCTCAAGCATAACCTTCTCAGTGTAAGCCAAATGTGCAACAAAGGATATAATCTTATATTTAATGATTAGGGGTGTGAAATTAGAAAAGAAAACTCTTGAAAATTGGTGGTAGAAGGAGCTAGGAATTAAAACAATTTGTACAACCTAAAGGGGCTAAAGGGGGTTAATGGAAGAAGCTATCTTTTGGGACAGACAAATGATTGCTGGTTGTGGCACAAAAGGATGGGACATATCAACTTTGATAACCTGGTAAAGATCAGCTCCATACAAGCAGTGAGAGACATGCCAAATATTGTCAAGCCTGCAAGTACCATGTGTAAGGAATGTCAAATTGGGAAGTAGACAAGGATAAGGTTCAAGACCAAGGAGTATTCTTCCACAAGACCTTTGGAACTAATTTATATTGATTTGTGTGGACCTACTAGGACAAAGAGTCTTCAAGGTGAAAGGTATTTCATGTTACTCATTGACGATTTCTCTAGGATGACATGGGTTACATTCTTAAAAGAAAAATCGGAAACTTTCCATAGATTTAAGATTTTTCAAGTCAATGGTTGAGAATGAAATGAATGCTAGAATCAAGTGTTTAAGGTCTGATAGAGGTGGTGAGTTCACATCAAGTGAGTTTGAAGAATTTTGTGAAGAGCATGGGATAAAGAGGCACTATTTTGTTGCTAGAACTCCTCAGCAAAATGGAGTTGTGCAAAGAAAGAATAGAACTATTCAAGAGATGGCAATAACAATGTTGAATGAAGCTAAGTTGGCTGATGTATAGTGGAAAGAAACAATCCATATTGCTGTTTATATTCTTAGCAGAGGTTAGCTAAGGGTGGATAGCACCAAAACTCCTTATGAGCTTTGGTATGGGAGAGTGACAACTGTCAAGTATTTCAGAATTTTTGGAAGTAGATGCTTTATCGAAAGAGATGAAGAAGGTCTGGGAAAGTTTGATTCAAGATCTGATGAAGGAATCTTTCTTGGGTACTCTACTAGGAGCAAAGCCTACAAATGCTATAATAACAGGTTGAGGAAGATTGTTGAGAGTGCAAATGTTAGAGTTGATGAAGACTCACATCAAAACATTCATGAGCAAGAAGATTGTTGGTCAGATGTTCCTACCTATTCAGAAGAAGAAGAATAAGTTGAAGAAAAGGAAGAAGCACCAGAGAAGATCCCCAAGACTCCTGCCAACTATGTTTAGAAAAATCATTCAGAAGATCAAATCATTGGAGATAAGAATGAAAGAGTACAAACTAGAAAAAGATTTGCAAAAACAAATGAATAGGTGAACTTTTCTTTGCTATCAAGAATAGAACCAAAAACTTTTGTTGATGCTAGCAAAGATGAAGGATGGATACAAGCGATGGAAGGAGAGCTAAATTAGATTGAGAAAAATCATACTTGGGAATTGGTTCTAAGGCCTGTAGACAAGAATGTCATAGGAACAAAATGGGTTATAATATGCAGCCCAGTTTGCACTTGTGTTTTTTTGTGTTTTGATAAGCGTCTTGACTTTTTTTACCAATGTTTCATATAACAATATATTGCAGCAAAATAGAAGATATTGCGATTAAACTTTCAACTCAAAACTAAACATTACATAGAGGGTTTATAGTTGAAAATTCCAGATTTTTCTACAAGCTTAAATACTTAGCTTTTTACCAAAATAATGATAACCCAATTCATAAAATATCCCCTAATATCTAAATCAACAATACCCAGAAAATCTGGGAGTTACAATTTTGGAACTCACAGGAGAGATGTGCTTGAAGAACCCTCTAAAATGGATGCTAGCAACAAGAATCACCTCCAATGGCAGAAATGTTGCACGCATGAAGCTCTCCAACCTTGGACGACCCCAAATGAAGCATTACAACCTCCAAAAACCCTAGCCGCCCTTGCAAACGATCAACTGTCTCTTCAAAATGTATGGCCAGCCTAGGAAGATGGTACGTCTAGCAATAAAGGCACTGAAACTTCTTAAATCTGCTGCTGGTGTATTCAAATCTGCCCTAAAATACAAACTCTCCAATCTGAAATATAACTTTGATGCCCAAACTGTAAGTCTCAATCTTCAATGAAGCTCACCTGTGATTTCTGAAGTGAAATCACCAAGAACTCTCCAGACTATATCTCTCAACAGCGTAGATAATGCTGCTTGCCAAGGTTTCCATCCTCACAAACCTTGAGAAGATAACTCTCTTCCAAAACCAAAACCAATTTCAATATCTTCATCCAGCATAATGAAAGAATGAGCTCAAAAGCTCTTATAAAGCCACTCCAAACTCTAACGCCTCCTTTTAGGGTTTTAAAAGATTTAAATTTAAATTATTTCCCCCCTTTATGTCTCCCTAGGCATTGCACTTTAAGTTATAACCTTTTATAATTTAATTCACTTATGTCTCCCATGGCCCCCTTTGAGAAGTCACTTTTTAAAAAATATTTAAAACTTAAAACTTTATTTTTAACTCCTCAATGTGGCTCCCAAAAGTAATTAAAGGTCCATACCTTTTAAATTTAAATATTTCACTTTATAATATTTTCCTTATGACTCCCCAAATTTACTTTATAATTGAACTCCTTATTTCTCCTAAAAAAGTTACTTTATTAAATATTTAACTTTTTCCGACGTAAGTCACTTTAACACCATTAAATAATTAATTTATGTTGTATTTTTAATTTAAATTTATTTGACAACTTAAAATCTTAATTATTTAATTATATGCTGACGTTATAAAAATTGGGGACATTACAGTCCGCCCTTCCCAAATATTGCTTGTCCTCAAGCAATGCCAGCACAACCATGAAGCCTTCTGACTATAACAAACTAACCCAGCTGTAATTCCAGGATCCCAAACCAATCTCTTGAAGTAACCACCAAGTTGCCGCTGCGCCACTTTGATAAAAACCATCAACTCATAATGTACACTCAAAACTCCTCTCTCCAACAGTCCCAAAAAGTAGACATCACCAACATCCAGACTGAGATACTTGCATAAGCTGAAATCTGTATTATGAACAATTTCCCGCCAAGGCACCTCAGTGCGATCCCTATTTGAAATCCCATTGCCCAACTCCAAAGCATAACCCTCAGTATATCTCCTCACAGTGTCTTGGAAGTCATGCCAATCAGTGTCTATCTGGAAGCCGATAACCAAAGTGTCATCCTTGGAATCATACATCCTGACAATGACATTTTGATCATAGATTGATAACCTCTCACCAACACCTAATCCCCAAGTGTCAATATGCTCATATCGAACACACCAACTCATGCAATTGACTACAATCATCACAGTAAAATATGCAAATATGTATATTAACATCCCGAACTGGTTGTAGTAATCATCCCTCATACTGGTGGAAGCTAGCAATAACTACTCAAACTCAGTGAATCCTCCCACAACTTGCTGCCACGAAGCTTGTAAATACTCGAAGTCCATCTGATCATAAACCGAAGTTGCCATAATCAATGCTGAAATACTAGGGCAGCAGCTATCATAAAAAATCCCACTCTAATGTTGAGCTAGAGGTAGTGGCTATTCCATTTGAATGCTATCATCCAAGTTCCTATGTAGGCTAATTGGAAAGTGGACAGCGGTACCATCTCTGAAGTTTTGTCCGCCACTCCAATCTTGAATCAACATCTTATCCTTGGTAATTGTACCTAGATCCCAAATTCTGTGATTATCACCAAACGTAATCACACACACATCCCCATCATGCCAACTCCAAGTACTGTGATGATAAACCTCAGATATCATACCTGGGTCCCATGGACAAACTGGAAGTCCTTCAATATCAACACCAACTGACTTCCACTCTGCCACTTTGATAACCTCCAAAATCCAATCGAACCAAATCTCAAGCTCTTGCTTCTGGAAGCAACTGACTGGAGAGAACAAAGTAAGAGACTTGCCAAACTTGGACACATCACCTGAAGTCGGAAATGTATTATACCAGAGTGAACCAGAACACCTCTTATTCAACTCATCTCTCTGTGTCCTCCAGGACATAATCAAATCCTGTGTATGTGGGCTAAAAGAAAACTGATGAGCACACCTCATAATGCAATCGAGGTGAAACTCCCTTGACTGCACCAATGGAATACCAGAGTAGTCATGTGTACTCCACCCTACACTGCCATCATTAGAAGAAGATTTACAACTCATAACAGGATGAGTTGGTCTTGTAGCAACATCGTCATTCCCCTTTACAGCCTTGTCAACAAGACCTCTATCAGAAAACAACTACAAGCATCCTGATTTGCTTTCATCATGAATGCCATCTATCTCCTGAAAAGAGGCTGAAACAATACCAAGGCCCAGCGTGCAAGACTTAGAAGAAACCATATTCTTCTGATAAGACTGTCCAATGTCAATCTCAAAAGTACCGATGTAGAGCCTGGTGCTCAAATCTCCCATGATGCCTGAACCTGCAATATTGATGTGTGTGCATTATCCACAATCCGTTCCACATTGAGCGGTTTGCTGAAGATGTGAAAGGTGCCCAACATAGGTGCATATAAACATATACCAACCTTAGACATGCCGCTGGTATAAATCAGAACAACACCTTGTAGCCGGGTGAATCAAGTCCATGGTGGAGCAAAAGGTATCTCTACTACTCAAGGATGATAAGAACTCCTAATCACTCCATCCTCTAACTCCAAAGTGGCTATCCCATTTTCTTTCTTCTTTGTCAACAACTGTTGTCCTCAAAGTGTATCCTGTCAAGGTAGGACAACCATCGACCAAAAAAGTAGGAGGTAGAGCTAGTGGGGGTAGTGCTGGGATACAACTGTGCTCATGTCTCACTCCCTACCATGGACTGGGAGTAAGGGGAAACTTGAGCTTACACCTCTTGAGATTGAAAATGATGCATCTATCACCCACTAACTGCTCTCACCTAATCACCCTATTAGAATAATATATTCATCATGTTAATGGTCAAATGTAATGTTTTAGTTAGTTTAGTTTTTACTGTTGCTACAGTTGTCAGTTGTTAGACATTTAATGTCTACAGTAGTTTCTACTTTATATATTGTAATCTTTCTTTTTCATGTTAATAGAACAAATGCTTTACCATTCACATGGTATAAGAGCCGTAGAAAAAAAAACCCTAAAAAGTTCATGGTTTTCTTTTTGCTAAAAATCATGTTTTGTTTCCCTTAGAAAAATCGTGTTTCTTCTGCAAGCGATTTGGTCATTTCTGGGCGCATGGTTTTGAAAGCACGTTTTTTTTCTGTGAGTCGAGGGTTTTCTTTGGATGTGACTTTCTTTGTCTGCCTGCGTTTTTCTGTTTAGGGCTCGTGCGACCTCTGTTGAGCGCGTCTTGTCTGTAACACGCGTTTCTGAAAGTCGCGCTTTTTGTTGCTGCACATGTCTCTTCTCCTCTGGTTGCGATTTTTCTGAGTTAAGGTTGCGTTTTTTGTTTCTATGAAAAATTTGGTTTTTCTTCTTGTTTTGGCACGCCTTTCTAGTGTTGCATGAACGCGTTTCAGGCCCTTCTGAGCTCGATTAACCTCTTGGAGATCACGTTTTGTGGCCTGCGATTTTTTAAAGGCTTTGGTTGACGTGTTTTTTACCTGTCTTTGGGCCGCGTTTTTTTTCTTTTTTTTTGGGCGTTGATTTTTGGCTTTTATTAAAGTCCCTTTGGGTTGACGCGATTTTCAGCACCTTATTTTTCAGATTTTTTCAAAAACATGGCCATTTTCTGCATTATCTCAAAATCGACTAGGGTTTCATGAATATCTCTTTCATCTGAGGTCAGAATTTTTTTTCAAGTTTAGATTCCTTATGGGTTTTTCGTGAGCTCAACTAGGTTGTCGTTCGTTTTTTCTGGGTGTCTCGAAGTTCGTGTCTCAAAATTTGTGCACGTGGGTGTTGTTGAATTTTGTTGGGTATTCAATTTTTTTTTGGTTTTTAGCCACATTTCTAGGTATTCTTCAGATCTTCTGGGTTTTGTCTTCAAAGTGCCTCGAAATCCATGCTAGGGTTTCGTCTTTGAATTTGTGTTATCTCTGTTTTCATTTTGCCTTCACCAGTTTGACCTCAGTGTACGTGATGGCATCTCTGACAAATATAATGCTCGAGAGCAGCCAGAAGTTCAACGGGAAGAATTACAACTCCTGGAAGCAGCGCATGATTACAATCTTCGAATATCGTTGCCTTGATCAGATCGTTTTGGGGAACTCAACTCGTCCCACTGTAGTTGGAAAGGACTAGGACAAATGGGATGAACGCAACCGGGAAGCCGTCATGCTCATCAAACTCTCAGTTACAGATGAGCAGCTACCTCAGGTACCATTTGGCAAAAATGCTCCGGAAATCTGGGATCATTTGAAGGCCTTTCATGAAACCTCTGACAAGAGCAGAGCGTTCTTTCTCAAGAACATGCTCTTTTCCATAATGATGGATGAGAAAATGTCCTTACAGGAACATCCGACGAAGATTAAGGACATTCGTGATCAGTTGGAGGCGATTGGTTGAACAAATGAGGAAGAGGACATGGTCGTCATTACTCTGAAGAGTCTCCCACGTTCGTATGAGCCTTTCATTGAGACGTTGAATATCACCTCCACCAATGTTGATCTCAAATTTGAAGATCTTTGCAACAAGCTCTTGTAGCAGGATCGTTGGAGACAACAGTTTGGAAGTAGTACCAGTTACATCTCCACAGAGCAAGTGTTCTCTGCCAAATCTTCTGTTAAGCACAAAGGGAAGGCTCAATCTTCTCAGCCGAAAGGCTCTGGTTCTTCACAGGACAGCAAGAAGAAGAAGAACGTTCAGTGCAATTATTGCCATAAATATGGTCACATGAAGGCTGATTGTCGGGTTCGATTGGCTTCTAAACAAAAGAAGCAGGGAGGATCTCAACAAAAGGCCAATGTCACAGAGCACATTGAGCAGAAAGAATTTGCATTCTATGCGTTTATGGCAAAGAGAATAGCAGATCCAATACAATCTTCTGCCTGGTATATTGATTCAGGGGCTTCTCGGCATTTTACTCATCGTCGAGATTGGTTCACCAAATATGAACCATTCACTGATTCAGTGATCTTTGGAGGCGGCGAAGAGTACACAGTTGTCGGTAAGGGCAATGTTCAGATTCACTTTGGAGGGAGAAATTTACTATTTCTCGATGTCTACTATGTTCCAGGCATGGAACATAATCTTCTCTCCGTTAGCCAGATCATGAGGCATTGTCCCCAGTTGGATGTTATTTTCAGTTCGTCCACCTGCAACATTGTTGATAAGGAGACACGTACTATGATCGCTATGGGACTTGAGGATCATGGTCTGTATAGACTTGCTGATTCCGATGATTCTCAGCAGCACGCTCTGGCAGCCAAGAGTATTTCCATTAGCAAACTTTGGCATCAGCGTTATGGGAACTTGAATGTGCAATATCTCTCTCAACTATCTCAGGAGGGTTTGGTTGCTGGTCTAACTGAGATCCAAACTCAAAATCATGGAGTTTGTGGAGCTTGTCAAGCTGGGAAGCAGCATTGGACACCATTCTCGGATGGTGATTCTTGGCGAGCCTCCAAGATACTTCACTTGGTTCACGCTGATGTATGTGGACCAATGAACACTCCATCTGTTACTGGGTCTAGGTACTTTTTATTATTTGTTGATGATTTTAGTCGAAAATTGTGGGTGTATTTTTTGAAAAATAAATTAGATGTGTTTAGTACATTTCAGCAGTATAAGGCCTTGGTTGAGAAAGAATTAGGTTCTCAGATTGTCACTCTAAGGTTAGATAATGGAGGGGAGTTTTTTATCAGCTGACTTCTCTACTTTTTGTGCTACACACGACATCAAACGACAACTGACCACACCATACACCCCTCAACAGAATGGTGTTGTTGAACGTAGGAATCACACCATTACTGAAATGGCTCGTTCTATGATGGAGTATAAAAATGTCCCCAAGAAATACTAGATTGAAGCAATTTATACTGTAGTCTACCTCCTAAATCGGTCACCTACACAGGCCGTTAAGAAGATGACTCCTGAAGAAGCTTGGTCACGACGTACGCCTAAAGTGGGCCATTTGAAAGTCTTCGGTTCTACAGCTCATGTATGGATTCCAGAAGCCAAATGTGCGAAGTTGGACTCCAAGAGCCAAAAACTTATGTTTACTGGTTACAACGATAATCACAAGGCATACAAGTTGATTGATGTGGAGACGGATCATCTTATATTCAGTCGTGATGTTGTGATTGATGAGACTACTAGTCCATTTGTTCCTACTACCAGCCCTGAGGATCAGCCTATGAAGGTGTCTGATGAGGGTGTTCGTCTTCCTCTTGGTTCCCATGATAGGAGGGCTTCAACGCACTCTGACTCTGAAGATGAGGAGTCTACCAATCATGTTCTAGCAACACTTGATTTTTCTCAGGATTCATATCCAGATGACTTTGTTCCAGAAATCCCAGGAGATACTGTTTCTCCTACTCCAGATGTTGGTACTTCTACTCGTCGGCCTAAGTGGTGGCTCAAGACTATCAGAGATCTTCATGATGATGAACTCATTGAGGGCAGATCAGCTCACAGAAAGAGCAAGCAACAAAACACAGTCAATTTTGCTCTTATGGCCAACATCCATAGCATCTATGAGCCTCAAACATATTTAGAGGCTAAAGGAATTCCAGAGTGGGAAAAGGTTATGGAGATAGAATACCATAGTCTTCTGAAGAATCACACTTGGGTTCTTTTTGATCTTCCTCCTGGGAAGAAACCTATTAGCTGCAAATGGGTTTATAAGGTCAAGTATCATGAAGATGGTACTTTGGATAAATACAATGCCCGATTAGTTGCTTGGGGATTCACACAACGGGAGGGCATTGATTATGAGGAGACTTTTACTCCTACTGCCAAGATGAGCACAATTCGTCTTCTTCTCACTATTGCAGCCCAATTTGGATGGATGGTTCATCAGATGGATGTCAAGAGTGCCTTCCTCAACGGTGAGTTGCAGGAAGAAGTCTACATGACATAGCCTCTTGGTTTCAAGGTTGCCAGAAAAGAACATCAGGTATGTAGGCTCGTGAAAGCACTCTATGGATTGAAATAGGCTCCTTGTGCTTGGTACATCAAGATTGATTAGTACTTGGTTGATCATGGTTTTCAACGCAACCCTTCTGATAGTAATCTGTATGTCAAGCACTTTGGTGATGATATTTTATTTCTTGTTGTCTATGTTGATGACTTGATCATTATTGGTAGTTCAGCACATTTGATTGCAACAATCAAACATGATCTGTGTCAGGCTTTTGATATGATAGATTTGGGGCTTCTCCATTATTTTTTGGGTATTGAGGTTTGGTAGACAATTGATAGTATTTTTATCTCTCAGTCTAAATATGCTCGAAGTTTGCTTGACAAATTTCGGATGCAGGATTGCAAACCTGCTTCCACACCTGTGGAGAAAAGGCTGAAGTTGTCAACCCACTCTGATTCACTTCTAATCAATGAAAAAACATTCAGGCAACTAGTGGGCAGTCTCATCTACCTCACCGCCACTAGAACTGACATCAGTTTTGCAGTGAGCTACATTTCTCGCTTCATGACAGCTCCAAAAGCTGATCGTTGGATTGCAGCGAAGCGAGTGCTGAGATATGTTAAGGGCACTTCAGATTATGGCATTCTGTATGGCCGATGCAAGGATCCAAAGCTGATTGGTTATACTGATTCAGATTGGGTAGGTTCAGTGGATGACCACAAATCTACTTCTGGATATGTATTCAATTTGGGTACAGGTGCTGTAACATGGACCAACAAGAAGCAACAGGCAATGACTCTTTCCTCGACTGAAGCAAAATATCGAGGAACCGTTAAGGCAACATGTGAGGCAGTTTGGCTCCGCTGGATGCTTTCTGACATGCACATGTCTCAAGTAGGACCTTCTCCCTTGTACACTGATAATCAAGGGGTGCTCAAACTGGCCAAAAATCCAATCTTCCATGAACGTACCAAGCATGTCGAGCTTCATTGTCACTACATCCACAAGCTGGTAGAAGACGGATCAGTTTAGCTGCAGTATGTTCCAACAGCGGATCGGACTGCAGATATTCTCACCAAGTCTCTGAGCCTGGATAAGTTTGTCAAATTCAGGGGGCAACTTGGTGTAGTTGATAGGTTGACCATTAAGGGAGGGTGTTAGAATAATACATTCATCATGTTAATGGTCAAATGTAATGTTTTAGTTAGTTTAGTTTTTACTATTGTTACAGTTGTCAGTTGTTAGACATTTAATGTCTATAGTAGTTTCTACTTTATATATTGTAATCTTTCTTTTCCATGTTAATAAAATGAATGGTTTACCATTCACACACCCCAAGAGGCACTGCACCTGAATCCTGAGGGTGAACAGTAGGAGGTCTCACGCTGCTTTCTTCTTCCCGTGCACTGGCTGCCATAGATGACTGAGTCTCTGCTAAACATGATGAACATCGAGCCAAGCTCAATTCTAAGCAGAGCTCATCAACATGGGTCTCGGATTCTTGAACGTCTCTCTGAATACTCTTCAAGGAATCGCTGGAAACCTTAAGCTCGTGAGAGAGCTTATCAACTTCCTCTTCTTTCCTTCTCAAAGCATCTGAATAGATCTCAATGAGGTTGAGAAGGTGGTCACGATCTGAAAGAAGGTGCAAATAATTTGACTTCATTGCTCCTATACCTTCTTTGAATACTTGCAAACTATCATGAGAAGACCCTGCTTCAATTCCCTTTTATCTTCTCTCCAACTAATCCATCGAAAGATGATGTTCAATCAGCTTGTGCATATTATCATGATGAGATAAAGCTGCCACAATCTCATCTTCACTCACCTTCATCTAGTTCACCAAATTGTGTTGACTATTGGGTGTATGAACAACTTCTACTTCACATGAAGTGTCAATTGAAATGCCAAAGACAGTGAGCCGAAAGAAGTGTGTGGATGAGCGTTGGAGGCAGTGAGCTGAAAGCAAAGGTGTGTAAGTGGAGTGCTGAAGGAAATGAGCCAAAGGTAGTAGAGGTATTACAGAGGCAGTTGATTATCAGATTCATCAAGTGTTGTATTATGAGGTTGTAGCCTCTTTCTGTAAGTGTTGTATTTGGTAGGGAGTTGTAAACTTCCTTTGGTTGAAGCCATAAAACTATTGTAAATCTTGTTTATCTTTGTGAGGTTGGATTTGGACAGTAGCTCCAAGCAGCTTTCTCACCATGGTTTTTCCCTTGTAGGTTTTTCCACGTAAATTTGGTGCTATGGTTGTGTGCTTGTGCTTTGAATGCTTTATCTGGTTAAGACACTAGTAAGTTTTGATTGATAAATTTGAATTGGATTAATTTGAGGGATGCAATGATTCACCCCCTCCCCACTTAGTATATTTGTGTGTTCTAACATTTTGTTGTTCAAATGTTAAAACTAAAGTTAATGTAACTCAAAGTCTTAAACTTCTAAATACAACAATCTATTAGACTATGTCTCATTCAGGCTATTAATATCAAAAGAACTATCTGAGTTATTGTCACTCCTACTTGAAGTGGATCATCCAATTGAAGCCCAACCATTCCTGGTTGCACCTCCTCGTCAATCTGCCTAACATCTTTAGGATCAACCTCCCAATGGGTTGCTGGAGTCTGTCGATACTTAACAGTTTGCTGATTCTCAAGTCTCAAAGCTCTATGAATTGCAAGTAGTTTTTTTGCTTGTTTTGAGGTAAACTTGTTTCTCTTAATTGAGTGGATGAAGCCATAGTTGGACCAATTCCTCTTTGCAACAGAGGAGCTAGCGATTTTTGAGAGTAAACAAATAACAAGTTGTTTCAACTTTGGTGTGTCCTTCCCATGAAATTTCCACCATCCAATGAATCCAATGAGGTTTTTTTGTGCAATAGCGGCCCTAGCTGTCCTAGCCTTTGGTTTGTTGATTGTAGAACTCTGAAGACTGAAAAATTGAGGCCATTGCTCTTGAAGCATGGTTGCCTCCTCGATGCTATACTTTTTACAAAGGGCTGTCATAAGCCTCTCCATTACCACACCATCCTCAGAAGAGAGCATTTGGCCAGGTCTAGTGCATACCACTTCAGATTAAGACCATAGACAACCATATGAAGAGGGGTGTTCATTGTGTTCCACTTCTTTGTGACAATAGGCCTAATATGCTCCTCATAGAATTGCAATCTAGGATCCTTCACAGAATTGCTTGCTTCATTGATCAAGCATGCTATCAAAATTCTCATAAATTTTTCCAAGGCTAGGAGAGTCTATATCTGCATACTTGATTATCCCCACAATAGATGATATGACAGAGAAAATATATCTGCAATCAACGTTTAAAATTTTTAAAGCTAAAAATTATGACATTAACACTATTAATAATGTAAATTAAAATTTTTAAATACAAAGTAAAACAAAGTACAAACTCAAACAATTTTTCTTGTTTGATATTGGACCATCAAGTGTCATTAAGCACCCTTTCTCTCACCACTTTCTCTTCTTTTGTCTTTGATTGAGCCCACTTTTTCCACTCTCCACAAACCATCGTGGAGTGTAGAGCATCTTGTACCTCCAACATCCTCTCCAACAAAATAAAATAGCTAGCATATCTAGTCTCAACTGGTTTGAGGAATTCTTTCTTTGAATAAGACCGGAGTAGTGCAAGTGAAGTGTGATGCTTACTTACAAACGTTTGTATGTCTCTAGCTTCAGCCATTGCTACCTTCACCCAATCTAGTTTGCCAATGTCTTTCAAAGCATTATTCAAACCATGTGCACAACATGGAGTCCAAAAAATATGTTTGTAAGCACTCTCAATCATCAAACCAGCTAACTTACAAACATGAGTTGAATCTGTCATAACTTGCACATTATTAGAAGACCAACCTTCTTTATGGCCTCCTTCAAAATGGCAAACTAGTAATCAGCATACTTACATTTCCTAGAACAATCAATAGCTTTAAGAAAGTATGAACTAGCAGGGCATGCAACAATAATATTAATGAGTGGCTGATGTCGAATATCAGCCCACCCATCCATGACAATGGAATAGCTAGTCCTAATCCATGTTTGTCTCGTCTCCTCCATCAACATGTTCACCTTTGAATATTGTTTGTCAAGGAGAGAGGTATGCAATCTTTGTTCTTCAAGGGGAGCATAAGAGGGTCCAACTGCCATTGCATCTTTCAACATAGCTTTGAAATAAGGAGACCTTACCAAATGAAATGGAATAGCATGGGCATAAAAGAATTTGGCCACTAAATCATCGACTTGCTCACATTTTTGCAAATTCATTAACCCTACCACTGTATTTTTTTCATTTGTAGCAGAAGTGGCCTTCTTCTTCCCTCTATCACACCTCTTTCCAACTGATACATTGGAATAGTCATACCGATCAATAGATGACCATTTCTTATTGTGAGTAGTACCAATGATTTTTTGCTCACTCACTCCAACCAACATTGCTATTTCAACTCGTCATTCCAATGTTATATTTTCACAAACTCTAACCCCTTGTCCACTCACACCCAATAAATGGTTTCTAACCCTAGTATAACTCCCATGGTAATTAGTTTCACAAATATGATGCCTGTTGCCCCTTATATTTTTACCCTTATTGATGGTTAAATTGGTGGCAAATTGAAGCAAGAGTTTTTTGGGGTTGAAAGGGCCTTTTGCAAATTTTTGAAGAGAGGGTGAAGGGCATGCAAAACAGTCTTGTGGAGCTTCCATAGAACTTGTGTTGAATTTTCAAAATGAGAAGAAATGTCTATTCTGTTTCCTTCATTTTCTTCATTGCCCTCATTCACATTGTCATGAGGAATTGCTGCAAGTGCTCATCTTGTGGTATAACAAATTGAAACCAAAACATTTTTTAAAAGTTTAAAGTTAAAACTAGTAACAATTTTCAAACCCTCTCTATCAAGCTACGAAAGCTTAAAAAGAAGACAAAATAACATACCTTGAAACTGTTGTATGCTCTTTGAAATTTCCTCACAATTGAGGTTCAACTTAGGCAGCCAAGCTTCAAGATTTCAACTGCAATGTTATTGAGGCTTAAAGTTCCCTACTTTAGTTTGTAGGAGAGGCATCCCCCACCCCTCAAATACCCTTCCCACCAGTAAAAGTTCAAAACAAAAGTAAAACTGAACAGTGAAGTGTGACCGTGAACACAAGAATGGAGGCATCATTGCAACTCTTTTTAGTTTTTTTGTTTTGCATTGATAAAGTGATTTTAGGGTGTATAAGGGGCGTGGGAGAGTTTATGGGACCGCCACCCCCTAACAACCCTAAAAAAAAATTAAAACTCTTTTTTTTGATAGAATTGTTTCATGAAAACACTTTTTTGTCAGGGATGGCCAAACATCCCCGGTCATCTTGGGGATGGCTAGGCATCCCCTTCGTGTTCTTCGACATCCTTGATTTTGGGGATGTGTTCAGGGACGTTTCTTGTGAATTTCAAATTAGGGGGGATGACAAGGGGACATCTCCTAATGTCCTGCTGTGTCGAAAACGCGCTAAGGCACGAGGATGGGGGTTTGAGGGGTGGGGACACGTCCTTGTGGAACACAACAATTTCTTCCTTCTCAATTCATTCCTTGCCTCAATGTTTGATCTTGATGGGAAACTCTTGGTTTGCTGTACATTTTTGTGAAAGGGCTTCTTTGGAATGAAGGTTTTGGTCTGGAACTTATTCCTCGGCATGGAAGTCTCCAGTGCTAAAGCCTGCTTGATGGCCTCTTGTAGGGTAGGTGGTTCAAAAGCCTTGATTAGCCCCTTCAGAGGTTCAGTTAACCCTTTGATGAAGAGCATAGTCAATCCTCTCTTTGTGATGTCTGGCACTATCAGCGACATCTTTTGAAACTTTGTTACATACATAGTCTCCACTAAACCACATTCTTTGAGTTGAGTCAAATCTTTGAAGTAAACTTCAAGATCCTTCTGTTCAAACCTCTCAATCAAAAGTTTGCAGAATTCATCATATGAGGTGATGGATCTGTGACTTTGAGTGATTAGATTGTGGTATTGCCACTCATGTGTAGTACCCTCCAAATGCAAGGTTGCAAATTTTATTGCTTCATCTTCTGTCATTGGTCTGAGGGACAGGTATGTGTCTAGCTTCTGTATCCATGTATGAGTTGAGCATCTCTTAGATCCATCATAGGGAGAGAGTGACATCTTCCCCAAAGATTGCTGCACATCTTTATGAAAGACTTCCAGTCTAGGCTTGTGTTTGTAACCATTTTGAGACTTCTTCATGTTCATATAATTGGTGAGTGACATTTCACTTCGGATCTGCTCAGGAAAAGTTCTGTATTTTGCATGACAAGCCCTAATATCATCAAATAGTGAGTTTTGGACTTCAAGTTTTGGAGCCTCCACCTCCTTATTCAAAAAGGTAGGTCGGGTTGGTTTTGTAGCTGAAACAATAACAATCCTTTGTGTGTGGATTTGAGTGGCATCTAACTTATAACCCTCATAAGCACTTTCTTCACTTGTTGGCTGTCTAGTTGCATTAATATTATTGTCCATCTTGTGAAGCAATTGTGCTATCATATCAATCATTAGGTCAAACTTTCTTTCGGCACAATCCTCTAGGTTGTTGTCTGTGTTTGTTCTCCTCTCTTTTTTTTTGCCATATTGTTATGCTTTGCAACAGGTTCTGTAAGAGACAATTGAGTCTCTAAACTCTCCACAAATCAGATTTGTTTCCTGATCTCTCTCAGGTGATATTTGGTTGCTTTGCCACTATATTGTATAAAACTAGAACATGCAAAGTTGAATTTTGAACACACAGGTTGTCAAGATCACCAGCTTTGATAGCACTATAATGTCCTAGGCCAAAACAATAATGCAAATCTGGTTCTTAACCTTCAACAAATCAGATTAAAATTACTGTTTATGCATTAGCAATATCATTACATTTCAAACAGCAAATGACAAAAATAACTCCCCATATTCTTTATAATGAACAACTAATAAGAAGTGTAAATCCTGATTTCTTTCTTATTACAATAATGGCTGTATTACATTCATACAGTTATGCAATATTAGTAACTACAATAGTAATTCATACCAACAACAATGACCAATTGGATCAATACAATGCAGTTGGAGTCCATGCCCAATGAATCTCAAATATGAACTTTGTATGAGATCATCCTTTGGAATCACTAGGGTTTTTGTCCCAAGATTCCCACACATGAACATAACTGCTCAAAATGAATTCTGTAAGGAATTAGATTAATTGTAGATGATGAGCTTAGATGAAAATATTCGCTCTTTTATATCCTCCACAAATAGAATAGGTTGGCCACCATGTACACCCACAACTTCAAATTTGAACAGTGATCATGGGTGGGAAAGATTCCACTTTGAAAGTAATGGTGTCAAAAATAGACTACTGGAAACAATAAGAAATGTGCTGGGAAGTCAAGAAGGGAACAAAAACATGGGAAGAAATATCAGGGATTGGGGGTTGGCCATATCACAAGACTGAAACTATAGGACGAGATGTCAAAGCTCAAGCAACGGGCATGCTAGTAAGGGAAAATTTGGAAGTCCAAGAGGAAGAAGGGAAGAGTGGAGTCGGAGAAGAAAACATACTCAAGAAGGGAAAACATACAACAAACAGAAATAGGGAAGACATAAATACAAACCTAATATGTATAGACTTGGATTGACTAGAAATGGGACATGATAGGATCTCCACCTTTCAAAGCATCTTTTTCCCTTGCAAGTGTTGTGCATCCATTATTCTTTGGGAGACATCTCTTCTTAGTTACTTGCTGCTGCACTAGATCCTTCTTTTTATTCACCATCCTATTTGGAAGGTTGCCTTTTGTTGCTTCATCTCTTGTCCTTTGCATTTCTTTCTCAACATTCAGTTCAGTCCCCACAAGCATTGTAGCATTGGAGTTACCTTGTGGAGGGACTTGCCTATTCCTCAATTGATATCCATTTTTGGCATGTATTGCTATAGCTTTGATAAGGACCCTTTTATCTTCATCTGAGGGTGTAGTCTCTTTATATTTTTGCCTCATAGTTCCTTGAGGTGCTCAAAATCATGAGTAGGTAATTCATATTGTTTTGAACTTGCATTATGATCATATTGGAACACTTTATAATCTACATCATAAGCAGGATATTCAACTTCTTCCTCTATTCATATCCAAATGTATCCAACTGATCAATTTCTTCATCATGTCATTCTACATATCCTTCTTCATTGGGGAACTCTTCTTCCTTGCTGGATGATATGGCGACTGCACAATTGTTTGGATCATGTGGAAGGTAGCAACCATTACACCATGATGAGGCCTCTTTGAAAATGTACACTCTCAAAGGATTTGGAGTTCTTTTATCCTGTTGCTTAAAATCCCTTCTCTTGGGAACCATCTATCTATCCTGCTGCTAAGGTATTTTGGACCAATCAAATCATGATTGGTCTATTATGCAAGCATTGTCCTTCATTGAAGTGTGTTGCAGCATTTGGAGATGGCAACTCCTTTTCATTTCTTGCCACCTTGTATGACAGATCCTTAATTACACCCATCACGCTTTTCCAACTTCTCTTCAACAGTGAGGCTTATCTCTTATATGGTTGTTGGATCTTCACATCAACTCTTTTGATGTGCTTCTAGATGCCCTCATATTGCTCTCAATGTTTATGGCAATAGCATATGCGTCCTTCAAAGTTTACGGATTTTTGTTCCTAAGGAAATATCCAATTTTGACATCAAAGATGCCACAATATAGGACAATACACATGGGGTCATTAGGCCTGAAATGTGGTGGTACCTTCCTCATTGTCATGATGAACCTACTGTTGAAGTCAACCACCATTTTTTTCATGCCTTTCTTAGTGTTTGTGTGTTCATGAATGGAAAATTTGGGATCTATTCTATCCTCATACTATAGTCTGAAAATTCTCATGAACTCATCCCATGCCTGGATACTATTATCTGGAAGGCTCTTGTATCACTCTTTTACATTTTCTTGTAAGAACTGCACAAACAACTTCATTATCACATCCTCATCTTCGATCTCTTACTTATATGTGACATTAATGAAGTGTCTCAAATGCTCCTCTTCTGTAATTGCATTGTTATCTTAGAACCTCGGTATCTTTCCCCTTATCTCATTTGGAATAGCCTTTGGGTAACCAGGGATACCTTTGAAATCCAATTATCTATATCTTTCAGTTCCTAGAGGTTGTCTGAATGGGGGAACCTTTGAGCATGTCTTTTAAATCAAGGTCTCACATCTTGTCTATTATTTGGCTGCTGGTTATATTACCAATTATGAACATGTGGGGCAGAATCCTGATCTAGTTGTGGGATATTTTGAGCAAGTTGTGCTTGTTGCAGTTCAATTTAGGCTTGGATCTCCTGTTGTCTATGTCTGAAGTGATCTATCAAAAGTATCCTCCCATCAATTTCTCTCTCTCTATGTTCATTGTCAGATTTTATGGTAGTGTCATCATTACAGCATGTAGGATCTTGTTCAATCTCATCCCTATGTGACCCATTGGGAGAAGCAGTGCATAAGTGAACAAGTTTCTCTTCCATACCCTCCTTTCTTGTATCATGATTGTTAAAGTGTGCATTGTAGGGATCACCTCTATTTCTTCTACCAACAAGCGTGTCATTGCTTCTTACCTCATACTCAGGTCTATATGTTTTTCTAGTTCTCACCATATTGTTAGCAAAGTCATCAGAAGTACACTAATACTCATTTTTCAAATCTATAAATGCATCACCTCTACTTGAAGTACCTACTAATTTTGTATCATGGGAATTTGTATTATGAGACTTACCAACGTTCTTAGCTTCCCACATGATATTTTGTCTTAATGCCTCTTGCTGGTGTCTAGGCTGCCTTCTCTCCATCTTCAAATCTTTGGATTTGATTGCTAGTTCTAAGTTTGACTTGCACAGAGTCGCCACTCTTCACTTGTAAGAGAATTTTTTTCAAGCAGTTGGAATTTTAGAATACAAAACAAGATTCTTCTCTTACTTTCTTTTGATGAAAATTGATTGACTGTCAACTTACAATGTGACAAATTTGATGGCAACAAATAACTTCAAGCTACAGGCTCTCTTAGATGATTCCAAAGTCAAACTTTCCCTTGTCAACAACGCCATTTTGTTGGGTCCCAAAATCACTGCGCACACTTCTAGAGGGATCAATCTACTTCAAAGCTAGGGATATGTCGTTCCTGAAGATGGATGAACCAGCTCATTAGCAAAGAGTGAGGGATGATAGGCTACTTGTTGAGAGTGGATAAACTCTCCTTTGCTTTTCACTCAACTAAACCCAGGAAGGTGTTCCTAGAGGTAATCTTTAACCAGATTTAATTAAAACTAAAGATATTACACAATAAACAAACTATAGTAGTATTTAAATGTATGCATTGACCCCGACTTTTTTCACCAGATCAAAGGCTATCTTACTGCTATAACTTCTATTAAATTGATATGGATATGTAGGATATGATTTATCAAGATAAAAACTACTAAGGCTCATTGAAGATATTTCCCTAGATATAACATGAAATCATGAAATGCATACAACTCTACTTCCTACTCCTATAGTATTGGTTAAAGATATTGCTCATTTTTAGGTGCATGGTGGGTCAAACACTTTTAGGAACAATGCCTTATATTGAGTTATAGAGTCATGGTTATTAGAAGACACAACATAGAAATAAAAAAATGAGACATGACATTAATAATAGGGCATGCTTAATAATTATTCGTCAAACTTTTAAAAATCCACATGCAATAATAAAAGACCATCACAAATGACAATTTGCAATGCATGAAAGTGCTATGACATTTATCAAGTTCTTATTGCATTTATACCAACAAATGTGGTGAGAGAAAACCCTAAGCTAGGAAGAACTGTTACTCTTCTTTGCTTAGAATCCTCTTGAAGATCTACAATTGGCCAAGGAGATATTGAGTTAAAAACATTTACCATAAAATAGCTACCACTTTGTGACTTACAAAATGAGTTGCTCTAATGGTGTCTCGACATGCAAGGATTGAAACCTTAGATCTTGTTTGATATTATAATCGGGTGAAAATGGAGAAAGTTGAAACAATCGTTTGTTATGATAGATGAGCATATGCTTATAGCACTTGATTTGGTTGTTGGAATCCAAGGGAAATTGACTCAAGATCAAGTGCCATTAATTTTGTATGTAGAATATGTTGAGATCTTGCAAATGAAATGGTGGCTTGGAGTCCACGTGAAAGTCATTCATGTTAGAAACTTTGAAACACAACCATTGCATTAAAAGCGACATGGTGTTCTTCATCCTTTGCTTGAAGTTGCATGTGAATCCACACCCTTGAGATTAGGCAACTATTTTTGGGTAGGAAAATCCATTTTGGAGTAGTTGTAGTGTGTTGTGCCCAATCAAAAATTTTGCTTCATAAAGGCATTTTGTGAAGAGTGGTCAAAGTCTTGTAAAAGATTTCATCAAAAGTTGAAGTTTCTAAAAATAAACTTGATTCAGGGTTTTCGGGGTTTGTTGTCAAATGGATGCTGGCAAAACTTTCTAAAAATAGAATCTTTGTTTGGAGGGCTCTAACTGATTTTGATTGGTCGAAAATACTTCCCATTTAGGCTGGTCCGGTCATAATCGTCAAAAGGTCATGATCTCTCTGGTGGGTCAATTCTGCTTTTTTAGAAGGCGAAGCAGAAGCTCCAAGGTCCTCAATGGAGGATTATCTGCTACCAAATTCAAAGTCTCAAATGCTGTACATGCAGTGTCAAACTGTCAACGATCGAGAAAAGGTGGAGTTCATGTGAAACGAAGGCAAATCCGAAAATGGTGAAATAAATTCTAACTTTGGCAAAGCTAGGTGCCCTTGTCCAGGAAGGGCACCTAGGGTCTCATGCCTTAGTCTATTTTGCCCTCTTTTAAAAAAAGGTGCAATTTTCCCTATCAACTCAATTCGGTTTTGCAAAGGAATAGTCAAAAGCAATTTCTAGGGCTAGGAAAACCAGGAGATCATCTCATGTTATGTTCAGGCTCCTCAGTTGATTCATCATCCAGTGCTAAGGATTTGTCAGATAGCGGAAAATGCAGACCAAATGGTGGCAGTTTGCGGAAAAATGAAGGAAATCAAAGAAAAAGTTGAAAATCATCAAAATTTTTCTAAGACATGGAAGCCTAGGTGCACCTGTGAAGTAGAGGTGCCTAACATTTAATGCCTTAGTTTATTTTTCGTGCCGTTCGAAAATTCATCAAACTCCTCCCTCAGCCCTATTCCGATTCTCAAAAAATTAATTAGATGTAGTGTTGGGGGTTGGCAAAGGGTATAATTCATCTCAGTTATGATCAGGCTTGCTTGATTAACTACCTTTCAGTCTCTGTTATTCACTGGCTGGCGAGAAATGATGCCCAAACTGGGGTCATTGGCTTTCAGTGGAAACTTGCGAAATGAAAAAGTAAAAAAATTGAAAATCATGAAAAAATGGCTAAGGCATGGGATGCTAGGCGCCCTTGTCAGCCAAGGGTGCCTAGGATTTAATGCCTTAGAATATTTTTGATCCCGACATGCCTTCTTTCTAGTTCAACCTCTGTCGGTAGTTTTGATAGCTCGCAAACTCAATCAGATGATGTTGGATGCCGGTATGGAAATTGGGGATCACTGTAACAGTGATTAAACATGAGATTGCCGTGGTCAAATAGGTTTTGTCAGTTGGCAGCACTAGATTGCTGGATTGTCGAAGTCGGAGGCAGGCCTTGCCAGAAGCAGAAGCAAGCAAAAGTTGAAAAATGAAGAAAAATTTCTAACTCTAGGATGTCTAGGTGCCCCTATCCAGTCAGGGTGCCTAGCATTTGGTGGCTTAGTCATTTTTTGGCTTCGGTCTTTCGTTGATCAATATCGTGTCTTCATGTGTGTGCTTTTTGTAGCTACAAAGGAGGAATTCACCGTTGCACATGCAAATGGACTCAAATTTTTGCATACAAAGTTTCTATCTTCATGGATAGGCTTCAAAATCTTAGGGCTTTGCAAGGAAAGTGCTTTTTGTCTTCAAACTCTATTCAAGAAGGCTTTTTTGCATTCATTCTTCATTTTTTGCAGGTTGGCATCAAAAGGAGGAAAGATAGAATTTTCTTCTCATAAAGATTTGGAGGCTCAATCGGAGTGCTTTTTCAACGTTCTTCATGGATTTGGGATTGGGAAGCACAGAGGCACGCTTTTTCATGGTCCAATCTTCTAGGGCATCACATTTTAGAAATAGGTGGTTAGCTTTTTCAGTTTTCATCGATTTGGGTCCATCTACTTTTTGCTCCTCTTGAAGATTGGGAAATTTATATTTCCAAAAATTTGCTTTTTTTGTGCTTTTTCGGGAAGCCCTCAGCTTGTTTGAATCTTATTTCTGGATTTGATTGTGTCAATGTTTTTCCATCAACGTTTTGAATCACACTATGTGATTCATCATCAGGATGAAAGAGTGCTGAAAGATTGATTCTTATCTTTCAACACTCTTTCATCCTGATGATGAATCACGTAGTGTGAATTCTTATCTTTCAACACTCTTTCATCCTGATGATGAATCACGTAGTGTGAATTCTTATCTTTCAACACTCTTTCATCCTGATGATGAATCACATAGTGTGAATTCTTATCTTTCAGCACTCTTTCATCCTGATGATGAATCACGTAGTGTGAATCAATCTTTTAGCACTCTTTCATCCTGATGATGAATCACACAGTGTGATTTGAAACGTTGATGGAAAAACATTGACACAATCAAATCCATAAATTAGATTCAAACAAGCAAGATGGATTGTGGAAACTTGATATCTTTAAGCCCTCAGCTTTTTCAAAATCTAACGAACTAGGTCTCTTCAAAACGTGATTATCTACAAAACCTAGACCTCAACTTTTTTTTTTTGGGAATCCGTTTTTTGGAGAAAAATCATCAACTTATTTTCAACAGTTTGTGCAAAAATTTTCTGAACATAGGCGTGTTCACAGTCAAAATTCAAGTTTTTAAACATTTAGTATTCTGCAATAGAAATCAAGAACAAATCAGTGTTGTGACCAGCTTTTTGGCGGATATAGTTTCCCAAATTATCAGCAAGTGAGTCATCTTTTTGGGGCAGGGAAGATTTCCAAGAATCGAATTAAAAGCAATGGTTAACTCGATGCCTTTTCCGAGTTTAACTTGCTATTCTTGTTTCATGTTTATCTATTCTTCGTGAAATAGGAAAAATCAAATGTATAGTTGGAACTTTCCCTGCTTTTTGTTTTTAGCAGGTAGTTAGTTAGCTGTTTTGTGTTAGTTTTAGAAATAAATCTTGCATGTTGGCAAGTCTAATCAGCTTAAAGCAAGGAGATTTTAGGGTTATTGTAATGTCCCCTTCTCAACAGTGATCATTTCTGTTGGCCGTTAGCCTATTCTGGAGACCCGTAGGCTACTCGAAAGTGGAAATTAGGGTTTCCTATCTTCTAGAGGGATGTTTTAGCTTTTTTAGGAGCTTGCAATTGGAGTCTTGGAAATTGGTTGGCGGATTCTTTTTGGGTTTTCAGAGAGCTTCGCAACGGTATTACATGCATCTCATTCTGAGCAACTTTCTGAATTTACTATTTTTAGTAAATTCTATTTTTGGCAGTGGTCCTGTTGACATCAACACTGTGGGCTTTCCTCTTTTGGCCATTCAGTTGGTAATGTTGATTTTGGCTTTGTGGCGAAATTATTGAAGGATATTGAATTAATTAAGTTGCAAAGGTTATATTTTAATATTATGACCCCTTGGCCTAATGTTATAACTTTAAGTTGTTTTGAAAAGGGGACGTGAAGGGTGGACGCCTCATCAGGAGGTGATTTTAATATTTCTAAGGTCAAAAATGCTCTTGAGGAAAGACATTTAATTTAATCAAAATTTTATATCTCTTGAAGATGGACGCCATATTGAAAGGGTGAATGGAAAAGTCAAAAGAAAACATAGATTCTCTCGGACTGGGTGCACCTTCTAGAAGTTTCTGGAGAGCCTTCCCAAAATCTATAAATGGAGGCACTTGTTCTTCATTTTCTATGAAGAAATTATACTGTTATGTTGTCGGAATGGTGAGTGAGTTGCTTCGAGGAATGCATACCTCCTAGCTTGGGCTTAGTTTCTTGCTTGAAAGATAGCAACTAACTAAGAGAGATGATTGTTTCTTGCTTAGAGAGACATATTCAGACATTGTAATGGAGTATTTTGCCGGTTATGAGCATTTTGAAGTTTGCTGGTCTAGTATAGCTGAAGGACGTTTTTGCTTGCAGGTCTTTGGGTGAATTTTGTCTAGTTGTGGGTATTTTCTATTTCATTTCCTATGCCTTGGGCGTCCCTACTGGAGATTTTACAGATTTTTTTATTGTGTTTCTGATTTTTCCTTGTGAAGTCGCCCTTCCTAGAGGGCCGTACCTTCCTGGAGGTAGTCTTGGGATTCGTGCAAAATAAAATAGGGATTTTGGTTGGGACTTGGGCACCTATCACCTAGGAAGCTTTTGGGTTTCGTTTCAGGTCTTTTGGATGAGTTTGGAGTGAGTTACAAGCATTTTAGTGGGGTTCGGTGTTGCTGGTTTGCAATTTCTAGTTGCTGGTCTGTCAAATCAGATTGTAGAAGTTTGTCTGTTGAGTTGGGTTTTGTGTGGATTGAGTCATTTGGTGATAGGAGAGATATAATACATATTTGCAGCATTGAGACATCTCTAATTCAGTGTTATTGGCAGGGATTTCTATCTCATTGTAAGGCTGAATAGTAGTACTGTCAGCTATCTTCATTGTTGCTAAGTTTCATTGTAATTCCCACGATTGTGGAAGAGATTGGTTTGCTCCAGTCTTTCTTTACTGCATTTACTTTCTTGTATTGCCTGTTGAACAAGCGGAAGGGGTCGGCAAGCCGCCCATTTACTTATTGTACTTGCATTGAATCATCATACTGCTGATCGGCTTAGCCGTCATCTTGCTCCCGCTGAAATACTTGGTCGAGTTGCTTACATTTACTTTCTAGCATTGTACTTTCCTGATTTGAAGTCTAACTATCCTTGGCGCCATATGCTCACACCTTGCCCAACATTGGGATCCTGGTGTACATTCTTGGTGTAGGGTTACATTCTAGCAGTTGATTTGGATTTGAGCTAACCTTAACAAGTGTTTGTTGTATTGAGTTGCCCATAAAAAAATTGAAAAAAATTGAAAAAAATTGGTTAGCACATTTCAGTTACCTACTCCTTGTTGTGTGTAAATAAGGGCAGCCATGCCCATTCCTTTCTAATTGTTATGGTGATAACAAATTGTTGAGCCATTTTTTCCGCAACTTTATTATTCAGTGTTTGTTCACTTTGTGTAAGAGCAAGTTTGCAAGCCTACCTTTGCTGCAAATTATTGTTTAGTTAATGTTCAATCTGCTTCAAGTGTAATTTGGTGTTTGATCGCTAATTTGTAAGCTTGTCTTTGCTACAAATCTGCTGTCCTAGAAGTGTAATTGCTGTTGGAAATTTGAGGAAGGAAATCTCATGCCTACTTTGCTATGATCTATTGTCTCAATCTCTTTCAGTATTTTGTCTTATGTGTTTTTGCTTGCATAATCTTTATTTCAGCTTACATCTTATAAGTACAACGAGTCTTCAGGTGTGATTTGGAAGTGAGTTTATTTAAGCTTCTGCATTAATCAAATCATTCCCTGTTTACTTCTAACTCTCAAGCTCTGAGTTTACTTGAGTTGTTGGAAGCGTCTATAGTTTAGACCTAGTTGTAGTTTGAAGTTTTGGAAAAGAGAAAACCTCAGCTACAACACAAAGAGTTTTATAATCTTGTGCTTTTAGTTGAGAATAAAAAGATTGGCAATATTTTAGTATTCTTTTTAAGCATCATCAATGAAGAGGGAGCTTCCCCTCCTAATTTGAAGAGCAATCTGTTTCTAATTCGCATTCCAGAGGTGCGAATTGAAACGCCAACATAGTGTCAAATCTAGGCATCAATAGTGCTTTGGGTTGTGTAGGGTGGTAGCTAGGGATGAATAGTGTAAGAGGTGGGAGCTTTGGGGATCAATTGTTTGGGATATCTAATAACTAATACTATTTTTGGGGAGTCGAGGATTGGGGATAACAAGGAATTCAACCTTTAAGTTATGCAAATAAGGATAATTCTAAACCAACAATCTTGATGAGATACATTGTGAAAAGTGATGGGGATTGGGGTTTGAGTATATGAAGGAAAAGGTACCTCAAGAAAGGGATGGCTATAACTTTGGATTCGAAAGGCAACTTAATGTAAATAATGAGTTGGGGTTTTGAGGAAAAACAGGCTGGTAAGCAAAAGTGCGAAACTTTGACAAAAGCAAGGGAAAAGAGCAGTGTTTGGAGGAAATGGATGTTGGGAAGGAGAGCTTTGAAATTTCGATAGGAAAGAAGAGCAAATGTGGGGAATGGAAGAAAGGTATGCCCAGATGGGGAAGTTAGATATCTTGATAGGAATATATGAAACAATGGAGTTGCATAGAAAAGACATATCGAAAAGGAAAACTTTGATAAAGATGCTAGGAAGGGAAACTCGTAAACTTTGACAAAGGTACAATCATTAGAAATTTGAACATAAAACCTCCATGCTTAGAACTTTTTTTGGGACTTTTCCAACTTCTAACACTTGATGGGCACATGGGGGATGACAGAGGATAACACTTAGGCAAGATTAACAAATGGAGACCCATACAAAGATTTCTCAAATTGGTTACATGTGATTGACAAAATGAGGCGTAAGCGCACAAAGGAGTTGGGACTCAAGCAAAATTTGGCACTGTCAAATTTAGTCCCAACACACAACCATGTGTAACCCCACATGCATTTCCTTGCTTTATGTGCCATTCGTGCAACACTTGAAACCATGCCGAGCGACTCAAAATTCACCTCCTCGCTCGTGCACAATTTTTTGGCATCATGCGCCATTTTGCACAATGCCAAGGATCATGTTGAACAACTTCATTGACAACTTTGTTCCAGTTTTGCAACAAATTTGCACATTGATTGTGCAAACCTAAAATTAGTGCAGGTCACACAACATCACAAAATGTTGCACATCAAGTCAACACACCTTTTAGAGCCATTTCATGATACACTACATGTTAGCCTAGGGTGCGACCAAAATGGTAATTGTCAGGAGAGGAAGTGTCACACATGGTAGCTCAGCTAATTATAAATGTACATCTGTAACATAAACAAATAGGTAGACATTTTAGATATGATAGGAGTAGTTACATGGCCATATATCTCCTTTGAGAGTATACCATGCACAATTTAAACATTAATAAAGCAGTTTGTTCTAATTCTTATATTCTTCGTTGTTTAACCCTTTGCCTCCCTAATTACTTTTGCACACACATAACACATCTATGTCATTTAGAGTGTTGTCCCTTGAACCACATGGGGTCTAGATTATTGGTATTAGAGTGGTTCATCTTGCATTTCTTATAGAATTGGATCAAAGTAGCTAAGCATAAACATTAAATCACGAGATCCATTAGATTACCTTCCAAGTGATTTCCAACAAGTTTGAATGGTGGGAGGAGTGAGATGCAATAGATGTGATGATCAAAGATGAAATTGTGAAGGCTCTTCAAGTACAACATTTTTGTTCAAAAAATTCGTTGCATTTCTTGAACTAGTGGCTCCTTTGACTCAATCGTAAGGTAAAGCTTTCAATGGTTGAGACCCGTAAAACTCCAAGTGAATATAGACATTCCAGTGTTTGAGGGTAAAATAGATGTAGATGTAGTAGATAATTGGTTAGAATAGTTAGTCATATTTCTCTATAAATGTATTTTTTGATGAAGAAAAGATCAAGATGACACTTCTCAAAGTCTCTTTACACATCAAGAAGTGGTGGCAAGCCATGCTCTATGGGGAGGAGACCAAACAAAAGGAAGATCTAAGCCATCCTAGGAGAACTTCTTGCAATCCTTCAAGGATGAATACTATCTTGAAGATATCTATGATGATTGCTACATTTAATGGTAACAATTGTATCAAGGACATGACTAATTAGTTTGTGTCTACATTGATGCCTTTTATAACCTCTATTTGAAGTTGGGCACAATTATGTTAGAGAAGCATAAAGTCCTTAAGTATTGCAATAGTGTGCAATCATTCATTCAATCCACACTAAAGCTAGCCAAGGTCAAGATGATGGGAGAAGCCTATCACTATGCAACTATCATTAGATTGATGGGAAAATAGGACAAATGACCTACTAAAGAAAATACCTTTTTCAGACAAGACTAAACCACCCAAGATTGGTAAATTGCGTGACACACAAATTCTATAGCCACTCCAACATAGAGTGCCATGCATAGAAGAATTTGTTCACACATGTAGAAGTAGAGGGTTCTTATGAGCTAGAGATCGAGAATGTAGACTTTCAAACTACTTGTCTCTATGCAACAACTACAACATCTTTCTGGTTGATGGCAGTAGCATGAATTCTTTTAAGCCACTTGTGTGCTTATATTTGCCAACCATGCCTCATCCATAACCTCATAGTTTAGGAAGGATAAGTTCTTGCAACACTAGAGCTATACATGTCACATGTCAATGCCACTTCTCATATGCTATGCATCCTTTCTGCGAGGAGCTAGTATGTGTTGTTCCACCAATTGATTCCAATGACATAATCCTTGGGCATCCCTACTTGCATCATCACCAAGGTGTATAATTAACCAATTCTTAAACCATTACCATATCAATGGGCTGAAAGAGATATTGGATTCTTGAAGTGGTCACAAGTCAAACATGGCACACAACTTTTGCATTGGATTGCACAAGTATCCTTCAACACAATTGGGATGATTGTGTTTCAAGAATGGGTGAATGATCTGCATGCCACCGCTCAAGCACACAGGCTAGCATTAGTCCCATGAACAATCTTGCACAAACCCCACATGCAACTCCTTGCATTGTGGCACTTGCGTAGTGCTTGGAACCATGCCCCACAACTCAAAATTCACGTTCTAGCTTATGTGTAGCAGCATCATATGCCACTCGTTGAATACCATGGATCGTGGTGCATAGCTCTGCCAACAACTCTATTTGAGTTTTGCATGTATCTATAACTTAGTGTAGAATATAGCAACATTGCAAAACACCATGCATGCTAGCACACCTTTTGAAGCTGTTTCATGACACAACATATGTCAACATAACATGTGACCAAAATGGTAATTGTTGGGAGATGAAGTTTCACATGAAAGGTATACTGTCCCTTTTAATTAATTAGCTTATGTGGGCCCTATCCTTATTTTCTCGATATGGATATAAAATATTATAATAAAAGGGCCATGGTTTAGTAGAAACAAATAAAATGATAATAATAATAATTTGTCAACTTCATGTCAAATTCTATGACAAGAAATTAATGTGGAGTTACAAGATAAAGTGGGGCTATTTTAGGAAAGAATCTCAGTAATATTTTAATTGCCATTTTTGAGAGGAGAAATGAGGCCTGTTGCTGCTATATATGGAGGAGCTTGTAGGCTTTTGAGACATTTGCCAATTTATTCAGTCTTTTCTAGCATAGTTTGAGCCTTGTGTTTAGTGATAGAATTTGAGGATAAAAACCCTTAGATTCTAGAGATCAGAGGATGAGACTTCTTTAGTTTCTTGGGGATTGGAGGATGAAAGCCATTTGATTTTCTGAGTGCAATCTCACAGAGAGGTTTTATTTGTACTTCAAAGTTTTTTTCAGTTTTCAGCATATATTTGGGTATTTACAGTAATTTTTATGTTTCTGAAAATTCAATATATTGTGGAAGCATATATTTTGTAATCATTTAAGCAATATTTTATTGTGGAGGAAGCTTTATTCATATTTGTTTGTTATTCTTTGAAGCTTCAACATATGTATATTATTTTGCAATCCATTGTTAATTTATTTTGGGTATTGTGGTTATTGGAAATAATATATATAAAAACTATTATTCATCTGCTATATTCTCTCACCTCGCCTCCTGCAATTTGGGTGATGAGAAAGTGGTGAATAATAATATTTACTCATCTTATTCTCCCACTTTGCTCTAATGGGTTCTTGGTGATCAGAAAATGGTAAATATTTTATATTAAAATTTGCTGAGGATATTACAAAATCTAAACTGATTCAACTTTAATAACGATCTTTGTCTTCATGAACATGTAAATAGTGAATTTACATCTATATTACAAACAAATAGGCAAACATTTTAGATAGGATAGGTAGGAGTAAATACACAACCATACATCTCCCTTGAGAGCATGACATATACTTAACACAGATTAATAAAACAGTCTGTTCCAGCTCAGGTGTTCTTCTCTGTCCAATCCTTTGACTCCTTAATTTCTTCTGCACACACACAACACCTCTAGTTTCTCATCTAGAGCATTGTTTCCTGAACCACATGGAATCAAGATCACCATTACACCATTTTATATCTCTAGGAGACTCTAACAAGGCAAGATATGCTAAATTTAATAGACTTAGAAATAATTTCATTTCCCAACTTCTTGTAATTAGTAAACATAACTGGTTCTTCTCTGCCACCATTTAATTGTAATTAGTAGTTGCTGAGGGTTCGTAGTCATAGTTTTCAGCATACAACTGATTTTTTAAATTTTATTTCTATTTATTTAGGAAAAAAAGTAGTGAGACAAGTGCCTAAGGATGTAGATAAGGCCTACTCAGTTATGGATAAGTTAATTCCATTTTGATGAAACACTAGTAAAACTATGTGGAGTTGAACTATAGCTAATATTTGTGATGATTTTAGCAAGCTTGTTATTTCTTACCATAGGCTTTATTAATTATTATTAGAATTTTACAGGTTACCGGTAGCTCTGTAGAGCACATGCGATGCTATAATGATGTTGCAGGCCAATTGCAAGAGTCAGGTATACAGCATATGAGCCCAAGCATTTTGCATGCCTTTAACCATACATGCGCATGCAAAACTTGTTGAGTGGCTTTTGCATATTTCCCTTTAAAAATTCTAATGTTGTCTGTCCTGATTTTTAATCCTCTGTTCAAGTTCAGGGGTGAATTCACATCTTTTATATTGTGAAATGGGTAGTAGTTAGTGCTCTCCTTCATGCAAAATAGCAGTTTCAATATGTAGTTGGACTCAGCTTTTTGTCTAGGAGAACAAGTAGACATTTAATAAAAGGGCAAACATCATGCTTGAAAACTGTAACACTTAGTAGCGAATGAAAGACATATATAATAGCAATTTTCTTTCTCAGCAATAACTTGACAAACCAAAAGATAAAGATTTGTTTTTTCAAAAAAATGAAATTTAATTAGGAAATCTAAAAATGCAGACAAAATAGAAAAAAAGTGAAAAATCTGCTGTTTTTTAATTTGCAGGTAATGTAATTAGTAATTGCATAGAGATAAAGAGAGTGAAGAGAAATGAGAGTTTACACCAAGTATTTTTGAATATATTTTTTTCATTAATTTTCAGATTGTTGATTACATCACATAATGTATAGTAATGTAGTATGATGGCTCATTACTATATAGTGCATAGTAACATACTGCAAATACATAGTTCAACTTTAAAGGGCAAAATAACAAAAATGGAGTGAGCCGATGACTCTTGCTGCTGCAAAGTACACTACACTAGAATTCCATAATGCCTTTGGAGGCCCTATTGTTTAGTGGAGCAAACTTGGTAGAGGGAAAGAGTTTTGTTGTTCGGACTTAGGTTTCACCATATAGTTCTATGAGTAGTGAAAACATTCTTGGTTCAACAAAATCTTTTTTATTCTTAACCAAATGTCTTAACACTTTCCTAGGCTCTCCATATGCTGGTAAACACATTAGAGCCAAATATTTTAATGAAAAATTTACCAAACAAAACATCATGAGGATGTAAGGCAGCCCAACTTTTTCCCTTTTCAGGCTTTGAGAAAGTTATATTATTTATGATGAGGATCTTCCATGGTTCTCTGCCATTAAAGGCTTTTAAAATCCATTTCAATGCCAATGCAATGCCTTGAAGCTTAAAATATTTTGGTCCCATCCTCCCCATCTTTTTTTTGGGAGAGAACACCAAGCCCATTTCACGTGTTTTTTTACTACCTTTTCCATCAGACCAAAGAAAGTCTGGCCATTTTCTGAATCTTTTCAAATTGAGAACTTCCATATAGTTAACTAGGCAGAAGAATAGTAAATGCTATAAGAAGAAAGAACTTTTTGACACATCTGAAGCCTGCCAACCAGAGAAAGCAAATGGGTTTGCCACTTAACATTTTCTTTTCAATCTTATTAAATATCCATTCCCACATGTCTTTAAGGGAAGGCTCAATAGAAAGGAATGCCCAAATATCTGCCAATTTTATTTGGACCTCCCCACTACCAATTCAATTTTTTATACCAATTTGGCAAAGAGTCTTTCCAACTTAAACACCATGGATTTACTTTCACAATCTTATCCTATGAGTTGTCATCCTTTTCCTTTGTGGATAATATATTGTAATCTTATATAAGGATGCTTTTGCTCCTTATATCTTAACAAATTATTATGCAATCTTGGTTAACTTTCGGTGTGCTATTTTTGTAATATGGTATTAGAGTTTGGGTTTTGTAAATTCTTGGGATTGGTGAGTGCGTGAATTCTACGGATTGGGGTAGTTACGAATTGCACACAAGAGACAAAAGAATGTGCCAAAGGAAGCTGTACGGATTTGTACAAAGGTTTTTGATGATTTATTTTACAAAATTCATGCGTTTTTTAACAGTTAAAACTCACACAGCGTTTTAAAACCTGTTTTTTGACATTTTTTTAGAAAAATCGTAATTTTTTCAGAATTTTTGCAGATTTTCCCAGAATTTTTTGCAGATTTTTCCAGAATTTTTGCCGATTTCTTTTATAAAATCGTGGGTTCTTTACTTTGCTGCTCAGGTTTTGCAAATTTTTTCCCAAAAATTTCAGTGGTTTTTCTGACAGCAGCAAGCTTCTTCGTTTTCCGTGATTTTGAATTGCGGTAGGGATGGCTTCATTGCCCAACATCATGTTGGAAGGCAGTTAACATTTTACTAGTGCAAATTACAACACCTGGAAGCAGTGCATGCTAGCAATCTTCGAGTACTGATGCCTCAAAAAGATCGTCCTTGGTACTGCTACCCGAACAATGGTTGCGGGTAAAGACCAAGAGAAGTTTGACGAATATGACAAAGAATTAGTCATGTTGATCAAATTATCTATGATCGATGCCATGCTTCGTAAAGTCTAAACAGGGACGTCTTCAACTAAGATTTGGAAGCATCTGCATGACCTTCATGAAACTTCAAATAAAGGTAGGGCCTTATTTCTAAAGAATATGCTTTTTTTGATCACAATGGATGAGAAAATGTCCATGCAAGAGCCTTTACTCAAGATCAAGGACATCAAGGATCAATTGTCAGCCATTGGTCAAAAATGTTGATGATTGTAGCTATGGGCTACATACTTCCGTCTTATTGTGAATAATAAATTCATATAGCCTAACGGCTATTCATTTATTGAGTTAATCAAAGTGAAGAGGCGCTTCACTTGGTAACAATATTATCTTCTAATTGGGCCAACCTTGTTCTTGAAGAGGTGCGACCTCTCCCACAAATTGTATTTATACAAGGTGATGATCTCCCATTTGATCATCAAGTTCATTCATCATATTCGCATTCCTAAAAGAAGTTCACACCTGTACAACAGATCAGCATCTTGAGCAGCAGATCATTATTTTGTGGCAGCAGACCGATTTCAAGGGGAAATATAATCATGCTGTATATTCGCATCTAGGAGAGATGCTATTATTCATTGTATCAAATTCGGCCTTGTGTTGGGCCTGAGTTGTAAGCAGATTTCTGCTCTTATTCCTCAAATATATAAGTGATATATTTGCTGGGTTTTTCCCCTCGAGTTAGAGGGTTTTCCCAAGGTATCTTGTGGTGTACATTGTCTTATGTTTTTCATTTTCTGATTGCTTTAATTTCTGATCCTAAAACTAACAAAAAATGGAAGAGAACATGTGGTAATCACATTGAAAAGCTTACCACGTGCTTATGAGCATTTCATTGAGATGCTCAATATCAATACTACGGATGTTGACTTGAAGTTTGAAGAGTTATGCAATAAGCTCTTAGAGCAGGATAGATGGAAGAAACGGTTTGGTAGCAATGGTGAAATACCGAGTGTGGAACAAGCATTTGCAACCAACGAGAAAGGCATGGGCAAATGGTCACACAAGAAAGGACAAGGTCACAACGAGGATGCAACAAAGAATTTGAAAACCATCACATGTCATTATTGTGGTAAACTGGGTCATATGAAGAAGCATTGTAGAAAGAGGTTGGATGAAGAAAAATCCAACCAAGGAAGGCCTCAGCAGAAGGCTCATGTCGTAGAGAATTCAAAAGAGAAGGCGCCAACTTTCTATGCCCTCATGGCCCGAAGACCAGTAGATTAGTTAGAGTCATCTACATGGTACATCAATTCAGGAGCATCACGTCACTTCACCAATAGCCGAGACTAGTTCATAGAGTACACTGCTTGCTTTGATTCAGTGATCTTTGGTGGTGGTGAGAAGTATATGGTTGAAGGTAGAGGGATTGTGCAACTTATCTTTGGAGGAAAAATGTTGCTTTTTCTCAATGTGTGCAATGTACCTAGAATGGAGCTCAATCTACTTTCAATAAGTCAGATTATGCGACATAGTCCTAATTTAGATGTCATTTTTAGCAAACATAAATGCAGTATCATTGACAAGGATACCAAGAAGACTATTGCTCTTGGTATAGAAGATCATGGATTGTATAGATTAGTTGAAAATGGACAGGTCAAGGAACATGCATTAGCTGCCAAGAGTGCATCAACCATTACTACTCATTGGCATCAACGGTATAAACACCTCAATTTTTCCTACCTCTCTAAATTGGCCCGAGAGAACTTGGTAGATGGCATCCTTGACATTCAACGACAGATACAGGGTGTGTGCACGGCTTGCCAAGCTGGGAAGCAACATAGAACACCCTTTGATGATGGACAAGCTTGGAGAGTCAAGAGAGTCCTACAACTGGTTCATGCAGATCTTTGTGGACCAATGAACATGGTATGAGTCACTTGGCGTAGGTATTTTCTTTTGTTTGTGGATGATCTTAGTAGAAAAATGTGGGTATATTTTCTAAAAATAAAATCCGAGGTGTTTTATGAGTTTCAAAAGCTTAGGGCCTTAGTGGAAAAAGAGTCTGGTTGTGCCATAACCATTCTTGGATTTGATAATGGAGGCGAATTCTGTCATGAAGAATTCTACAACTTTTGTGCTAAACATGACATCAAAAGAGAGTTTACCACACCCCACACTTGACAACAAAATGGAGTAGTTGAGAGACGAAACCGTACTATCACAGAGATGGCCCGATGTATGATGGAGAACAAGAATGTTCCCAAAAAATTTTGGGCTAAGGCAGTATATAGTGCTGTTTATTTGCTCAATAGGTCTCCCACATAGGCAGTGAAACATCAGACGCTAGAGGAAGCATGGTCTGGGAGGAAACCGACAGTTAGTCATCTTAAGGTTTTTGGTTCTATTGCATATGTCTGGATTCCAGATGAAAAGCGAACCAAACTAGATCCCAAGAGTAAAAAGTTAATGCTTACAAGGTACAATGAAAATAATAAGGCCTACAGATTGATTGATATTGACATTGACCGCTTGAATTTCAGTAGAGATGTTGTGATTGATGAGGAAGCAAGGCCTTTTACGACATCTTCTAAGATCTAGATTATTGATAACCAACCTATTCTTCCTCAGGATTTAGGTATTCAACTTCAGGAAGCTCCAGCCGAAGGGGGGATTTAGAGCACGATGAAATAAACCCAGTTTTTATTGATGATAACTTGGATCAGCATTCAAATGACACAACAATAGGAAGCCCAAGTCATGATAACCACACTGATTTGGATGAAAGGGTTTCTACAAAGAGACCTAAGTGGTGGGAAAAATTCATTGGTGATGTTCGAGATGAAGAAATGGTTGAGGGTCGATCATCCAGAGGCAAGAGCAAGTAGAACATAGTTAACTTAGCTCTTATGGCTAATATTCAGGGAGTGTATGAGCCACAAGTGTTTGCTGAGACAAAAGATAAACTTGAATGGGAAAAGGCCATGGAAACCGAACATCAAAGTCTTATGGAAAATAAGACTTGGGATCTTTCAGATCTTCCACCAGGGAAGAAACCCATTGGTTGCAAATGGGTGTACAAACTCAAGTACAAAGTTGATGGTACACTTGACAAGTACAAAGCACGATTGGTGGCTAAAGGGTTCTCGCAAAGAGAATGTATTGATTATGAGGAAACCTTAGCTCCTACAACAAAGATGAGCACCATCCGGTTAGTTCTAGCCATGGCAACACAATTTGGCTGGAAAGTCCATCAAATGGACATGAAGAGTGCCTTCCTCAATGGTGACTTAGAGGAAGAAGTGTACATGACTCAACCTCAGGGTTTTCAGGTTGCAAGAAAGGAGCATCAGGTATGTAGACTGAAGAAGGCTCTTTATGGCTTCAAGCAAGCACCTAGGGCATGGTACATAAAGATTGATAGGTATTTGGATCAATAGGGATTCCAACGAAGTCGTTCAAATCCAAATTTATACGTCAAAAGCATAGGTAATGAAATCATCCTTCTGGTCATTTATGTGGATGATATCATCATTATAGGTAGTGAGGCACATTTGATTGAAGAAATCAAATGTAATTTGTGTAAGGATTTTGACATGACAAACTTAGGCCTCCTACATTATTGCCAAGGTGTAGAGATTTGGCAGACAAATGATGGTATTTTTATTTCTCAGTCTAAATATGCTCGAAATTAATGACAGATTGCCAAATCTCGTCTACACCTATGGAGAAAGGGCTGAAGCTTTCAGCCAAAACCGACTCAAAAGTAATCAATGAGTCAACATTCAAACAACTAGTGGGCAGCCTTATCTATTTTATAGCCACTAGACTTGATTTGAGTTATGCTGTGAGTTACATTTCCCGTTTTATGACAGCCCCAAAGGCAGAACATTGGGTTGCAGCAAAGCGGGTATTGAGATATGTGAAAGGGACACTTGACTTTGGCATTTTGTATAGTAGAAGAAAAGATCCTAGGCTGGTTGGGTTCACAGATTCAGATTGGATAGGTTTTGTTGATGACAAGAAGTCCACTTCCGGATATGTTTTCAGTCTTGGTACGAGTGTAGAGGTTTCAGAGGATGCTTTCAGACATGCAAATGTCTCAAGTAGGGCCTTCACCCTTGTTTTGTGACAATCAAGGGGTGTTAAAGCTTGCCAAGAATCTAATCTTCCACGAGCGTACCAAACATGTGGAACTTCATTGTCATTTCATCAGGCAACTTGTAGAAGATGGATCGGTGATGTTGCAGTATTGTCCAACTAAGGACCAGATGCGGACATTCTTACCAAGTCCTTGAGTCTTGACAAATTTGTCAAATTTCGGGATAAACTTGGTGTAGTTAGTAGAATGACCATTAAGGGAGGGTATTAAAATAACGTTTTATCTTGTAATGGTCAATTAGCTTTTAGAATAGACTTTAGGAATTTTCTTTAATAAAGTTATGTTGACTTTAGATATTTTTCCTATGAGTTGTCATCCTTATCCTTTGTGGATCTGATAATTGTAATCCTATATAAGGATGCTTTTGCTCCTTATTTCTTAACAGATTATTATGCAATCTTGGTTAACTTTCTGTGTGCTATTTTTTTAATAGTCACTGCTATTTTGTGGTCTGAGACTTGCTGATTGGTGGTGCCTAATCACATGGAAGCTAGACATAGGGTTTTGGAGGTGTGCTTTATCACTTGGGTATGAAATTTGAAGTGACTTGGTGAGTTGGCTAGAGTTTATCAGTGCTGTAATATCCATATCAAACCTGCACAAGCAGTTAACAGCCAGTAAAGGAGTGATTTTAGACTATTACTGCACGTGCCCATTCATCCATTCAAGGTATATTTGTTGGTTTGCATATTGGGCAACTATTCATGCTTTTGAGTTGATTTATGCCTCTGTTATTATCAGTTTTTAATATCAGCAGCTAAACTATTTCTTGAAGAAAAAGATGTTCATGGATTGATGTTGTAGTGCTTTGGATGGTCTTACTGCCAAAGTCATTTCTTTCCTGCACTTGATTTGTAACACTGGTTGGTAGTACCACCAGTGAATATAATTTGGTTAATTGCTGATCCTTCCCACTGCACAAGTGGTTTGTAATCGTCCCATTGACTAAGTGGTAGGTGTTTGATATTTTCAGTTTAAATAAGCTTTCCACTAAGAAGTGGATGTGCTATTGTAATTCCCATTGAATAAGTGGATGTTTTTTCTTCTTGTTTTGCATTTGCAACCCTACTGGATAAGTGGTTTGGCCGGCTTACCGCCTGATGCCTTTCCTTGCAGTAGTTGATTTCAATTTGTAGCATTCTGGAACATTGTATGCTCTCACCTTGCAATTTCTAGGATCTGGGTAATCAAAAAGTGGAAAGGTACTTGTTATACATTTTGTTTATAGTTGAGCTAACCAAATTTCAAGGAAAAATAAGGGTGGTTTTTACAACTCATCTCAATTATCATCTACAAATGAGCATTAATAAGCTCATTATTATTAGGAAGACAAATACCTTTCACTAGAGTGCTAAGAGACCTAGTTTCCAAAATGTAATGCATTGCATCAACAACCATGCCAAACAGAGCTAGGGCTAAAGGACAACCTTGCCTCATAGATCTTTGGAGGAAGATGGGGCTAGTCAAAGAGCCATTAACATCAATTTGGATAGAAGCATCATTGAATAACACATTGGCCCAATTACAAAAGACACCCAAAAACCCAAAAGCCTGCAAAACATCAACGGCAAAATCCCACTTTAATCTATCATAAGCTTTCTCAAAATCAAGAAGAAAAATGCTAGCATTTTGGCGAGAGGAATTTGTCCAATTAGATCCCTTCCAATTGGTTTTCTAAAACATATCTTCCTTTGATGAATCTTGTTTGATTGATAAAAACAAGATTTGGCAAGATATTGATCAATCTATGAGCTAGGAGTTCAGCTATAATTTTTTTATAAGACATCTTAAGTAGTGTAATAGGTCTCCAAATTTTTCACCAAAGTTTTGTCTCCATCTTTAGGCAGGAATTTAATAACTCCTCTATTTATAGTAGCCTTCAAGGAACCTTTTTCCAAAGTCTCCTTAGATAACATTAAGACGATCATCAACAATCCGCTCCTCATTGACTTTATAGAACCCAATTAGAATAACATCAATTCTGGGGGATTTTCCATTTTTGAAGGAATTAATAGTTCTAATGATCTCTTCTTTAGACAAGTCTCTACATAACTCCTTAGCATCCTCATTTTTGATTTTTCTTAGAATAATTTTGTACTAAAGTCTCTAGTTTCCATACTTTGATCACTAACATAGGAAGAGAAGAGATTTTTGTAGAAATTTTGAAATGCAGCTTTCATTTCCTCTAGATTACTAGATTTGGACTCTCTCACATCAATGGGAGCAATTTTTTCTTTAGTTTTCTTTTATCTCAAAATATTGAAAATATATTTGGAACCTCTATCACCTTCCTTAATCTAGTTAAGCTTAGCCCTAATTTTAGCCCCTTGGTTTTTATAGTCTTGTAAGTATTTTAGCTAATGCTTGGTTCTCAATAGATCTTCATGAAAACTGCTATCATCAATATTATTCTGCATCAAGATTTCAAAGTTTAACATCTTTTCTTCCAGCTCACATTTAGATCTCTTTCTGAGAAGACCCTTTTTCTTTCCCACAATTTTCATAATGTTTTGCCAAGCACTGATCAATTTATCCCACTTTTCAATTGCAGAAATATTACAGTACACAGAGTTAATGATTATTCTAAGAAAAAGGATTCTATCCACACAATCCCTATTTTTTAATAGAGAAACATTAAACATTCAATTCAAACAAAACATTTTTCAAATAGGGTTCCTCGTGGGAATTGTTTAAAACTGGGAGAGACGCTTCTATAGGGTAGTGATTAGACATAGTGGATGGATAAACTTGCACCCTATTATTCTCACTATTAGAAATAAAATTGAAAACATCTTTATGAACATAAAATCTGTCTAATCTAGAATAAACTCTTTTCCTAGGGATTTGGTTGTGACACCAAGTATACCAGATCTTCTTGTTACTATTCCTCTTTTTCTCAAGGAGGTCAAAGATATTATGAATTTTTTACATTTTAGACCAAAAAGATAGTTCTTTTCCTTTCCAAAGTGCATCTATACTACACCTTTTGTTTTCCTTATATTTCAATATATCAAAATCTCCAGCAAAGATCCAAGGAATCTTGGGGAGTGACAGAGCCATCCAGTTACACAACACACATCGATCTCTGTAATCATTTAGGGCATAAATAGAGCAAATTCAAAAATTTGCGATTATCATCAATAATGACCCAAATCAACCAGTTACAAGGAGAAAATCCATTGTTAACAACCTATGAAACCCATTTGGGATTTATAAAGTAGCAGCCCTAGTTTCTAATTGAAAATCCACTGCCATAATTTCCTGTAAACACAGAAAGTCCAAATTATTTTTCTTATTACAGTATGCTCTTAGGAGACTTGAAACCCCTAACATTCCAACTAGAGCAATTTATGTTCATTTAGAAGGGGTTGGAGAAGCCGAAGGCTTCTAGTTTTTATATAGTCTATCAAAGCATTTTGGCAAATTCTTTTCCTTTCCTTTCTTGCTAATTTTTTGACCACTTATCTCCTGATTAGTGGACTTCCATTTCTTTTTTCCTTCCTTGCTAGTTTTGTCTTTTATAAGATCAACGCCCATACTTTAATCTGAAAATAAGGGATTTATATAATCAAAAACAACTTCTTGTTTTTTTGAATCATTTGTTAATATTAAACAAGCTTGTTCCTCTTTATCAGAATTTGTCTCTAGTAGCATGGGGAGTCTTGTCTCTTTTAGATTTTTCCAGTTCAGTTTTAGATCTCAGACTTTATAAGGCCAATTGTTGTGCATTTTTTCTAACCCCTTGTTCTCGAGGTTTAGAAATAGGAGGCTTATTATTTTTCTTATTACCAGTTTGCTTGGCTGGGATGACAATATATTCTTCCTCAAACACAGCATTACTATTACTAGGCATCCTGCCATCTAGTTCAATATTATTTGCAGGTAAATTATGTTAGTTTTAGGATCAGAAATGAAATAAGCAGAAATACAACACACGAAGCAATGAACACAGCAAATACCCTGGGAAAACCTTCCTACTCGAGGGAGAAAAACCCAGCAAATAGATCTCTGATATATTATAAGTATAAGAGCAGAAATCTGCTTACAAATCAGGCCCTACCCAAGGCCGAGTCCAATACAAAGAATGGAGACACTTCTCCTTGATGCAAAGTACAAATGAAGACACTTCTTCCTGAAAACAAATCTGCTGCTAATGGAATGGCGAACTTCTGCTGGAGGTGCGAATTGAAGTGATTGAATTGATGATCAAATGACATGTCTTCACCTTCTTTATATACAAAGTTAGGCAACCTCTTCTCTAGGTCGGCCCCTAGAGAATATAAGTATTATTTAACAAATGAAGGCCGACCAGCCTTTAATTAAGGAAAAATAGCTCCCGAAGCTATAAAACACCAACAGATTATTCTCCCAGATTTGATTAATTTCATTAGATGGGGTTTTGCCCCCAAAATTTTCTTCCATCATTATAGTATCCTCTTTAGCCAATGAATAGTTTCATTCTCCCTAACCTCACTTTTTGAATTATTGTTCACTCCTTTGTCTTTCAAGCTTTCATTACTCATAGGTCTAACAGTAGTTTTAACTATTTTAGGACAACCTTTCCTTTGGTGCCCATTTTTTTTGCGCAAAATCCAGGAGTTCAAGCTAACCAACAATTCAATGTCATACGACGTTTTTTTTTTCAATTTGAATATTAATAATGTTGGGGAGTTCAATCCCAAGAGTTAAGGAGATTAACACTTTCGCATTGAGATGCGGGAGTGTTACTCTGGTTTCCTTAACTTGCATGACATCACCAAGAGGTCTCAAGATCTGTGGAATAAATTTCCATAATTGAGGAGCCAAATTTTTTATTTTTAATACTTTAGCTGCAGTTTTTGCCAATACCATTTTTGGTTTAAACTCTGCAGACCAAGGAATAACCCTAAATATTGTTTGTTGCAGATTTCAGTATTCCTTTCTATTCACCCTTTCTTGCATAGCATGTAACTTAAAAAAAAATTACAAACAACCCCTTTTGTTTAATTATGTAGAAACTAACATATATTCTTAGTGTCTTACCCCAAACATTGCCTAGCCAATCATCAAAAACATTCCTAGAAGGAAAAATATTGCTATCCAAACAAAGAAAGAAAATTGCAATACCTTTAAACCTTTGTTCTTCCCTTTTAACTTGATTTACCATATCTTGACTAGGAGAAAGGAAGAGGATTTGAGGTAAAGAAGGTTCCTTACTGTCGTTTCCTCCTTCGGAAACTTCCCATGGATGTCGTTGTTCCTCCGAGTCCATCTTCTTGTCTAGCTTCAAACACAATTGAGTTTGGTACACCCATGTCCTTCCCTCCGAGGACATGTTTGGAAGATAGCTTCTTTGCAAAAGGAATTTTTATAGCTTCATCTTCCCTTTTACCACTGCCTTCCACTGTATTCTCCAAGTTGCCTTCATTAGAGTCTACTTGTGGTATGAGGCCCAACTGGCTGGTACAAAGGAGTTTATTGCCAGAAATAACGGATCAATATAATTTTTTTTTAATAAATAAATGCAACACAATAGACCAACATCACCCCACACCACGTTTCTCACCAAAGGTGCACAAAATAGAAGGTAATAACCCCAAATAAACCAAGGACTAAAACTTAATAGAATTATGGTAGGAGAAATATTCATAACCACAAACTAAGGAAGACAACGGCGATGAAGAGTGACAAAGAGCACAAAATGAAGCATGGAGCCTAAGCGTTGGAGCATATGAGAGCAACAACTAAGGATGATTGTTTGTCTTCCTCGCTATCCTCAGTCTCCTTCATCTATCATCTTTATTGAGTTTTTGTTTAGTCACATTTTTGAGACAAATTTTGGGCTGCCGATTACTGTCAAGTCCAAGTTTTAAAACTATGCTTGAGCAGGTCAAATGGCTTGAAATAGTCTAAAAGTGACAAATTGTTTCTCTACCCATCTTTGGTTTGAAATCACCTGTTTGCATGGTCATTTTGTTCGAAACCTGCTAAAAATTAAATAATTCCCAATAGTAATATTCACTTTTCACTGATGATTTTCTTACTAGATAGATAGTGTTTTACCAATTCCCCCAAACAAAGCATAGCATGTAAAACCCTCGCAAGGAAACCTAAACATAAGCATACCAATGCAAAATAAAAAACAAAAGAGTTATTAGTCTTCTGGGAAGAAGCTTGTTGCATGAAATAGCCCTTAAGCAACCAGCTCCATGTTTCTTTGTTATGCCTTCTTCACTACTGAAGATAGTGTTGTAAATGTTGCCATGCTTCCTCCTTAAGTTGCTTCTTCTTCTTCTTCTTCTTATTCTTGTTCAAGAACTCCTTTGTCTTCCTTTGCACCATCATATTTTGCTTACAATTTCACCTCTGCCTTTGTCAGGCAGCCCCTATGGCGTTTGAAAGGAATCACTATATTAGTGGTAGGGGCCTTCACATTAGTTGGTTGTCTTTGGGCTTGCTAAAATCTTTGAAATAAATAAGTTCTTGGGGCATTGTTATCCACATGGTTGTACAACTATAAGTTGCTACCTTCACCAAAGTCCTCCTGGCCACAACTACTACAACTGTGCTTGTTAGAGGCACCAAATCCTTCTGTTGCCCATGCCAAGCCAGGACCTTCCTTCTTAATTAGGAAATGGGAGACCAAGGCTAGTAGCTTCTTTCACTTGGCCTTTTTTGAGATGCACTATTTGATAGTTTTATGCAGAGTGTTTGTAGTAGGTGACTAAACAACTCCTTTTATTTGGTCCTTTCCAAGATGCTCTAGTTGAGAGTTTAATGCAGAATGGGTGTTTTAGTTGGCCTCATAGCTTAATGTGGTATTTTTTGAGATCAAGTTGCTATATTTGAGAATTTTATGTAGAGTGGCTACATTAGTTGGTCCATGCACGCTTTCATCTTCCAATAGGAATTTGATCAATTTCAAGGTCTTTGAGTCTTTGGCTCTAAAAGCTTTCTGTAGGCTGCATTCAGGACAATGAAGGGGTTAGTCAGTAAAACTTCTGTGATGTTCAGTGCCATGAAAACTGGAGACAAGCACAATGATAGAATCTATAGAACACTATGCTGGATAAGAGAGGATATTGAACTGAATGGAAACACGATGATCAGTGTTCCACGGGGACGTCTCCTCCCAAAATCAAGCCGTCTCAGAAACCGGGACACTTTGGAGAGTTGGGGACGGCTGAGAAACGTGCCCCCACTGTCCCCCCACCGCTGCTGGGACTTGAGAGACTTCGAGGAAATGGTGGGGACGCCCCGCCGTCCCTCGAGTGTCTCGAAGATGCCTAGGTGTCCCCCGCGCATGGGCTTGCAAAAAAGCATTTTAAAAAAATATTCTTTGACTTTTCTCGGAATGTGAGCTTTGGGCCGAACCATAAAGGCTTGTGGGACCCTTCTAAAAGCCTACAAGCTAAACAAAACACTCTCATTCTTCATTTATTTGCTCACATATGCCATTTGATGTTTTGCAACAACTAGGTGAAGAAGAGGAAAACCGGTGAGAAGAGTGAGTGAAAGAGTGAGTTTGAGGTGTTGCAAGTGCAAGAGGGGTGAGAAGGAGAAAGAAGAAGAGGAGGAGCATTCTACACCAACTTAGAAGGATTTTTCAAGCACAAGGTAGGCTTTTATGATTGTTTTTTGAAGTTTTTTCAATTTTTTTTTTGTTTTTTTTTTCAAGTTTTTAGATTCATTTTGAAAATGTAGTTTGATGTTGAATCTTACAATGGGCATTGAAATGAACACATGAATATGCATTTGCAGCCATGTCTATGAAGTTATGATTAAAAATTTAATCATAATTTCATAAACATGGCTTCAAATGCATATTCATATTTTCATTTCAAGGCTCATTGTTCTTTTTTCATCTTTCCATCAAGATGCAACATCGAATTTAAAAGTTTTATTTTCAAATTTGTTACACTAGGCTGAAACTAGGCACTTATAGAATTTATTTGTTTATTGCAGTGTCACAATGAGGTCTCATGACATGAGTGAGGATGAGGTTCATTCTCATAGTGATCCTGATATTGAATATGCTCTTGAGGTTGAGGGGAGTGACCATGGGGCTGAGCTTGAAGAGCAAACTAGTTCCATGGAAAGTGAAGCAAGTACTTTAGAGTGCCCTTCTGCACTACTGGTAGAGTATGCTAAGGGTCCTTTTGATCGCAAATCCCATCTCAGACAGTTTGCAACAAAATTACCAGACAGGCAAGGGGCAACATCTGGTGGCACAAGGAGGTGGAAGTGCCACTTTTGTGATGTAGAGTGGTTTGGGAGCATCACTAGAGTTGATGCACACCTTTTCATTATAGGAAAAGGTGTGGAGATATGCTCTTTTTTTGGTAAAATTGGAAAACCTCAAATACAAAGTTGAAATAAATAAGTTATGGGGTGTTCCTGATGATAGTCTAGCTACACCTATGCCTACTACTTTGCTTCATAGGACACATCTTTAGCATAGCCAGCCACAAAGTTCTAGCCATACTTTGCACACGAGAGTAGGAGGGACACCGGGTTCTTCCAATGCCTATGCAGGAGAGGGGAGGGGGAAACGAAAATTGCAAAGTCAAACTCAAAATAACACCATAGTAGATTTGTTTAATGCGTAGCTCAAGGATGGCATAGATGATGCCATTGGCAAATTCTTCTTTGCCAATGGCATCCAATTTCATGTTGCCCGATCTCCTTATTATAAGGAGATGATATCGATGGTGGCAAGGGGAGGACCATCATATGTGCCACCAAGTGAGATGAAGTTGAGGTCCACGATCTTGGATAAGAACTATTCCAAGATCAATTTGTTTATGGAGAAGATGGAGTGTTGGGTTAAGACAGGATGCAACATAGTCATGGATGGGTGGACGAACATTAGCTATCGTCCACTCATTAATATCATGGTTACATGTACCGAGGGCCCATTTTTTCTTAAGGTAGTTGATTGTTCAGGGCATCACAAAGATGCTGATTTGCAGTTTGAGGTCCTCAAGGAGGCTATTGAGGAGGTTGGGCCACAAAATGTGATCCAAATAGTGATAGATGCAACACATGTGTGCAAAGCTGCGGGGAGACTTGTTGAGGCAGCTTATAGGCATATTTGGTGGACTCTATGTTGTGTGCATGCCATGAACAATGCACTCAAGGACATGGGGAAGATTGGTTGGATTAGAGCAGTGGTAAATGATGCAAGAGATGTGCGGATGTTTATCTGCAACCACCACACATCACATGCACTCTTTAGGACCTTTGGTAAGGAGTTCCCGAAACCTACTAATACGATATATGATTCCTATTTCATTCTCTTGGAGAGAACAATTGAGTTGCAAGAGGCATTGCAACTCATGGTTATGACAACATAATAGAATAGGTGGGCCGAGTCTAAGATAGAGCGGGGGAGGAGGGTGAAGGATACGGTGAAGAGTGATGTTTTATCGGGTGATGCAAAATATATTGTCTCCACCATTAAACCAGTTTTCCAGGTTATTAGGTATGGGGATGCAGATGCACCTAACCTTGGAGAGGTGTATGAGTGCATTGATTCTATGCTTGATCAGATGAGGGTTGTTGTGTGAGAGAAGGACCCCACATTAGCATTCCACCACAAGCACATTCAGCCAATCATTCACAAGAGATGGGAGAAGCTCAACAGTCCCTTGCACATGGCAGTCTATGCACTGATTCCCAAGTGGTACTTGACTAGGCTCGGTAGAGTGACATCGATATAGGATGCAGAGGTGAAGGCAAGGCTCTTTAGGTGCATTGAGACTATGTATGATGCTATAGATGCCAGCATGTTTCGCTTTGAGTGGAGCAAATTTTCCATTCTTAGGGGTTATTCAGATGCGGCCAAGATGGATATGGCAACTATGGCATAGGAGGACCCAATTTTGTGTTGGACTCGCCATGGATCGAGATCTTTGACTACCACTCTAGCCATCCGATTGTTATCTCAAGTTTCTAGTTCTTTAGTTGCTGAGAGGAATTTGTCTACATATAGCTTCATCGACTCTCTTAAGAGGAATAAACTTACCTCTAGAAGAGTAGAGAAGCTTGTGGTTGTACATAGTGCTTTTCGTCTCATTGACCGCAAAACACTTGTGTACAAAGAGAGTCCAGTAGCACGATGGGATGTAGAGCTAGAGGAGCCAACACAAATTGATGAGGATGTTTCAGTTTCGGCTTCAGATGCAGGGCTTGTTGGTATTAGTTTGGCAGAGCATGACCAAGAGGATTCCAGTAGTTCGAGTGATGAGGAGCTTGGGGATGATTAGAGGCCTCCCTTCACTACATTTTTGCATTTTGTACTTATTTTGATATCAATGTATCATGTTACTCATTGCAATCATCTTTATGATATGATATTATGATGTGACGTGTCATATTTTCGATATAATAGAAATCTCAAATTCGACAATTTCATTTATCAAATTTTAATATTTTATTTACTTTTAGTCTTTTAGTAATAGTATTCAAGTATTTAAAATGTTAGTATTTGCAATTTTTCTATTTTACTAATTTGCCAAAGTTTAATTTGAAATGTTATTCTTAAACATCTTTTTATAACTAGTTATTCAAGTACCATATGTATATCATAACCGCCCCCCTACTGCCGTCCCCCCGCCTCCCCAAACTTAGACCCTTTGTCCCCTCGTCCTTGAAACCCGTCTCCGTCAGGAAACTCTAAGGAACACTGGTGATGATCCAAATGAAATTCAGAAAGGGAGGTGTTATCATTGAATGAAGGTTGGTGTGTGGTCTTGTCCGATGTGGGATTACAATGTTTGTACTTGTGCTTAGATCAGCACAAGTCACCTTTGACTAGATATCCTGTGTTATCAACCACATATTTGTTGACTAAGAAGTTTGTAATGCTTTATGATAACAATGAAACAATGAAATGTTGCCATACTAGTTGACTAGAATTCTACATTCTTTGGTTGTGATCTAATTTTGTATCTTAGTCTTCTTCCGATTGAAGGTGATGGATGCCAAGTGACTTGGTGAATTTTATTCTTTGCACTGGTCCTTCAACTTTTGCATATTGTTAATGTTGTGTTGTACCCAAAATAAATTTTTGCTTCAATAAGGCATTTTGGTAAAAATGGTCTAAATCTTGTAAAATTGTTTTCAAAAGTCCCTTTTAGGTCAAACAAAACATGGGCTTTTTGTGGGTTTATGTCAAGGAGGATGCTTGCAAATTTTTGAAAATTTGAGAATTAGGGTTTCAAACCCCTGTTTTTAGGAAAACCCTAAAAAATAGGACCTTCCCAGAAATGATTGAAGATGATTTTGATAGGATAATATGACTTCACGATCACACTGGTCAAGTCAAATTCACCAAAAAGTTTGTTTTACTCTGGCGGGTCTCTTTTCATTTTTCAGAGAGAAAGATAGGACCTTTGAGGCCATTAATGGCAGAATGGTTAGTAGCAGGTGTTGAGATTCAAGCCTCAAAAGTTTCAAGGAAGAATCCATGGCAGAAAATGTTCGAAAAGATGCTTCACGACAGAGGGGATTTTCAAAGGTTGAAAAATGCTGAAAATATTATGTCTGGAAGATGCAAGCCTTGCTACAAGAAAGATGCTACACAGTCGATGCTTTGGTGAAATTTTCAAACACTCATACACACAACATGGTGAAAACAATGGCTACGATAAACACGTTTGCGTTGTCGACGACGGTGATCAATGCAGTTGGTAACACGGTGAATGCAAAGCGCGAAGAGGTGAGAACCTTCAAGAAAATGATGAAGCTGCAGCCAAAAGCGCCCCTGCTGGCTAGGGGCGCCCATGAATCCAAGAGGTCAAAGGAAGTCATCAAGTTTTGCCAAGACAATCGTCTCCTTTGTAATTCTGCTGAGTTTCCAACGCATCATCAAGGATGTTCACCTAATTCATCAATCACCAGCAAACAGAGGCAAAGAGAGAAGATGCTGAAAGCAAGTATCATAAAAAATGGCAATCAAAACATGAAAAAAATGCCCTTGTAGCTCAGGGGCGCCCAAGAATAAGACAATCCAGATGACAGTTTTTGAGTAAGCTCATCTCCAAGTGATCTCCTTGGTGTCAGCTTAGCTCTACAAGGAACCTATTTGCCAACATTCACAAGATATACCGAATGATAGTAGGAGCTGATCATTCGAGCACTTGAAATGAAGGGTGAACTGATGGACATCAAGACAAAAGCGCCCCTGCTGGCTAGGGACGCCCATCATTTTGAGTCACCTGTTTTGGTTTTCGACAACAGCTATCTACAAGGCATCTGCTCAACATCCTTTTAGCTTCGCGATCAATCCAGTTGGAAGTTCATAGGACTTGTCAAGCATTCATAGACAAAGATCAAGTAGAAACATTGGAGGCGAAGGCGAGATGAAGAACATGAAGAATTGACTGTGATAAAGAAATTGAACCTTCCTAGAAATAGGCGCCCAACTTTTTGAGCAGTTAGATGCAGTCTTCAAGCTTTGTAACTTCCAGGAAGTCCTCCGTTTTGATCAATCTCAGCAATGACACCGTCAATAGATTCAATTGAAAAATCAAACACCCGACGACGAAGATCGAACTAGAGCTGTTCATGAAAGGTTGCAAAGTGAAAATCACAACACAAAAGGTCAAAGGCACCCCTGTAGGTAGAGGGCACCCAAACTTTTGGGACCTCTTAAACAATTTTCATGACCTGCGAGGCCAGTCATCCTTTCTGGGATTGAACTAGTTATCTATCCAACAACATGTTCATGGGGATCGTCGGTCATTGGTGATCTCAGATCAAAGCACAGAGGGTCAAATTGGAGAAATTAAAAAGCACCCAAGAAAATGACTAAGTTTGGCGGAAAAAGCACCCTTTTGGGAAAAGGCGCCCAAGAATTCGAGGCATTAGATTCAGGTTTGAAGTTTTGCAACTCCCGAGCACACCTCTTCAGAGTTGATCCAACTTTGCAGTGGATCTGTCAACAAGGCTTCAAAGATCAATCGAGCAACTAGAATCAAGGATCAAACAGAGGCACTTCATCATAGAAAAATATGAGAAACTTCAAAATTTTCTCTAACTCCTTAACTTGGATGCCTAAAGTCAAAATGGGCCCTAGTTGACTCAAGTTAAGATATTTTGGAAGCCTCTTCAAGCCTAGGCGTCCTAAATCAGTTGAAGATACTTTAGTTAACTGCCAATCACAAAGATGATTCCCCCAATTAGCATATGGACGCCTAACTAATGCTTGCAACTCCAAATCACCATTTATCAAAGCCTAGGCGCCATTATTCATTATTTCTTGCAGGTTGAAGAGCTCAAGAACATATATTTTTCTCTCCAACGCTTTTTGAAGATCTGATGGAGGCTATTCTCACCGTTATTTGTGTTTTCAAGAAGAGGTTGCATAGAGGAATAGTTTCTTGAGTTTTCATCTCTAGGCGTGATTTTCTTGAAGATTCACGACAGCAACATATAAAATTCTAGCTTCTCCCCTCACATTTCTTCTATTCTTGTCTTAGATCTTCTTGCATGTCCAAGAAAACAACAGTTATTCACAGATTTGGCCTTCTGGGTATGATCAACACAACATTGGCCATAAAACCCACGTGCCGGATTCTTCCAAAGAAAGTTGCCTTGCTACCCCTTTTTTTTTAGGGTTTCCGAAAAAAAGTCATCATTTCAAAAAAACATACAAACTTGGTTTGTTTAGCTTTAAATTGCCTACAATATCCATGTGTATATGTTTTGGGGAAAAATAAGCTTGTACTGCCTGTGGAACGTCTACCCCGAAGGATTGTTGCATGTCAAGGAAAAGTCACTTTTTCGAATTTCTGACGTCCTAGGTTCGTTTAAAAAAATATTCTCAACAAAACCCACGTCTCATAAATTTTCGTAAAAGTTACCCCTCAGCAAGGCTATTTTTAGCCGCAATAGAAAAGTTGTCCGAATAGTATCATGTTTACAGTCAATAGTGAAGTTTTTTGGAATACAATTCTCTTTGGTTGAATACAAGACCAAAACGATCTTACTCCATGATTTCCTGAAAACAGTTGACACCAATTTGCATCGGGCACACCTAGAAGTCAATTTGGACAAATTGATAGGCATAGATACTCAAAAGTCCACAGGGTCTCATACCTCGTATATCTGATAGCCTTTCAAGGCCAGTTTAGAGGGTCGAATACTGTAGGAACTCTGGATGTGCAACAAGTTCGTAAACATTTCTCACAGCTAGAGTGTTCACAGTCAAACTTCGCGGTTTGATCGTGCAACACTCTTCCATTGAGAAAAATCAAGAAAAGCGTCAGAAGCGTAAAGTTGCAAGAGGAATAGAGGTCATCACACCAGTTACAGAGCTGCAAAAGTTACCTGTCAGTAAATTGACAGTTGAGGCATGTGACGATCTCTAGATAATGAGGCAGTTAAGTGTTTCTTGGGGGAGATGATTGCTGAGGATCACGAGTAGTGAACTCACAGTTAGGACGTCCTACTCCTCCAAAATAGCATTTATGACGTTAACTTGATGCCTCTTTCCAAGTTAACTCATTGTCCCACAAATTGTGCATGTCTATTTTGGAGACACCTTTGTATACTGGAGTTATGTTTTAGTTTAGAATCGGTTAACTGAAGTAGACTTTCCAATTATCTGTTAGGTTACCTAATTTTAGACATAGGAATACATTTTGCAGATTGGCAAGAACTAAGTGTTAACTCAAGGAGATTTTAGGGTTCCTTACTCCTTTGAGCTTCTATAAATATGAGCAACCTTGCTCATTATTTTTTCAACTTTTATTACTACACAAAATTGCTACACCATTGTGCCATCAAGCTTGCAAGTCAATATCTATTCACTCTTTGTCTAAGAGTTGTTTGGTTTGATCGCATAGTGTATGATTTCGTACCTTTGCTGTCCCTAATATTTGTAAATCGGTGAGCGAGTTTGAAGAAATAAATCAAAAAGCAATGAGCCATTTGATCCAAAGTTTCAAGATCTATCAATGCTTGTTTTTTATAATCTTTTGTTCCAATCTACACCCCGGATAGGCGTCGTTGCCTCTTTGGGAATTTGGAGATGAGAATTATCATTTGATGTTGTTTTATGATCTATATTTCAGCCTACACCTCGGACAATCGCCGTCACCTCCTAGGGGATCCTGATATCTAGTTCATCGTTCTGTGTCGTTTCTAGTAATCTACATCTCAGCCTACACCTCATACAGGTGCCGTCACCTCCTTGGGAATCTTGAGATTTAGCTTACTGTATGAGTGTTTGCTTGCATAGACTCTATTCCAGTGTAGATCTGAAAGTTCAGAGCCTTTGAATGCATTTTGAGAGACAATCAACCCAAGTGATCCAATCGTTCCCAAATATTGCTCCTACATCCTCTCGCTCTGTTTTACTTGAGGAGGTAGGATAGTTTAGCTTAGTTGTAGTTACGATCTGCAGAAACCAGAGAAAACCTTAGCCTCAACGCATTGATTTTTATCACCCTTGTGCCCTGCCACTGAGTAAAAAGATAGGAAACTTAGATCACTTTACTTTTTACGCAATAACAACAAAAGAGGGAGCTTCCCCTCCTAATTTGAAGAGCAGTTAATACTGTGCATAGCTGTGCGTTGCCAATACGCACTCCAGAGGTGTGAATTGTAACGCCAACATGTTGTGAGCAAGTTTAATTGAGAAGAATCTTTGAATTCTCCTTGGTCATTTCTAACTAAGCCTCTAGCTCCAATCTCTTGGGTTTCCTCTAGCTCTCATATCAAATTTTAGCTTCTAGTAGCTAGGGGGAGGTGAAATTCATTTGACCAGGTTTCTCAATTCCTTACTTGACTAATCCCTTTATTGGGGCACTTTGCATAAATGGTATATATTTAATTCTTGACGTATAACTCCCAACTACCCAAAGACTTTGCATATGATTCTCAACTTGTAACGACCTCAAAACCGGGTAAACAAAATTTTTTCTAACATTTCTTTCCAAACATATAAAAGTAACAAGTAACAAAGACATTGCAATAAAATTCTTCCTTTCTTTATTGATAAATACATGCAAGTTACAATATATATTTCCAAATGAATTCCATTTTCATTGTAAATATAAATCAGAGTACAAAGTAAAATAAATTACATACATAGCTCGTAAGCTTTTGCACAAATAGTATTAAGATGGTCCAGGTTCCTTTCCTTTCAAATCTTGGTGTATCCGTCGCCTGCGGTGGAGGAGAAACATCTCTCAGGCGCTTTTCCGCCAACCACGGACTGTTAATGCGGTCCCCCGCACATCTATCATTCAATAGATGGCCCTCCCTTCGAACGAAGAGATTGGTAAAGTAACCGGCTGCGACAACCCAACTGAGCATAGTGTTGTGTCCTATACATCTAGAACTTGCTATTTCACAATCCCGAACTAGCATGATGGATCACAATGAACTGACAGTGTAGTCTTGACTATCTCACATCTAAGTGGATGTCGTACCTTCCACTACTTTGGCCAAAGTATTCTCATTCAGTACTTCGAATGAAGGTCATCTATCATATACACTACTCAGGGCCGATTTGACTTAAGGCTATCTTACACTACGCGTAGGCTAAGTCCTTCACTGGATTGTCAATCATCCCAGACTATCCTACATCAATCTAATTCAAGACGACAATTATAGGTTCAAGTCCTTCATTGGATTATCAGTCATCCCAGACCAACCTACATCAATCTAATTCAAGACAACAATTATAGGTTCAAGTCCTTCACTGGATTATCTTTCATCCCAGACCAACCTACGACATTCTTACTTACTAGAAATAATCTAGCTTGACAAGTAATCCATTCTTTCTCTCCTGTTACAGAAATCTTTATCCTAGGAGTTCCTTAGCCTATCTCAGTTAATCTAAAACTCTAAGCTGCTTGAATATACTTGACTCCTGTCCTCATTCCGATCCTAGCATATAATAACTAGTACAAACATAGCCTCCTCATATGGAGTTCATTCAATAATGCAATCATGCAATATGCAATTTCTAGTTTTACTTTTCTAGAATGCTTTATTTACTCTTTTTACAATCCCTATATACATTTACCCTTAAATGCATTACTTATGAGAGTTTAACAAATAGGGCTAATTATCATTAACTATTTGCAAACATCAATCACAAGACCAAGAGAATGCAGCATATCAAACAAAGAGTCAAAGAGTCACAATAAAATAGATTCATGCCTGGTATTTGGAAGCTCCTTTTCCCAGCACTGCTCTTCTTGACACTCCTTCAGCAACCTTCCAGAATCTTAAATGAAAATGTCTTCTATTCAAGTTTCACAAACTGTGGTAGTCTCTCAAATCACTTCTCACAAATTGGTCTCTTCCATTAAAAGCTTTCTCAATTATGGCTTCTTTTCCCTCAAAACTCAAGAAGGTTTTAACACAGAAATTTTGATATTTGCTGGTAAAAGCTCACTGTATGTTCAATTCAGCAAAAATAGAAAATACAAACAAACAGGGAGAAGGATATGGTAGCTCAAAAAATGCTAAACTCGGATTGCTCAAGTGATACCAAACAAAGAATGGCTGCAATCTATTTATAAGCCCGAAATTGCAACAAATTCCACCATTCAGGGCATGAAACATGACAGAACTACTCTTTTGAATGATTCAAATGAAATGTGGCAGCTATCTAGCATGATACTCAGCAAGACAAAGATGATTCGACCTTTTCTTTTGAAGAACTTTCAACTTTCACAAGGCAAACATCAGAATGGTAGACACCTACAGCCTGGCGTCAAAAATGGCGGCTGAAATGTGGCAGAGAAAACGTCAAGGTTAATACGCAGACATTTATGGCCTTCTTCCGCCCACGCGTCCAGAATTATGGCGTTTCAACATGTGCAACCAGGTCTAAGTCATGCGAGCTGGGCGTGGGATTCTCCTTGCCATTTTTCCATTGTTTTTCAGCTCAAACAGTCGTGCGATTTCTTCCCGTGAAGAAATCCGCAATTTTCAGCATTTGTTTTTAAGTCTTTTAAAAGTCTATAGTTCAACATTACCTTTCCTTAATATTTTTCATGCATTTTCAAAGGTCTAGTAAAATTCGAAATTCCTTTCCTTTATTTAATACTTTCAATGTATTTTCCAAATTTAAATATTTCGAATTTCCTTTGTATGGTAATGTAAAGTAATTACCAAAGATTATGCCATTATTTTTCAAAGGTAAATAAATAATTACCAAAGATTATATAAGTCTATTTCAAATCTTTCAAAAGCAAAGTCATTTTAATATAAATTTTAAAATGTTATTAATATATTTTGTATTATATTCAATATAATATTAATATAGTTTTTAATTTACCTTTATTTAAATATATAAATATATCTATATAATATTCGAATATTACATTAGATATATTAATATATTATCGGTAAAACTATAATAATATTGATATTAAATATATTATTAAATATATTAATAACTTACTCAGTTTACACTTAAATATATCTATACATGTTTATTTTCAAATCTTCAATTACGTTATTATAGGCCAGTCAGAGCACCTCTAATAGACGTAATTGCACAAACACGTATATATACATTTAACTGTAAATTCCAGGCATCAGTAACTTATCAGTTCACTTTCAAGGTTCACAAAACAATAAGTCAGTCAATCAAGGAACACCACTCATAAAGCATAAAGAAGTAATCAGAAACTCCTAAGCCTAAGGATGACTTATCATGACAACTCAATCTGACTCAGTTCCCAAAACCCTCAGTGAAGTGTGTGTATGCTCATATGATCAACTTTATTGGTTACTCGACCAAGCCCCTCTCCCGAGTGATGTCTCCCCTCTGCTTGGAGGAATAGTTCCTGTTCCTGCATCCACAGACATACAATCTCGGCAGTTACTTGTTCATAACATCAACAGTATACAAAACGTCTAAGTTAGAATATTCTCAATTCAATACTTTGCATGCATCATAACATCAATAGAAGTACCAACCAAATGAGACAGTCATTTAAATAGAGAACATTCATTTGATAACAAAACACGTTTTATTCATATCAAAGATTCACACAATACACTCATTTGCCCTATGCAATAGTAGCTATACAATCGGGGTGTAACACAACTACCCTTTGTTTTTGGGTGTGCAACAAATGGCCCAACAATTCTCTGAGAACCTATGTTTCCTTTTTGTGAGACCAACTTGAAGGAAGTTGTTCCTTCGACAATCTTTTTATAAGCCACCACTACATGGATCTTACAAAGGCAAGAAATAAATGTGGGTGGGTGTAAGTGGGTGCAACTCAAGATTGTGGTCACCTAGGAGAGGGTAAGTTATTGATAGGAGAATTTCATTTCAGTTCTCTGCACTGCTTATTGTTAAACTTCTGGAAGGAAGCATGCAAAGGAAACTGAGTGTCAAGGAAAACATTTATTTCTCCCCCCCTTGATCCATGTGCAACAAAGACCCTATAGCTAGATAAGCATGGCCTTCCACTTGAAAAAAACATTGACCTTTCTTCTGTTAGATATAGGAAACAAGGGAGCTCAAAAATTTCTAAGCTCATGAATTGTTTTGAAGGATTCTTATTTCTCAGCTAACATACGGAAGGTGTTTCAAAATGTCCATTGCTTTAACTTGTCTTCAAGGAGAGAAATCCCTCTTATAGTGGTATTTGTAGTAATGATGTCATGGTAGGTACCCAAAGGTCTCAGCTAAGGATACATAAAATGTAGGATTTAATAGTTATCAGTTTTGTGTAGACTGAATTAATCCTTTGTGCCATACTTGATATTATTGATGGAAAAGTAGGGTGTTGTGTTGACAACTTGGTGTCAAACCCAAAGGATGAATCGAAGCCACACAAAAGGGCCTCTCAATGTGATTGAAGGCCTTTTGAAAATCAATTTTAACAAAAATAACTTCTTGGCCAAAGAAGCAAGCCAACTTCTTCACAAACTATAATGTTATGCAAGATCTACTTGAGATAGTTAAAAAATTGTCTGGTACAACTAATATAGAACACATGCTTGATTCAAAGTACTATGGCCATGGACAAAATTTTATATGGGACTGAACATTATTATAGGAACCCAACTGGTCTTAACCTTAGGGTGACAAAGCTTATGTACATGTCCTCTTAAAGATATATCAAAAGGCTTCTTTTGCTGTTGCAAGTTTACTCTTAATTTCACCAGCAATCACTTTCTTTGATCACTTGCAAATGGATGTAATTTTTTTACCATACCCTCTGAGAAAGGAGGCCATTTGTGCAACAGCTTCATTCCACAAATATGTCCGACCCATTTCTCCCCTTGATGTGGTGGTAGAAGGTTCCAAGATTGTCTTGTGGTATTGATACAGTTGGGACTTTTCAAGTGACAAACAGTGAGCAAAAAATGTAGTGGTAACTGGTACATTCTCAATCAGGATCACCACCCAAGGATTTATCATGAGAAAGGGCCCTAATATTGGAAGTAACCTTCCAATTGATTTGGGTTCATTTAAACAGGATGGGCTTTGATGGACTTCTAATGAGGTTTATAATGGTTCATAAAATTTCAAATTTCTTAAAAGAGACTAATTATTTTTAGCTGATGTTATCATAGGCTGAGGTTATTCTCCATATTAATTCTTGTTACAGGTTTTAATGTGTTGGAAGATCTATATCCAATGATAAGACACCTTAGGTTGCCCTACCCTCCAAAAGGAAAATGGTTATGGACTTTATTGAACCAGTACCAGTTCGAGGGAAATTTGCAGAGATGAGACATCATATAAAATAATCTAGTCGAAAAGTGGAGTAGAGTTGAACCTATGTGATTACACCTCATTGCCAATAAATGAAAGTCTTACCATGACATTTTGTTGTAGCATCTACTTTATCTACAAGCTAGAATTGATGCTATGACTAGATTGCTAACCATGTGTATGAGGCTTTCCATGAGAACTATTCATCTGACAGCTGTAGAATCCTTCTACAATATGTTGGTCATAAGACTAACATAGGCTTTCAAATCAAAGAAGATTGAATGGGCCTATAAAGTTTATTCAATTTTGTTGGTATATTGGATCAGCCCAAGGATATTGAATATCTTTTGTTTTAGTTGGTATGTGGCTTGTAAGTAGCATTGTCAATGGAGATCCTTGTTTTATCCATCATAATTTTGTAAGTGCTTCTTAGATGGGATGAGAAATTCCCTTGAGCAAGAGATCAGTAATGCTTACAAAGTTTTATGGGTCATCCTCTCTCTTTGGTATCATCAACTAGATAAAAGATGATACCAAAGAAAATTTTGTGGTAGATGCATAACATAATGATAAAATAGATTTGAGACTGTTTTCTTTTTGACAAAAAAGGAGAATTATATTACAAGAAAACCATTACATTTTACAAGACATTGATTTCCAAATGGCTAGAGCCACAAATAAAGCAACATGTTAAAATATCCAGCTGGATTTGCCACAATCCCGTCCCTAAAACGAGCTCAGAGAGTCCATAAAAAAATCATAATCCTTGAAGAAGGGGAGCCACTTATTAGCCAGATGGCTAAACCAATGATACTGAACATGCCAAAGAAGCCAAAGAGGTCTATAAGACCGACAAAGGGACTTTGTTGAAGAATTCCAAGCAAGGTGGCAATCCACAAAGGTTGAACTGCAACAAAGTAGAGAGGGGAGAATCAGGATTGGTCATTGTGCACAAGTTGTAGAAACTGAGAGGCTTTCTTAGGAGGCATGACCCCCACTCAAAGACATTCTAGTTTCGATATTCCTTAGTACCCCATTTGGCAAGACAATCCACAATTGAGTTCCATTCCAGGAATACGAACAAATGATATAGCTTCAAACTTAGGAGTGAGATGAAGGATCTGCTCAGCCAAAGTCGCTACCCACTAGGAGTACTCATGTGTCCTCACTCTATTCAAGAGAGAAACCATTATTAAGGAATAGTGTGAGCTTCCATCTGGTTTTTGGTGTTGATCCCCATAGCAGCAGAGAAGAAAAAGTGAATGGATCCATCTTTAACATAGCCAATCCCTTCGAGCCCGACAACACTTTGATTGCCATGACAGGAACCATTAGTATTAGTTTTAAGAAAAATTGAAGGGGGGAAGACCATTTACTGGACCTTTTCACCTTTCTAGAAGCCTATGGTGTAGGGTGATATCAACAAGAAGTAACAACAAAATGTAACTTGAGGTTTTTTGAAATTCAATGGTTAGAGGGCAACAAGGCCTCATCCATAGAACACTTGGCAACAATGGTTTCTTTTACAGAATGCATAAACTTCTGCCAAATTTGTGAAATGAGATTTTAATGACCTTGGAAAATCCTAAGGTTCTGTTTGAGCCAGATCTGCTAGAGAATGAGAATAGGCCCAAGCTTCCAATTGACATTGAGAATAATAGCCATGGAAGGAGGTTGACCCATGCTCGGACAGAACTCAGACAAGGAAGTAGCATGAATAATAGGCCAACTCTAAATCTGCCACCATTGGCCCCAAATACCTAAAGTAGAGGGACATTAGAAGAAAAGGTAAGTAGCAAATTCTTCCTCCATATTGCACAAAACACATTTTGAAGGGCCTTGAAATCGTCAATAGTTTTAGGACCTTATAAAATAATAGATTTAAGATAACCAAGGGAAGCTTCAGGTGAAATGAATTGGGGCATACATTACTGAAGAATTTGGACAAAACATAGCTGTTAGATTCCAGACTTTCAAAGGAACATATTTGAAAAGTGTTGCACCAAACTTAACCTTTCCTTTACAATATTATAAGATGACCCTTAGTTTACGTAAATGGTAGATAATAGGGTGAGCATCTCAGATTTTCATGTAATTCCAAAATAACTAATCATATATCAATTGTGTATTGTGGTAAGGATTATCAAGGGAAAGTAGTTCCCAATTTACTAATCTAGAAAACTAAAGTCATCTTTGTATAGGGTTTCAAACAATTTGATAATAGACCAAAAATTCCTATGTTGAAGATTGATGGCATATCAATAAAATATGCTTGTTACTCTTAGACAGTAATATATGTGTGAGGATTTGAACTCAATTTTGATTTTTATTTGAATGCCACAGCTAGTTTAGTTTGACACAATATACTGAATCACTCGTTGAACTTTTCTATTCATAACCATAAGAACAATTCTGAGGTTAACTCTGTTGCTCAATCCTAGTTATCATAGCACTTAGGAACTTGCTGGGCCTGCTGTTTGGTCATGTTAGAGTTGTTATGTTGTAATAGAGCATATGTGAAGCATCTTCTAGTGAGCCCTTTTTGTTCTCTTAATGATGCAAGGGCATCACATTTAATCATCTAGGAGCACTCATCCTTTTTTTTTTTATGTTTTGAAATTTAAAACTTATCCCAATTGTTTGGCTGGAGAAACTCACCCCACCGACGACTTCTGATGGCCGTTAATGAACAATGCTGGAAAGAGAAGAGAGCAGGAGGTTAGGTGGGAATGGAATGCAATTTTAGTGGGGTTAACTTTAATAATGGATTTTGGTGCTTAAATGAGTGGGTAGGTAAGTGGAAAGTCCGTTTTTGGGAATTTGTGGAAGAGAAGAAAGCCCAGTTTTTGGTAGAAGAGAACATACTTGATGTCTGGAGAAGTTTTGGCAGGGGAAAGCAAATAGTCAGAGCTGTGTATGACAGAGAAAAAGCTATTAAAGATCTTGCAGGACACAGGTGACAAAAAGGAAGCTGCCAATTCCAGTTTTGTGTAGGTTTGCAAACTTAGGGTAGAACAGGGGAATGTCAGTGTTCAAACAGGGGAAGGTTCTTCCCCCATCTAATCTCTATAACCTAAGCAAGATGTACGTGTACAATGGATTATTTTTTTGCTAATTTAATGAAGAGAGGTTCCTTTTATAGCTGTTCCTTTCAATGTGTCGGGTATGTGTGAAGTTGGGCTTTATATTTCTGGAGTGTATGTGCTTACCTGAAAATTTAGTTGTCCTTTGTAAATACTTTTGCATGTGGGGATTGTTAATTGCTTGTGTGTGTGTGTGTGTGTGGGTGCTGTGGCAAGTGAGTGCCTAGTTTATGCTTGTGTGTGTATGCTGTCATTTACTGCAGCAACAGTTAAGCTAAGTGACAGTTCTTAGCAACTAGACTGAGCAGTCACGGGACAACCTGTAGCAAGTCAAAGGTTAGAGAACTACCTTAGCAAGGAATAATCGATTTTCCCTTGAGGCCGAGTGTATCATTTGCAGCAATGCAGCCTCCTTTCATTAAAACTGTGAGTGTGAGGAGTGGCTTGAGTATCAGGTGCTACAAGTGATTTGTGGCGCCATCACATAAGGATCAACTTAGGTGTGCCTCTACAACAACCACATATCTTTCTACAACAATTGTCATGATAATTACTTTGATGTTGAACTCCCAAACGAATTATGGTCTATATTTAAAGAGTAAATTTTAAAGGATCAGTCTGCAGTCCATTCTTAAGAATGCAAAGAAAAATTTCTTGTTGAAATTAGGTTGAATCTCAAACTTAACCAACAATGCTTTCCTGTTTGGAGACCTACTTAGTTTAACTTTTAATATCTTAAGCTGTTTCTAATGACACAAATTCTTGCTATATGATCTGTATGTTTTTGATAATGTATGGCTATAAAGGGTTTTATCAAATTTCTTTTGAGGTTTTGATGCATAATGGTGGTCTACAACAAGGGCCATGTGACATAGCTAATTTATGTTTTGTTGCCTCTCTTACTAGGTTCCAGCACCTGATGCATAACTAATTTGTGTTTGTTGACTCTATGACTATGTCACAGCACTTGATGCAGCATCGAAAGGAAACCGTTTCATCAATGCAAGTTTGAGGTACCTCTCCTCTCTCTCTCTCTCTTTCTTATGCAAGTGTCAATATGTGCCTTTGCACTCATGTATTCTCTCACACTTCAATCCAAATACACAACCCTGTGGTCAAATAGAGGGAAAATGATATGAAATGAAAGAAATGGGTTTAGAGTGCATGCATTTTTCTTTACGAGAATTGTAATAACCACCCTCAATTTTTTTTTTTTAATTTTTTAATTTTTTAATTTTTGAAAAGATGAAACACAACATGAAGCCAAACAGACAATGATATTTCTGCTGTTACAAGAGCTAATAAGATTACAATACTGTTTCCAAGTGCTGATACAATGACACTAAATAAAATGCACTTCCATGTTTGTCCACCATACAAAATCCAACTCCCAGCAGGAAATGAGGATGATTTACCTTGAAAGGATGGTCTGGATGACAGCACGCAGGTCTGAAGCAGACTGTGAACATGCTATAACGAACAGAACAGCTAGGAATAATGCCCAGATAACTCACCCACGTCATAACCGACACACTTAATATTGCCGAAGGCAGATTGAATTCTGATAACACCTCTACATTCACCCCAAAAGCATCCTAGCTCTGTCAATATAAGTTGCAGGCCTGAAAATGATCAGCAGTAGTCCAATCAGCAGGTATAATGGGCTGTACGGCCCCCATAATCTCATCCAAATCACCAAAAGCCACCTCAAAACTGTTTAAAACCCTTCTCAGATGTCTTGGCGCCATTGACCAGTAAGGAAAGACCACCAAACATGCAGCGATATGATCCTGGATTCTCATGCCCAACAGAGGACATCCTGGTACGGCCTGGTACAGGTATGGCCAGCAAGCAAAGGCACCAAAAAATGCTTAAAGTGTACGGCCAGCAAATAACCTTGTCCTTTCAGGTCAGAGCACAATGTTAGACACCTTCAAACTCACCTGGTTCACACAACTCCATGGTACAGCCAAGTCTGGACGAGCAATGGTATGGCCAGCAGGGTCTTTTTCCATTCGCCCAAAACACAAACTCCAACCAACTCTGCAAAAAGATTGAAAACCACACTCCAAAATTTGCAAATCTAAAACACATCAAATAACTTCATACTGAAACCCCAAATCTGGAAAAACTCTGTGAAGAACAGTGGTGATTCCTGAGTAGAACCACTCAAATCTAGTTAGGAATTATTTCCCAAATCCAAAACTAGAAATCCAATGAGGGTTTTTGTCCTCAAAAGATTAAGGATCTTCATATATGAGCAAATGAGATCCCTCAATTCCCTTTTAGAGCTTTAGAGGGAAAACAAAACCAGTTTAAAAATATAAAATAATTCATTTTCCAACCCAAAGGCCCTTTTTGAATTATAAAATGACTTTTCATGTACAAGCCCCCCTCACTTTCCCTAGGCATCCACTTTTGAGGGGACATTAGCAACTTTAATAAAATATAACACTTAAGCAAATATTTTAACATTAAACATTAGAAACTCAAGTGTATATTTTAAATACTCCACTCGAGTTGCAGAAAGCACTATCAAGGCTTCAAAATCCAATTCTGATCATGCCATGATGTAACTGAAGCAGTGGGATGATGACAGGTGCCATCTCAGAGACTTACTAAAAATAGATGTACTCTCCAAGAAGTTTGGAGAACACCCAGGAGCCCGGAAACACTTTTGAAAGCGTTGATGTAATCGATAATGCCAGTTGAGCTCACTGCAATGGAAATTGAGAAAAAATGAATCTGTACTCTCCAAGATCTTTGGAGTCCCCTTACCAATACCAATTAGCCCATGAGAACTTAGGAAATAGGCTAATGATCACCATATTGACTAGGCCTGAGAAGGGAACATTACAAGATTCCACTTTAATTATCACCGTCTTTGCAAAAGTATACATATTGCAAATCAATTTCACATTCAGAGCATTTCTGATCCACACATATCTTGAAATTGAAGTAGAAATGAAGGACCAAACAATTAATTTGTTGTGCTATTTGTATTTAACAAATGGTAGTCATCTAGAGGTCTGAAATTGTTGCTGAAGAGAGAAAAGCAAGAAAAAAAACAAAATAAGAAACTAATTTTATCTGGGAAACCTTAAAAAGGGGAAAAGACCTGTTGGTAGGGGCAATTGCTCATCTACCTGAGTATTATTACTCAAACAAACAAGTACAATGATCAGGAATTATGACACCTGGCTGCTGATCACAACTGCCATCTCTACTGTTCATGTTTTAGCTGGAAATCCTCTTTTCCATTGTCATGCAACATTCAATCTGGCCTCTTATCCTCGGTTGCACTTCCTATTGTCCTAAAATAGATTCTAGATGGTCTTCCACAGGCTTGAGAAGCCTCCAAAATTGGAATTGGAAGAAAAATTGTCAGTCTCTTCCATCATGTTCAGGCAGGAGGAAAGCACACTTTTCAACAGGGGGCAACTGCAAAACCTTTGCTTTTCAGCGGGAGGCAATTATGAAACCACCACTTAAGTGTTAAACTTATTGTCCATCTTCCAAAGGCTAAGTTACCGGTTTGGGTTCGGGGACCGGTGCGGATACGAGAACCCGGTACGTGGGCACGTGAAATTTTTTTTTAGGGGTTTGGGTACGTATGGGTACGTGTGTGTGTATATATATATATATATACAAAAAAATAAGAGAAATATATAGAATTGTAAAACTAAATCATTTCATAGTATGATACTTGATCCTTGATCAATGCCAAATGCCAAAGATAAATATTAAATGCCAATTGATAGTTGTATTTGATTGATTTGAAAGCAAATTGGGTACAAAATGGCATCCTCATGTGGAATGTGTTGATGTTGATATTATAGATGAAGACTTGTAGGAAAACTATGGAAACTTGGACTTGGAGAGTACCTAAAAAATCAATTAAATTCAATGGGAGTTTGAGGGCAATGTCTCCAATGGGGTTGAGGGGCAGTGCCCCTTGTGGGGGTCTAGGGGCAATGCCCCAAGTGGGGTCGAGGGGCAGTGCCCCTCGTGGGGGTTTGGGGGCAACGCCCCCAGCGGGGTCGAGGGGCACTGCCAATACTCCATGGTGCACCTCATTTTCATGATTTTCAGAGTGGCAAAAAATAATGCTGACAAAGCCCAATTTAAGACCTTCAAAACACACAAACCGCAAAAAATAATGCTGACAAAGCCTGGGTTCGTGCTGGGTGCACATAGGGTGTGCGCTCAGCACTGTGGGTTCACCACCCGCGCACCCGGGCGAACCCATAGGGCTGGGCGCACACCCTGTGTGTACCCACAGGCGAACCCGTATCGGGATCGAGGCCTGTGGGTGCGAACCTAGTAACTTAGTCCAGAGGGTATAACTTTTGCATACGGACACAAAATGAGATGCTGTTCTGAAATTGCATTTTCTTTTTGAGAGAAATATTAATATTCAAAAATATTTATCTTTTATTGCCACCAAAGTACTGTTTTGGTCCTGAAAGACAACCACCTCTATGAGGTCATAACTGTGTCCACAGTCACAAAACTTGAACAACTGAATTTGGTGATGAACAAGATTCATTTTACAAATCAATTTCCAGCATGGTACCATATCTCCTAGGGGAGTTATTCTCCTGATCATGATGGTTGTGTTTTTCTTTTTGTTTTTTTTCTGAACTGTCAGAGCCAAAGTATGAGCAGCCCATTGAAGTAGTAGTGTTGCCGAGCAGAGTGTGATGGACTTCATATAAACATATAAATAATTACCTTATTAGTTATGAAGTGAATTTTTCCCCTTGTTGAGAATCCATTTGTTTCCAAGTTCTTACTTCAGTTTTGGCCGCTACCCCAAACCCTTGTCTTTGCTTGAAAATGTTCTTAAGTACAAGCTTTGTCGGGATTTTCCCAAGTTTCATGAACCTCAACAGTTGCCAATAAGGTTATTGTAACTCCTCTTTATATCCATGCCCCTTTGAAGTCTTTGGTTTTATTCCCTATTTTGTATTATCGGTCAGCGGTGAAGTTAACATAACCTCCCCAAATGCCGATATCTTGTGGGAAAAGTCTAAGTCTGAATACTTTAAGAGTTTTTAGTCCATACTAAAGTTTCTATAACGTTTCAAAAGACCGCCCGTGAATGAAAGCTAAAGCATGGAAAGAAAAAAATTATGTGTTGTCGAGACCCTCAAGAGGTTTGGAAACCATTGTTGGTCTCCGACAGGGTTTTGCAAACCTCTTTTTATGCCGATTATATTTGTGCCTTATTTAAAAGAAATGTAGGCGGTAGAGGACAGAGTTATTGTAAGTGCGGCGGATTCCGATGGCCTTTTTAGAACTTTACTTAATGAGTGTTAGCAATGCAAGAAGAATGTTTTGTTAAGCAAGCATAACCATGAAAACACAAATGTGCAGAAAATTAACGTGAATAGATATCATCACCAGATGCAGCAATAAGTTAAAAGGGCAATGCTCAGGTCCAAAGAACACAACATCGAAATACAAATGCTTCATATATATATATATATATATATATATATATATATATATATATGTACGGTGTTACAAAATGGTGTTCACATTCAAAACAAGAAGTTATCAGTACATTTCTTCTAAACATAGAGGACAAATATGAGGATGCGTATCCCCTCCACCACCTCTTGTAGGCGTTCGATTTGGGCTGGTGGAAATAGGTTCTCATGAGACTGCATGAAGTGGGCAAACAACCCCCTGTCATTCCGTCCCAACCCTGTACGAAGAAGAGCCACCACCTCCTTCGTAACGTCATGCTGAATTGCAGTGGCAATACATATAGCGTCGCCTACAAGGACGGTTCTAGGAAACCTGCTCAGTCCTCTAATGGTCGCCCTCACTCTCATTAGGTACTCAAGCCGAACTAGACGCTCTGCCGTCCTTATTCCCCAATCATGCTTCCTTGAAGTGTAGACCACATTGTATATGAAACATTCAAGGAGCTCTGCGTTATGAACATGGACACGACTCAAAAACTTCTCTCCAAGAATCTTTCACAGCACACTGGTGCAAGAGCACCCATAGGTTGCCTTAGGTTGTTTAGGAGGTTGTCTAGGACAACTTTGCCTAGGACAACTAAGCAACCTCATTTAGTTCATTTGTGTGTCATTTTTGTTGTGATTTGTCCTGATGAAGGTCATGTTGACCATAGAATAGGTGTCAAAAGGTCTAAACTCAAAATGAGATTTAGGACTTTGAGGATGCTTTTCAAATATTTGAAAATGTTGCTAAATGGGAGCTACAAGTGGCCAAGGAGAGGTTAAGTGAGAGCATAACTGATTTAGGGACCCTATTTATGGAAGGCCTCGACATGGGTGTCAGGTTGGAAGCATTTGAGTTTGTTTGTAGTTTTGAATTCAAGGAAAGCAATAGTGTTTTAATGTGAATTTTCTGGTTTTTGCATTGAAGTGGTGTGTTAATGGATTAATGTTGGCACTATAGATTGTGTAGGATGTAGAGTAGGTGTTCTTCGAGTTTTGTGTGGAAATAGATAGTTAGATTGTTCACTTTCAAGCATTGTTTGTAATTAATTTGGTTTCCATACTGTTGCTGGTCTGAACCAGACAGTTTTTGAAGAATGGAGGGTTAGTTCACTTTCCCACCGTACAAATTGTACGGCCCTTTGGGAATAGTGACTAGACTCCATGGATGTACATATAATAGGGTTAGGAGTCTTTGACAGCACCGGAGCCACTGAGGAAGTCTTCTCTTAGGCGAGCCAGGGAAGAGCCCGACTAGGAAAGGCTAAAGTGCAGAGCACTAAAAATTGCAGAGGTGTTAATTGTATGACAATTTTCCTTTTGGAGAGGGTAGATGTGAGGCTTACCAAGCTATGGTAACAAGGAGGAGACTACACCAATCCATCTGGTGAGGGAAAGACTTGACAGTTTGCAGTGAGGTCAGGAAAAGGGCTTAAAAAGGCCTAGTTTTGACCACTTCCAGATTAGAGCTTTGTACGGCCAGTTGAGGCCCAAGGCCCCAATAATCTTTGAGTGGTGGACATAAGAACCAGGAATCCCAAGAAAAGATTGGGGGTTACTTGGAAGAACCTTGTGAAAAACCTTGATCCCTCGGAGAAGAAAATTTAGGTTCTAGGCCTAAAAGAGGGGTTTGGTGTAAGCGACTAGAAAATGGAGCTAGGTGGATCCCTAATACCCTTGCTAGGATGGGTTGAAGCCTTTGAAAGCACCTCCACACCTCTGTAAAACTAAACTCAAGAATTGGAGGATTAGTAGCCTTTAGGGTGGATTAAGGGCTAAAGCAAGTGTTACAAAATAGCACCAAGTGTTGACTTGAAACGAAGAACTTAATTGATAGTTGGGTTGGCAAGGAGAACCAGGGGAACCTAAGAAGGAAGGGGTCCTATAGGTTATCAAAGGTGGAGTAAAACACCCTAGAGGTCTACCAAGCAAGACCTAGAGCATGAATCAGTGATTGATTCATCCAACCTCCCTATCACACACCTTCTTCCACATCACTCTGGATTGTGAATACATCTCTTAGCTGGTCCGTCATTAACCTATAGAACAGACTACACTCAACGTCCTCAATAACAACAAAGTCATTCTTGGAGGAAGCATCACTCTTAGTGCTCGCCATCTCTAGGAATGCAATTCAAATTGTGAGAATGAAGGTCATTTTCACCAAATTTATAGAAATTAAGTAGCATTTCTGAGTTGGAGATTTTTTGGGACTAGGCGAACACAAGGATAGTGATATGGCTTGAAGATTAAATGCCGATGTGACAAGATTTATTATAAGCCTTAGCGTTTCTATTTAAAATTTCAAGTTTCCCCCTCATTTGGATTGTTCGTACGTGTAAAATTACGAGGACATGCATATTTCATTTAATACAGGCTCTTGGAATTGCACCATTTGCAAGTACGATAGGCCATAGGGAAAGATTGTGGACAAGAAACGCTTCAGCTGACTGTCAAATTCTTATCGAAGAGGCAATGTAATGATGATTATTCTTAATCATTAATATTCTTTGTTTATCGGCCTTCCTAAGTGGGGAATTAGTTGGCAAGAAACCGCCGCTCGATCCAATGACTGTTACTTTAATTGCCAAGATCCAAGATTGAGGTTTTTCTATAAAACTTAGTTCGAACGACTCACTAATGGTCTGGATTTCTTTGATGTGCACTGTGATGTAACAAATGGAAGAGGGGACAATTTTGGAATTGTATCTATAATTACAGATTATTCCAAATCTCTGAATTTAGAATTATGGATATGGTGTTTTATTGAATAAGTTTGTTGGCTGGAAACAATAACTTAGATTTATTCTCTATGTGGGATGATTTCTTGACATTATATTCATTTATTTGTGATTAAGGTCAATTCCTTAGTACTATATTCATCCACTATTATTGTCTTGAGTCTTTGTGCTTAGGCGTTAATGGTTTCTTTCAGTTCATCGCGCTGATTCCATATTTATGGATTAGTGTTTGCTTGCCTTTAACCTCTTTCTGGTAAAAAATGAACTTTATAAAACATAGTAATAATCCTGAGGGAGCTGTACCTCGATAACAATTCAGAGGAAAATCACAAATGAAATTGTGATATTTCCAGAGCTGTTGGTAATATTGGCCTTTATAAATTGGGCTATGGAGTCGTTATTATGATATTTTAATAAAGGCCAATTCATTTGCTAACACATGCTTAACAGGGAAGTATTAAAGGTTCTCTTTTCTTTCAGAACCATTGTTATCATCATTAAATCACTATTTTATTGCTTAATTGATTGGACATAGTCAGATTATCATTATTTCACATTGGATATGAGACATAACCACAACAGTTATTATATTTTCCTAAATGTTAGTCTATTAAATTCTGTACAAAAGATCACATGGGCTACTGTGTATTCTTTAATGTTGTACATGTGTCTAGACTCTACATGCATCTTTCTTCTCCTAGAAGCATCCTTGTATATACTTTGTAATCTATATATGCATATAACAGATATGAATGTATAGCAATTACAGTTGTGGCAATTTCTTGTCTATCACTTCTTGTTGTTGCAGTTGTCTGACATCCTATGTCATGCCTCAATTAGCCATATGAAGCCTTTATTCGTCCTATGCAAACCTTCTTCATGAGAACCAACTTGGATGAGATCTTTTTAAAGGTTGTTGGATATGCACTGATTTGTTTGGATGATTGGCAAACTTTGGTCATTGATATTGTTAAGAGTATAAAATATTTTTATTGTCATAATATGTAGTTATAGATAAAGTTTATAAGTATCACATTTTTCAAGAAATGTCGTGGAGTTGTCATGCGATTAATTATGTCTTTTGAGGTAAAGAATTCATTTAGGTATAATAACTGATTTAGTTGTTGTATGATTGATATTGGATGCCTTCAAAGTATGGCATTAACCTTCAAATAAACTTCAAAGTGATTCATTTTGGGTTCCACTTTATAGCTTAATTTCTTTTGTCTCCATTTTATGTGCGTACACTTTTCCTTTATGCTAAGTTATAAGTACAAGGATGGGTGTGTATGGGGCAGAAGGGGAGCAAGAAAGTAGGGCAGGCGGTTGTGGGATAGTATGGATTGGAAACATCTCGGAGGTCCTTGGTACATGGGATTGTGGTCAGAGGAGAATCTGGTACATTTTGTAATAAACACCCCTATTTTTTTTTTTGAAATTTTACCAAATAGGAATGAGATACAATGCAATGTCCTTCCCACTTTCTGATCACCCAGTTATCGAGATGGGCAAGGTGAGAGCATACAGTGTTCTGGACTATACAATTAACTAGAATGCAACAAGTTGAAAGCAAATGCACTAGGTGGCAAGCCGGCCAATCCCACTTCTTCAGAAGAGTGCTAAGCAACTGAAAGAGATGAAACATTTCATGCTTATTCAGCAGAGTGTACAATACAATGGAAAGCAAACACTTCAGTCTTATTCAACGGAGTGCAGTTACAAGGTTTTCACTTATTCAGTGGGTAACACAATAACATTCACTATTTATTCAGTGGGGTAAGTGGATACAATCTTTCCACTTGTTCAATGGGGTAAGCAAAATGCATGAAAGAGCAAAATGAACCATTGGCTGTACTACCATCCAGGGTATTACAAAGTAAGCTCAAAAGCTTGCAAACATCATATAGGAAGTATGACTGCTGACATGAATTGATATTAATGCTGATCATAAATATGATTACTGTAACAATCTAGAAGTGAGCCAAATGACATGAAATAATCAGTGTAACTATGAAATAACAACAGAGTAACTTGTAAGGATGAAAAGGAATGCTGGTACAGGTTTGATATAACTTAATATTGCTGGTAACGAGATCTGATCAGGTCTAATATGACTGTAAACACTCAACAAACACTCCAAAATCCTGAGATAAACTTCCCAAACAGCAAACCCACTGAAAATAACATTCCCAAAAACATCTGTGATGAAGAATCACACCCAGAAGCAATAACAACTACAAAAGAAAACTGATACACTGTTGATAATGCTCAGAAAATTGCTGAAAGGAAGCATACTAACTGTTAACACACCCAATTGCATACTACTAAAAAGGCACTTGAAAACTCCTTCAATACACTCCAAAATCACTAGGGATGACTCCGTATCAGATTTATAGGCATTATCAAATGGATTGCAGGTCTGAGATTGTGACTGTGTGCAAGTACAACAGCTGTACAGCCTCCAAACCCCTCATAAACACATCAGAAATTGATTTTTCCACTGCACAAAGCGATGGCAGAGATGTGTGAGTCCTAGGTGCCACCAAAGACACCTAGAAATAGCAGAATAAGGCAGTGCTTGGTCTTCCAGGTTCCTAAACCTCACACCTAGCTGTAGATACATTGAGCAATAAAGTGGTACGGTCTCCCAAATGAAACCTCCAAATGGTTAACTTAGAGCCCAAGGTAGCAGGTCCACAACCTAGAGGATAGGGTTTGAGATTGAGCAGTTGAGAAGGACAAGACATGACATAGCTCAAGTGCTAGGGCATTTGTGGAGGAGAAAGAGCATGTTGGCTAGCAAATTCGAAGATATTTTTTGATATTTTTGATATTCATAGGACCATAGTTGAAAAACTCTTTGAGTAATCGGTGAGTTTTAGAAAACTCCCGACTTTTTTTTGATGGTGGGTTTTTCCCACACTTACTCTCCAAAATTGCTCGCCAAATAAAGGAGAAAAATTCGACGAGTCTGCAAAAAAAAACTCGTTTGTCCAGAAAAAAGGTCTCCCGTGGCCGCTAAAAAGGCATTTTCATTTGATTTGATTTTATAGGTACTCTCCAAGTCCAAGTTTCCAAGTTTGTCTACAAGTCTTCATCTATAATATCGTCTAGTATTTACTTTCAGTTTTACAAAAACAATTTGCTATTTTCATTTTGTTTCAGACTATCAGTATCAGCACATTCCACATGAGGATGCCATTTTGTACCCAATTTGCTTTCAAATCAATCAAATACAACTAGACTCAACTTTTTTTTTTAATGTACTCAGTTATTGACTCATTGGATGCATCTTATCATTGAATTTTGCAAACAAAATGCGTTTTTAATGAAATTTAAGCAATTTTTTAAGTTGCCGAGTTTTGTGCCAAGTTTTTGCTGAGTCGTGTTTTTTGGGCTTGGCAAGTTTTTCAACTATGCATAGGACAGATTATTTTTATATTGTTTTACAAAGTCAAAGATACTTGAGTGTTTAATTCTGTCATTATTCACACTCAGTTCAATGATATTTTTTGAGGATATTTATGAACATTAAAGTGGGTTGTGAGTATAATGTCTATTGAGCTCCATTGCATTTAGCTATAAATAAAGTTTGTAAGGGTGATGCAAGCCTGGTTGGAGTACTTGCAACAGGTAGCCAACAAATGCAGCCCAAAACAAATAAACAGACAATGAACTATAACAGTAAATTTTAACAGTTCATAGAACCACTGATATTACAGTCTTTCATGGGCTGAACAGCCTCAAATACTGATATTAAAGTTTGGCTTTTATTTCAACCTCTGTAAATTCAAAACTGCTGTTCTATGTTCAATCTGCAATTCAACTTCTTAACAGCTCCTGGAATGAAAATATTCAATTCAAAACAAGACTCCACTACTCCTCACTGCTGCAACTTCTTACTTATAAAATTATGCTATCAAAGACTAGAGTATTCAGATTGGAGACTGAAATTATAGGCCTAATGGACCAGCTGACCTTCTTTGGTGTCTTCTCATTTTCAAATCTACTATAAGATAGTGCCAATTCCAACTCTCCTCCCATGCTCATCATTTGTATCCCTTTTACATTAAATCCGCTATTTTATTTGAAGAATAATGAGCCTCAACGACTCCATAAATTCTCTCTTCCCTCATGTCATCCTTAAGGTTATCTGCATTATTCTTTTTATCTCCTAGTCTTTTTGAATTTATTAGAAGTAATAAAAACTGTTTCTTAATTAAAATGAAGGGAATTTTATTAAAGGTCACCACTCAGCGCCCAAACAGTTTTAAGATTTTTTTATGACTGCTGCAACTGTAAGTTACTGGTTAACCAAAGTTGCATGGACATGGATATGGATGCGGATATGGATACAGTATCGTATATGGATACAACCATTTTTCAAGACCCCTAATACGGATACGACAAGATATGGCATTCATGAAAAAAAAACATACCCATATATATAAAGAATTTAATAAAGAAAAATAATTTAAATTAAAAAAAATACAATTTCCAATTAATTTTTAAGATCTTAATTTTTAAATTTTAGTTAAAAAAATATATAACAAAGAAAAATAAATATAAATCATTAAATAATAAATTATAATAAAAATAAATAAATATGAAAATCCTATATATATATATATATATATATATGTATATGTATTATAAACCATAATAAAATATAATACATATTTAATGATTATAATTTTTAATTCTAAATATATAGATTGTATCTATATTTATTATGCCTATGTTAAATTATCTTTTAAATTAATTGTTAATTTTAAATTTAATGTTACATCCTAGAGGTATAAATTTTTGTTATAGCTTCAAACCTCATGTATTGAAATATAAAATCAAAACCTTTCTAATAAATATATTAAATAATAAACAACGTTAAGAGAAGAAATACCCATGTGCATATTATTCAAAATAATATATGTTTGCTATTGTATTTTATTTATGGTTGAAAATAAACATTAGAAATATTCATGCATATTGATGTTTGTATATTATTATTAAAAATAATAATAAATCTTTCTAATATTATATTAAATAATGAATTGTGTTACAAGAGAAATACTCACATATTATTAAAAATTATATATGTTTTCCATTGAATTTTATTTATGTTTGAAAATAAATAAGTAAATTCCAAAATAAAGAGCATAGTTCTATCACGTTAAGATAGCCCAAAAAACGCCCAGGTAGGGAAAAGCGCATAGAAAGCCCTAGAGAATTCGTGCAAGAAAAAACGCCTAGGTAGGGAAAAATGCACAAAAAACCCTAGAGAAATACCGTAGGAAAAAACACTCAAAAATTCGCGCAAAAAATAATGCTCAAAAAATTCGCACAAAAAATAATGCTCAAAACATTTGCGTTGTATTTTTTTTCAGAAAAATGCCCATGAAACAACTAATGTATGGATTCTTTTTGGATAAGTTTATTTATAAGAAAAATGACTAGTTTTTTCCCTACAAATATAAGATTTTACTTAAGATTTCTGAAGGTTCGTGGTACTTTTTTTAGAAAATGAATCCCTACGAATGCAACATGGCTTAAAAAAGCATGGTTTTCTAAATATGCGAGGGTACGATATCCATGTCGTATTTGTGTTGTACCGTACTCGTACCCATACCAGGCATGGTGGTATATGTACCAGGGGGTCGGGGTGGCATATCTTGCAACTTTGGACTTTGCCCCCTTGGACTTGCCAGTTCGGGTTTGATCCGGCCTGGATCCGGATCCAAGTTCGGCTCAACAGAGATACAAACAGGTTCTTGAATCTCCCTGTGGGTTCATCTAGGATGGTACTTGATGAATGTGTGATGAATTTCAGAGTTCTTTCTTGCTAAGGCAATGAATTTTGCCTTTTTTTCTTGTTACTAAGACTAATTCCATTATTTTTTCTTACTACCATGACAAACCCAACTTGTCCTTTGTAAATCACCTTTACGCGAAATTCGTGCTCTCACATTTTTGTAATTTCACGAGCTCGGATTTCTGTAATTCTATGCTGTGTTCGGTTTTGGTTGAGCAAGTGCGGCCATTCCCAATGGAATGGATTAAAAAATTATGTTAATATTACAATTAATAATAATTAAATTACTATTTATGTAAATTAATTATATATATTAATATATTTTTTTAATAATTTTATTATTATATTATAACATTATTTATTAATATTGTATTATATATTAACTTTATTATTATATAATATATTATAATATTATATATTACTAATATTGTATAACTTTTATAAATATTATTGTACATTAAAAATATGTATATTACATCTAATATTTTTTTATTTTAGGTTATAATAATATATATTTTATATGTTTTTGTACCAACGAACCTAAAACGAAGCCAACACCAATTTTTTTTTTGGTTGAATCCACAAACTGAACTAGCGAACCTGAACCCGAACTAGTACTAGGATCGGTAACTTAGCTGCAACCAGCAAGTATGCAAAAGATAATAATAAGAGTGTTTGTTGCTAGGTATATATTGGCAAATCACAACATGCAAACAAGTGTCCTTAACAAACAAGTTTAGAATATTGGCGAATCCTTGTTTAGGATTGTTGCTTGGTCTCATGAGGCCTCCCCTAAGGAAGTATTGTCTTTTTCTATATCTATATGGGTAAATGTCAAAATGTGCCGCATCAGATGTAGTTATTTTTTCCTTAGTTATTGAATTCTATAGGGAAATTTCTGCATGTTGAGGAAACAAGAAGAACCTTGCTGCATATGAATGCAAGAATTCTAATCTCATGAAATATTCTCTCTCAATTTTTTTGATTTTTAAACCAAACATTTACAATAGAATCAATCACCCGTTAAGGTTAGCATAACCAAAACGTACATTAAAGAAATCTAACCAAGAATGCGCCCTAAAACCACTTAAGGAGGAGGGGCGAGCATATGGTCAGAGGATCCCTAGGATCTACTGAATCCACAAGTACAAGATTCTATTGAAAGAGAAATATTAAACTCGACACCAAGGATGTGCACTCAAGATCCCTTTGCAATCGAGGTGCTAACATATGGTGGAGTACTATTGCTGAACTGAAATAACAACAAGGCGGATAACCAGCCAATGAACTTTCCACTCTACCACCAAATAGTAGGGGGAAAAGATTACAACATTAAAACTTTTTCTGCTGCGGCAGGCATCCACTGAAACGTGGGAATTCTCCACTTTGAAGTGGGTGTGAATGGGGTTACAAACAGATTATCCTTATTGGCGGTAAACCATCCAAGGGTGCTTAGTGTGAAATTAATTAAATAGAGCAGCAATAATGAAACTGAAAACAGTACTACTGTTAGCAGCTTGTACAAAGAGAAGGCTGCAATTTTACAATGCCAATTTCACCAATATTCAAGCACCTTGTTATACATTATCTCTCTATCAGACTATAACGAGAAAAGAAGAAAAAAGATAGAAAACAACAATTGTTTTTAATTCTGATCAGCGAATTGTAATTCTGGAAATGTATATCAGCAACTACAGAAAATTCGTAAATTGCTCATAACTCAATCAAAGTACCTCCGATGTGCGTGAAATCAAAGCATAGATCATTTGGGAGATAGGCACCCTTGTTGAAACACCGAAAACAACTCCAAACACCTACAGTTATTAATGGCACACTTCCCAGTGCAATGATGAAAGGTACGGCCCTTAAGAGGGGCGATTTTTAATTATAAAAATGCACACTTCAAATTAAAATCCGAAATTGCTTGGAGATGGTCGCCTAGACCTTAGGAATCTTATTATCAAATGCCCAGAACAATACAAAATTCGTACATTCAACCATGAGCAAAAACAACGTTCAGCTGTATGCAAACAACTGTAAAACTGGAAAATACATCAAATTTTCACCTTGAAACACAATCTGCTAGTCTGGATGAGAAGCAACAATAATTCAACTAGGTGTTGTCTTGCAAACACGAAATTGAAGGAAGAACTAGGAGGTCAGCATTCCTCGAAATAGAAAATGATAAATCGTTTTGACAGCATAACTTTAGCAAAATAATGGATGTCTCAATGCTAGAGCCAAGCCTTAACTTTTAAAGGAAGATAGGAAATTGTTCAAGTCCCCCAAGAAGGTACGCCAATAGCCAAGTCTTTTCAAATTTCTAAAAAGAATATAACTCTTCAAAAATACGCCCCCACTTTGAGATAATGAAGAATTAATATTAAAATCTTTTAACTCCTTCATGTGGCGCCACCCTTAAAGTCCCCTTTTTAAAATAACTTAAGTTCATTCCTTAGGCCAAGGGGTCAACTGCAAATTAGAACCAACTGCTCAATTAATGAAGAAAACCATTAGAATAATATTTCCAAAAGGCCAAGGCTTAATACTGAAAACTGCTTTCAATGACGTGATGAACTGAAGGCTGACAACTGCTAACTGCCAAGAATAGTATTTACTATAAATAGTAAATAATGAGGAATGAACACAATTCTTCCAAAACTAGAACCCTTTGAAACACCTCAACGAGCCTACAGGGTTCTGGAATAAGTTGATGAACCACTGACAGGATTACTGCCAAAAGGGGAACATTACATCTCAGTAAACTTAGGGACACAAACCCCTAATTTTATTGAGTTTCAATTGGGTAAAAATATATATCTATATGGAATTGAGTTCTTGTGAGGTCTCAATGGTTGTTATCTTTGTAAGAGGAATGATCACATTAAAAAAAATTGTCCTCTAATTGTTAAGCTTGAAAAGAACTTCAATCTTGCATTCAATGATAAGGAAAAATGGATAGTGTACCTAAGTGTAATGAAGTGCCATACATAGAGTTTATTAATAGGGATGTTGTGATGTCCAATGTTGACGATAAAGAAGATAGCTGTAGTATGTTAAATGATGGAAATATAAGTAATGGAAATGAACCATATGAGGAAAAAATAGAGGAAGTGTTGAATTCTAATGTTGGGCTGCAAAGTATTCTTATTAAAAAAGTGCTCAGGAAATTGTGCTTGATAAATTGAAAGAAAAAGTTTTAAACAATAAAATGTTAAAAGAGCCTAAGTCTCCAATGTTTTCTAATGTTGAGAACACAATGAAATATGACGGAGTAATTGATAAGATTGCTATGCAAAAAGATAATGATGATAGTATAATGAATATAATAAATCCGCTCTTTTAGAATGAGGTTATGGAACAGAGTGTAGAGAAAGATGAAAGGAAAAAAGGAAACAAATAAACCGGGATGAGAGTTTTAAAAAAGCTGGTAAAAAAGGAAAGAAAGAGAAGATTCCTAAAAGTTTTGACAAATTATATAAGAACCAAAGGTCTCCTACTTCCCCACTATAAATCTAATGAAGATAAAATGCATTAGTTGGAACATTAGGGGTTTGGAATCCCTTGACAGAAAATAAATTTTGAGATCCTTCTACAATAAAAAGAAGAACCTTGCTTTCTTGCTCTTGCAGGTAACCAATGCTATTGGCTTTCAGCTTGAAAATGTTTTGAAATTTGTTTGAAATAACTTTGAGTTTTAGTCCTCAAAACATGATTAAGGAAGAGGATGTATTGCTATTCTAGTGAATAAAAAAAGGACTGCCTATTGTTAGTGTTTGGTAGCTTAGAGAGCTATTTTCTCATTAGTTCAAGGCTGGTCGGCCTTCTTATTGTAATTTATATTTTATATTATTTTTCATCTAAGGGAGCCGACCTAGATGAAAAGTCACCTTGCTTTGTATATATACAAGGTGAAAGTCATTCATTCAAACATCAAGTTCATTCATCATAGTTCTCATTTCTACAGAGCAGAAGTTTGCCCTTCAGTAGCAGATCATCATTCTTTATCAGCAGATCTAATTCAAGGAGAATCATATTCATTTGTATCTTTGCATCGAGGAGAGGTGCTATTATTTGGCCTTGTGTTGGGTCTGAGTTGTAAGCAGATTTCTGCTCCTTTTATTTGATATATAAGAGATATTCTTTGCTGGGTTTTTCTCCCTCAAGTAGGAGGGTTTTCCCAGGGTAAACTGATGTGTTATTTGTCTAATGTGTTGTTGTATTTCTGCATTACATTTTTGATCATAAAAAACTAACATGGTATCAGAGAGGGTTTAAGTCAAAGACCTGATCAGATTTGTGTAAGCAGTAGAAGTTAGCAGGTTTCGGTTTCTGGTGGAAGCTTTGAGGATTCAAACTTTTATGAAAGACAACCACAGTTCATTTGGAGGGGTGTCTTTGTCTTATTCCTGAATAAGACAACAATTAAGGAAAAGCAGAGGACGTGGCAATAGATGCAGAATTAATAAATCGATTAATCTTGGGGATGGAATATATTTACCTAAGGATATCGATATCATATTTTATTGTTTCTGAAAGAGACAAATAGCTAGTGCCGGCCCAGATCATTAAAAGGGATTGAATTAAATTGAAGATAATTCACGGGAGCAACAACTCAAGTTAGATAAGACAAAATCTGACGCTACAGACAAGAAGGGAATTTTTTATAAGAAAGTTGTGGTTTGCCGTCAATCATCTATCAGGTCTTGCTTAGCTAAATGACTAATTCAGATTTAGCCGTTAGAGATAAATAAAGACAATTCCAATTCTCTCTGAAGAAGTCGATATTGGAGTTGAGTCAGTAAATTTAGAGAAGGGCGATTTCCAAATAAAAGACAAAGCAAATTGTGATTATTGGAGGATGGCTATACTTGTTGAAAGGTCGTAATTTTATTTGGGTGCCATTGAAGAAAATTTGAGAAAAGGCATTTATATAGGTAGACGTGGGTCCTAGCCTCCTGGAGAATTTCTTCATTTCAATCCGTGTCTTTTTCCTTGGGAGCCGTCAGAATTTATCTGGGCGTATCTAGAGGTCTTGTGTCCACGTATCTGCTGCATGAAGACGTTTTTTTGAAGTTGCGGACAGTTTTGAATAATTCCATTGCAGCAGATCTAAATCTTTAAGTGCAAAGATCAGGAAAGAACAATTGGTGGATTGTGAGATAAGTATTTCATACCCTTGTATAATGTTCATGATTTCTTATGTAGTTATTAATTCATGTAATAACATTGGGAATAATTAATCATGTATGCATTGACATTTCTCTTCGGGATAGTTTAATTCTATGAACTATTAATAATCTCTCTAAAATGCTTCCAGGACGAATCGAGGAGCAAAAGGATGATGAGAGATTGCATAAGGAATTCTTGAGGCATCCTGTGAGGAAGTTGCGACCTTTTTCACACATCACCCCATTCAAATGGGGACCCCCTAATTTTTGCTCCATTCTGGTCTTTTGGCTTTGCGTCTTTCTCTCTCTCTCTGGTCTTTCGTCCTTTCCGGGATGTCCCATCGTTTGACCTAGGTTGAAATATTGGTTAAGTCGGTGAAATTAGGGTTTTCTATCATCCAGGCTTTTTAAAGGTCAAACTGAGTTATCAAATTGGAATCTGAGCTTAGTACAACAATCACGAGGCTTCCAACAAAGTCCCACTGAATTTTTATTGAATTCTGACCACTTACTATTTATAGTAAGTACTCAATCTGGGATCGTTTCATCAGGATTTTGGATTTCTGACTATTCCATCACATTCAGGTAACTCTTAGCTACTTACACGTCAATTTTGGGCAGAATCGGACAACCTGCTATTTTTGGCAGTTCAGGCTTCAAGAGCCATTTTCCGGGTTCACACGTGTGATTTTTCAATGCATGTCCAGAGATTACTTTTGGGTTTTTCAAAACCTTCGCAACGGTGTAACATGCAAACCAAGACGATCACTTTCAGAGTTTAGCCTTCGGAGGCTATTTTTAGGGTTTGCATATAGAGTTTTCAACGCATGTCCGAATGTTCCTTCTGGGTTTTTCGAGAGCTTCGCAACAATGTGACATGCAAGCAGAGGGGATCAAGTTTCGAGGACTTACTATTTTTAGCCAGTGCCCGCATGCAGACCAGTTTTTTGGGTTTTTCTAGGTTTCTTGAGATCCCACAGGCAATATGACATGCAGAATCATCCGATAGTGAATTGATCACTTTCCAGACAGTTTCTATTTTTGGCAGGTACACTTAGACAACAACCCAACACTCCAATTCAGCAAGCAGAATGAAATGTAGAAGAAACAAAGTCAAACAAAGACCATTCAAGAGACATGCAAGTCAAATTAGGGTTTCCACTTTTATATGGGGTAAAATCTAGAAATTGTCAGAATGAAGTACCCCATCGATATCAGCATCATCCAAGCAACCTACTGGCAAAATTTGAATGAAATCGAAAGACTTACTATTTTTAGTAAGTCATCTCAGGGCTATAAATAGTAGGTCTGCACCTGAGATGGGTATGAACAGAGCACTCAAGTTATCAGGATCAGGCATAGCAAGTTTCAAGTCAAACGGAGCTACATAAGTCAGGCGACTTTGGAACTTACTATAAATAGCAAGTTGACATGTGGGACGGGCGAAAACAGGATCACAAGGCGAAGGGTATCATATGATGAAATTTTTGGGCAAAACGGAGCTGTGGAAGTCGAAAATCAGAGGGTTTACTAAAAATAGTAAGGGTTTGCTAAAAATAGAATGAAAAGATGAAAGGTAGACAAGGGCATGAAAAATGCTAAGGCATGAAACAAAAGTGGGCCCAATCAAATGCGCCCTTGTGCTAGGAGTGGTTAGGCCGAAATGTTTCTAAGGCAAAAATGAAGGCATGACCCATCAAATGCGCCCATAAGCTAAGGGGGTGGAAAACGCCTAAGCTCAAAATAAAAGTTCACCCTAGCAAATGTGCCCATGTTGAGATGAGAACCACTCAAAATATTCTAAGTGTCAAAACAAGAGTTTACCCTCTCAAACGCGCCCATGGTCAAAGTGGAAGTTCACCCTCTCAAATGCGCCCAACATTGTGAAGGCCACCCAAAATTGTCTAAGGCATTTAAAATAAAAGCATGGCACATGAAATGCGCCCTCACATGAAACCTCCACTGCTTAAATGCGCCCACCAAGGTAGAGACTTCAAAAAGTTTCTAAGTCACAAATGAAAGTATCAAGGGTGATTTGCGCCCATGATGAAGATTGAAGTAAACAAGTGAAAATGCGCCCACCTCAAGTGTGAAATCGGCTAAGGCAAGTAAATGAAAGTGCAACCCCTCATTTGCGCCCATCTCCAGCAAGTCTAATATGCGCCCAAAGAAGAATGCAGGCCTTTGAAAATCTTCTAAGGCAAGAAATGGAAGTAGGCATATGTAAATGCACCCAACCTTGTGAAGTGATGTGAAAATATTCAAGTATGAAAGTGAGAGCTCACATGGTAAAATGCGCCCACTTTAGAGAATAAAATCTCCAAAGGTGAAATGTGCCCATGAAATGAAAGTAGGCATGGCAAAATGCGCCCTCAAGGTAAAACAAGGTGACTTCAAATATTTTCTAAGGCATTCAAAACGGAAGCTGCCAAGGCAAAATGCGCCCTCAAGGTAAGTGGTGGTGGAAAATTCTTCTAAGTGTCAAAGATGAAAGTTGAAGAGGTCAAATGCGCCCAAGGAGAAATAAGATGAAGCATGAAATCTTCTAAGGCAACGAAATGTAAATTGCACATGCCATTTGCGCCCCAACATGGAATCACCACCTCCAATACGCGCCCAAGGCTACTGAAGAGTGAAAAACGTCTAAGGAACAAAAGCAAAGGCTTGAGCATAATAGAAATGTAGGGTATGAAATGCACCCAGCTTATGAGGTTGCTAAAAGTATAAAATTTTCAAAAGCATTTGAAATTAAAGTTTGCCACCCCAAATGCGCCCAAGCTAGATAATGAAGTGGAGAAATTCCTAAGGCATAGTAATTTAAAGTTGAATAAAATAAAATATCAAGAGGGGGAAAGTGTCAAGAGATTTTCTAATTGGAATAAGTATTTCACTAGAGAAAATACGCCCTTGATATGAGTATGAAAATTTTCCAAAGGCATTCAAGTGAAGTGGGCTAAGTGATGGAATATTTTTCAAAGGGGAGAATTAACAACTGATGAATATTTTCCAAGGGTCAAGTGGAAAATTAAATGAACCTCTTTAAAATGCACGCATGAGTTGACAGAGTTTTAAATTATTTTCCTAAGGGAAAATTTTAATATTTTCAGAGGGGATTTGTTTCACCTAGATTATTTTCCTAACGGAAATTAAATCTCAGAGGATGGATTATTTCGAGCAAGCAAGTGATTTTAAATCGCCCGGAGTTGAATATTTTAAAAAGAAGATTTAAAATGTCTAAGGCAAATTTCATGAAATTGAAGATTTAAATGACAGACATTTTAATAGGTTGGAAATGAATTTACAACTCCCACGAATTTTTCGAATTGAATTTAATTAAACACTGCGACGATTTTAAAATGGAATTTTCAATCAAGTCAAGTGATTTTCTCGCGAGTTGTTAAATTACTGAGAGTTAACTGGCAGGCTAAAGAAAAAAAAAATTCAAATTTTTGCAAGGAAAGAATCCTCATTAATGGCAACTGCCATAATGACTGGCCGACGACTAGCCCACTACTACGCCTGAATTAGAAGATTCCGAGTGAAGTGAGTGGTGAATTGATGAGGGTGCTAAAAATAGCTCCAACACTACTTGGCAGGATTCTTCATGAAGAGTTATTTAAACAACCCCATTTCTCTCATTTCTTCACACATTTCGAAGTGCTTGGAATTGTTGAAGTGAGGAATTTTGTGAGAGATTGAAATCTTTTTCGAGGTTGCTGAAAATGAGTTTATTTTCTAAGTACGAAGTTGCTAGAGAATTTAATTCTCAAATTGCTGAGAGTTTATTTTTCAAAGAGCTGAGAGTGTGTTGCTGCAAATTTCGAAGTTATTTGTGCTGGAGAATTTATTTCTTCTCACTGTTGAGAGTGGAGTTGCTGCAAAGTTCGAAGTTGTATGCTGGAGAGCTGAGATTTTTTTTTTATTCCCAAGTTGTTGGAGTTGTTGCGGATTTCCGAAGTTGCAGAAGATTTCTTTTCTCTGGAGATCTTTATTTTCAAGCTGCTGAAAGTCGAAGTGCTGAAGAAGTTTAAACGTTGAGAAGTTGAGGAAGTCGAAATTTCATATTGTTGGCAACTCTTTATTCCTCTAATTGCTGAAGTTAAAAGTTGAAGTTGACAAAGTGAAGTCAAGGTTCGAACTATTTGTGTTGGAGAAATTAGCTACATTGCTGAAAGTTATTAGCTTGCTGCGATTTTTCTTCACCAGTTAGAAGTGCAGTTGCTGAGAGTTCTCTCTAAGCTCAGAGTTTTTTTACATAGTTTGAGGTTTAGAGTTAGAAATTTATGTTGAGGAATTTTATTTTCAAAGCTAACTCTGTATTCGTAGCCATCTCGGGAATTGTTTTATTTTATTAAAATCTGCAGTCTAACTTATTATTCTATTTTTTTTTTGCAGATGGCTGGCACAAAAGATGTTGCAGGAACAAGCAGAGCTGCAGGTAGAGCTGCAAATACTGAAGTGGGCAAGGCAAGCTCATCCCGACAGGCAATGATCAAAAGGCTTGCCAAGCCATTTCTTCCGAAGTCAGCAATTACTTCGAAGTTGGCTGGATTAAATGACGCCAACCTCGGTTCATTTAATCTGAATGCACTCAAATCAAGGATGTACGGGCTGGGGGGTCATCAACCGTTAGTCATGGCCCACAACATAATTGAAAGTGGAATCTACGCAACTGCTGGTTTTCCACCAGCAATTCAGTGTCCGGAATTAATCATGGAATGCTCAAATTGCTACAAGCCGGAGCGTAGAACGATTGTCTCTCCAGATGGCAAACTGTTTGCCAACTTCACGCCGGATGCCATTGGAGAGGTATTTGGGATTCCAACTGCCGATAAATTGTTATACAGAACAAAGGAAAGGGCGGATAAGATGTACTCCTCCTCCTTCAAAAGGGTTGCCACAGTCATCAACAGAGTCTGGATGCAAAAGCCAAAACCACCCCGCACTAAACTCCCAAAACAGATAATTGCTGAAGATGTGAAACAGGAATACTGCGACTTGATAATAATGCTGAGTCGAATAAATGGGAGTGCGCAGGCCTACATCTTCGAGCCTTGGATGTTCTACTTCATCGAGATCATCTTGGAGGGAAAGGAGTGTGTTGATTGGGCTAGGATGATTAGCGACAACATTGATGAACAATTCAGGAGCCTGAGGAGGACGAAGACTTTCTATATGAGCTCGTACGTGATATATATGTTGGCCAGGATGACCAAGTACAGAGGGATTACGTATGAGGAGCCAATCGGCTGTGCCCCTGACCAGTTCAAAATCCATGAAGCCTGCACACAGTTACATTTGGCTAACCCTGCCAGCTACAAGCGGGCAAATGATGCATTTACAATGCATATTACAAGGACCCTTCAACAAAGAACGCAACAAAGAATATCAAAAGAAGCACAGGCGTTGATCGAAGAATACGGATATTGGCTCATCCAATTTCCGAAATTCACATACATTAGGCTGTAGGGGTTCACCTCATATCCATACCGGTTACCGAGGTACCCCACTGATCACATAGTAATGCTAGAAGTATCTAGGCAATTGATTGCCTATGATAAGATTCAGAAGAAGAAAACGAAGGGTGGACTTGACTTCCCTATCGTCATAGGGAATTCCACTGAGGTGTGTCCCTCCTTGCAGGCAGCTCGAGAGGCAGAGGATGAGCTGCAATTCTTTCATCTATCGTATCACACAGGCAGGCAGGATTTCGATCCTTACAGAAACATCCGAATGGTGCAGAATGTTGAATACAGGCACAAGGCTCACATAGAAGATTTTTGGGCAAATGTTGTCGATGAGGTTGAAATAAGGAGAAGGATGTTTACCAGTCTCCCTCTTAAGTTGATCAGGGAGTGTGAGATCATTCCAGTTCTCGACCAGGTGGAGGAATATGTCAACGTTATACAGCCTGACTATGAGTCAGTCAGGGATACTCCGGTCCCACCACTTGATTGGTCCGAGCCAGAAATCATGGACTTGGACATGCTCTCTATTCCGGTGATGACTTTCACAAGGGCTTGGGTCGATAGGCATGTATGCAGACTTAAGAGCAGATCAATCGCCCTTACTTATGACTTGATGGGTGATCAAAGGCCACTATTGGCGAGAAGAGGAAAACAAGTTGCCCAAGCGCCAGAAGCATAAGCAGAAGTACCAACCCAACCGATACCTTTGAGGATGGAACAAGCATCACCTATGCACTCACAAACTCAGTCTTTGAGTTTGAGAGTGATTTCATTATTTGCTGATCAGAGGGCAGGATTGGATGAAGAGCGGGAACTTGAGGAAGTGGATCAGCCCAATGTCCGAGAATTAGATAGTATAAGTGTCAGTGTATCCAGCGGTGGCCAACAAGGAGAGGAAGAGGAAACAGTGGCCGATACTCGTTTCCAACAGATGTTGGACATGGCATTGGAGGAAGAGGAAAACACAAAACAGGGGACCCAAGGGTCAGGAGATACGCAGCTCGTGGAAGATGATGAGCCCGAGTAGAACAATGCAAGAAGAGAAGAAGTACACGAGGTGGAGACAATAGAAGAGCAGCCCCTTGCCATTTGCAATCCACAGCAGACAGTGCTGAATTGGCTTTCAGATAGAATGAGAAGCGACCCCGAGGATGATACGGATCCAGCTGTCAAGATGGAGTTCCTCAGAAGGATTAGTGCGCCACCAAAGAAGAAGAGAGCCAGGAAGTTTTCAAAGATCTCAACTGATGAGTCGGGCTCTCGCACGCTTTAGGTTGGTGTCCCGAGGGAGGAGTGTGATCGAGCCGAAGAGAGGCCTGAAAATTACGTGATCACCACTGTAGAGTTGGGTCGTCCTACGAGAGCCCAAATTGTTGAGGAGTTTGATAACTCCTATCAGGCGCTAAGAGACTAGTTGCTCCGCACGAAGGGGAAGTATAAGAAGTTAAAGAGGGAGCACAAGACCTTGATAGGATATGTGCAGAGTTTGGCGCGTCCAGGTGAACAGGAAAACCCAACAGTAGAACTCCCACCAAAGCTTTCGAGGGAGTCAGTTATTGGCTTAGAAGATTTAAAGAAGATGGAAACGGAAGCGGACAAATGGGTTAGCCATGTTCGGGCTGAGACTGGGAAATTCATGGAGGACCTCGCCAATGCTTATCAGCAGGGCTCAAATATTTTGGCACGAATTGACATGGTGGATCAAGCTTGGGGCGATACCCGCATCTATCAGACGAAGACTGTACTTCGTTTGGGGGCTTTGATGCATATACCTCTAGAGACCCTGGTGAAAGGAGGTGTAATTCAAGAAGGTGACAAGTACGATTTCACCAGTTGGTACTCCTCGGTGGTCACAGGCCGTGGGTTTCACGATGCAGCAAGGGCAGATTCGGCCAGAGTTAGGAAAGCAATGGGCAACATCTTGGAGGGAGTCCTTAATACATTGGAGGCCATATTTGCTAGAAGGTTGGCTCCAGAGGAAATAATTGCTGATGGCTTGAGAGACAAACTGGCTCCATTCTTCTCAGGTGCGAGGTCGCTTGTCCAGGATGACTTTGAGAATGTCTCCACTTTCTCTAGTATAATTCAGAATACCTAGGATGCCTTGGTGGCGTGGAGAAAGTCTTACACTTGGCATAGATAGATGGTGGCAGTCTTGGAATTTCATCTCAACCATATTCCACCGATTTCCGCTCAGGAGGTTGAGGCGGTGTTGACCCGGTTGATCGAGTTTGCTGTTCGGGAGAAAGACAACGGGAACACTCTGCTGGATGAGGATCTTCTAGAAGATGGTGATGGGCATTAATTGCTCATTATGGTTCCTGCAGGGGGTGGAGAATATTCTGTGCATTTATTGCCCACTCTTCCTTGTGGCGGTTTTTAGGGCAAAAACCCTAATTAGGGCATTGGTGGCTCAATCTGAGCCCTTCATTGTAATCAGATCTGAACTGTCCACTGAATTGGACTCATTATAAAAGGGGCATCCCCCCTCATTTGTAAAAGATTAGAATTAGAATCAGATCAAGATCAGAGCTAGAGAGTAGAGGGCATATAGCATTTAGCTTAGAAGTTAGCTTAGATTGAGGAGGGAAGAAAACTTTCCTCTGAAAGTTTTGTAAACGGTTGTTGTGAACACTTTTCATAATGCAAAGAGTTTCATTGCTTGGTGATTTCTTCTTTTGTTATGAGTAGCTAGCAAGGCCATTTCATCTTTCCAATTCAAAATAGATAGAGTAAAATAGACTTTTAATTCATGCAAGTAGTCGTTAATTGTGGAGTGTGGTGTTTAGTTTGGACAAGCCTTCCTTTATCCATACCACTAGCGGGCTTGCTGACGGTAAGTCTGCCCTGCGCGGTCAACTGGAATTTCAGTACCTAACTTCGATTGTGATTCGTATGTGTTCACTTGCATCGTTGTGATGGGGTGCGCATGTTGAATCATAATTTGAATATCTTATTCATCCTTTGAAGATTGCACCTACTTTGTCAGAGTTGTCCGAAGGGGAGGCGAAAAAAAGTTTGGTTGAAGATTGTTGAAGCTAATCCTCATATTCCACCTTTTAGAAGTAGATTGTAGAATTCCTATCCCTATCCCTTTAAATTCAGTATTTCCTCGGTTAATTTAGGAGTCAGAGCAATATTGTCAAATCATTCATGTCTTAACTGCTTCATAAAATCGAACAACTACGTAAGTCCCCTTGAATACCCAGCATATTCACGTCAACCAACTGAGTCTATTCGCGATAAAAGGAATCTTGGAGTTGAACGCATGAAATTTCACGCAATCTTAGCATGAAAAATACTTTGATCAAGAGATAATAGAGTGACCGTTGGACATTTTATTCTGTGTTGGTGTGGTCATAAAACACACGTCAACAAAAGTCATGCCGATTGGAGAAATGAACAAGCATGGAGTCATAGCTTGCAGCCATGGGACTGAGTTGGTGGCACTTAACTTCATTGGAGACATCTCTCGAAGAGGAAGAACCTATATAGATTGTCATTGCGATCAACTTCTTTGAAGAGGAGGAAATAACATTCAGAGGGAGTCTGACAAACCAATAGAGGCAACCTTGGACAAGGAGTTCAGGAGGTTAATGCAAGCATGGAGTCATAGCTTGCAGCCATGGGACTGAGTTGGTGGCACTTAACTTCATTGGAGACATCTCTCGAAGAGGAAGAACCTATACAGATTGTCATTGCGATCAGCTTCTTCGAAGAGGAGGAAATAACATTCAGAGGGAGTCTGACAAACCAATAGAGGCAACCTTGGACAAGGAGTTAAGGAGGTTAATGCAAGTACTTGGAGCTTCAGAGGGAGTCACATCATCATGAAGAATTGTGTAATGTATATTTCTTTGAGACGGAGAAGTATGAGGTGAAAGCCCTTGTAGTGTATATTTATTTGAGACGGAGAAGTATGAGGTGAAAGCCCTTGTAGTGTATATTTCTCTTAGATGGAGAAATATGAGGTGCGAGCCCTTGTTCATCTTTGAGACTGAGATGAGACGTCATGTTGAGAGACTCCATGACGACATCACGTTGAGAGACTCCGTGATGAACCCTTTGTACTTGTGTTTTTCCACAAATGGGAGTAGCCATGGTGGATGACATGTTGAGAGACTCCATGACGACATCACGTTGAGAGACTCTGTGATGGGTGCTTGTACGTGTGTTTCTTTCCACACATGGGAGTAGCCATGGTGGATGTCATGTTGAGAGACTCCATGACGACATCACATTGAGAGACTCAGTGATGAACATTTGAGCTTTCCACAAATGGGTGTAGCCATTGTGGGTGTCATGTTGAGAGACTCTATGACGTAGATATTTGAAAAATATCTCCCTAGCTAAGAGGGAGTGTTAGTGTTTGGTAGCTTAGAGAGCTATTTTCTCCTTAGTTCAAGGCTGGTCGGCCTTCTTATTGCAATTTATATTTTATATTATTTTTCATCTAAGGGAGCTGACCTAGATGAAAAGTCACCTTGCTTTGTATATATACAAGGTGAAAGTCATTCATTCAAACATCAAGTTCATTCATCATAATTCTTATTTCTACAAAGTAGAAGTTCGCCCTTCAGCAGCAGATCATCATTCTTTATCAGTAGATCTAATTCAAGGTGAAAGTCATTCATTCAAACATCAAGTTCATTCATCATAATTCTTATTTCTACAAAGCAGAAGTTCGCCCTTCAGCAGCAGATCATCATTCTTTATTAGTAGATCTAATTCAAGGAGAATCATATTCATTTGTATCTTTGCATCTAGGAGAGGTGCTATTATTTGGCCTTGTGTTGGGTCTGAGTTGTAAGCAGATTTCTGCCCCTTTTATTTGATATATAAGAGATATTCTTTGTTGGGTTTTTCTCCCTCGAGTCGGAGGGTTTTCCCAGGGTAAACTGCTGTGTTATTTGTCTAATGTGTTGTTGTATTTCTACTTTACATTTCTGATCATAAAAACTAACACCTAAATCATTGAATCTCCTTGTTCTCCTTGTAATAGGGGAGTGTGGATAAGTTTGGAGAAAAATGGTGTGGAATTTGACATTTGTTCAATTTATGTTGCAAATGATTCTAAATATAGAATTGAGCTTTGGAAGTGGCTTGTTTTTGCACTACCTAAGATCCCTTTGTTGGGGACTTTAATATGATTGAGCAAAATGAGGACAAATTTGGTGGATTCCCTTTGACTTGGAAAGGAAATGAAAAATACTTTTGGCTAAGGGAAAATAATATTTTAAAGCTATTTGATCCACTAGAAAATAACAAGAAAAATAATAGAAATATATGGTTTACTTGGTGTAACAGTCAAAAAGATGATGAAAGAATTTATTCAAAGGCTTGATAGGTTTTATGTGCAGGAGAATAAGTTTTGTTTTATGGGAGTAAAAGACAATAATTGTGTTGTTATTCTACCTTAAACTAAGTCTGATCATTACCCTCTTGAAACAAATATTTTGATTAAAGATAGTGGGAATGATGATATGTTTAAAAAAGACAATCTTTGTAAATTAAATACTGAGCTGTTAAAGAATTAGGATTGTTTGAATGGGATTAAGTTATTGAGACAGATATGCAAATACTTCTTCTTTGGATTAGACATTGAATATTGGAATAACACGATTGGTTGCTGTAGAGCACTTTTTAAAACTATGGGAAAAAAAATTGCTCTTGATAGTAGGATGTTTGAAAAAATTCTTGCAGGATGATCTGTTGAATAAAGTAAGTATCCTTCAAAATGTTCCTAAGAATGAAACTCTTATTTCTTCATCGGGTGATGTTAAATATAAGCTTAGATGTTTACAAAATAGAAAATCTCAGGGCTCTAGAATTAGAAAAAAAAATTAATTAGTTGAGGGATGGTGATAGGGGTTCAAAGTATTTATTTAGTTTTTTGAAAGAAAAAAATAGCAAGAGTCTGTGGGGCTTGTTTTGGTCAATAATGTCCAAATCAACAATATTGATGAAATAAAAAATGCTTTTAGAAAATTCTACACAGAGCTTTTCGTAGTTATGATAACAATGCAAGTTGTAAAAATGCTCAAGAGCTGTGCAAAAATATTATTCCTACCAAGGGCAATGTTAATGAGGCCTTCGTGCTTGGTAAAGAGATTAATAAAGATGAATTATTAATGTTATTAAATCCTTCAGTAATGGTAAATCTCTTGGTGTTGATGGTCTCTTGATTGAATTTTATTAAGATAAGTTTGAGTCGGTTGTTGATGATCTATTATCATCAACAATAGATCATCAACAATAGGTTGTTGTTGATGATCTATTTTATTAAGATAAGATTGAGTCGGTTGTTGATGATCTATTATAAAATATGCTTTTAGAAAATTCTACACAGAGCTTTTCGTAGTTAATGATAATAATGCAAGTTGTAAAAATGCTCAAGAGCTGTGCAAAAATATTATTCCTACCAAGGTCAATGTTAATGAGTCCTTCGTGCTTGGTAAAGAGATTAATAAAGATGAATTATTAATGTTATTAAATCCTTCAGTAATGGTAAATCTCTTGGTGTTGATGGTCTCTTGATTGAATTTTATTAAGATAAGATTGAGTCGGTTGTTGATGATCTATTATCAATTTATAAGGAAGCTATTAAAAAAGGTACAGTTGGTAGTAACATCAACAAAGGTTTTATTAAGCTTTTGCTCAAAGATGGGGACAAATTTAATATTAAAAATTGGAGACCAATAACATTACTCAATGTTAAATATAAAATATTTGCCAAGATTTTGGCTTTAAGATAAGTAAATATCCTTCCAAGGATCATTGGTAACACACAAATTGGTTTCAATAAGGGTAGATATATTCGTAAGAATCTTATTACCAGTTGGGAAGCTCTTGAGTGGGCTAAGAAGACTAATTAGGATGTTGGAATGATGTTGTTGGATTTTGAAAAGGTGTATGGTAGTGTGGAATGTTCTTTTATAATGATGCTTTCAGAAGCTTTTGATTTTCCTAAACATTTTTACAATATGATCCAGGTTCTTTTCAAAGATGCATACACACAAATTGATATCAGTGGATCTTTAACCAAACCTATTATTTTGTAAAGATCCTTTAGACAAGGATGTTCATTAGCCTTTGCATTGTTTGTCATTGCTTTAGATGCCCTTAATTACATTTTTAGAATTGATCATTTTGGTAATATGGTTAAAGGTATCTCTTTATCAAATAATGATATGCTATTGAATATGCAATTTTCTATTGATATTGCTCTGTTTGTAGATTTGGATGAGAATTTTTTTGTTAATCTAAATAATAGATATATGTGTATTATTTGGCTACTGGAGCTAAAATCTTTGAAAGCAAATCAATTGTGCTCAATTGGAATGAAACCCCTCCTGATTGGCTTATTGACTTTGGTGGGCAGTGGGGAGGTCCTAACAAGCAGGTTAGATATCTAAGGATTCCTTTTGTAGTTAATTTCTCCCTCAAAAGTAGGTAGGATTGGATGTATTGTAAAATTAAGGAGAAGATTGTGAAATGCAATAGAATCTATTTGTCATTGGCTGGTAGGATTTAGGTATGTTAGAAAATTCTCTCTTATAGAATTTACTATGCTTTTGTTTGGATGTTTGGAAGCTACCAAGTTGAAACGATGGTAAAGGTAGCAAGAAAAGACGTTTAGTGAAATGAGATTGGTGTTGTGTAATCAAGAATAACGGTGACATGGGTTAAAAAGTTAAAAAATCTAGGGGTTGGCTTTGGCCACAAAATGGATTGTTAAGGCTTTAGAGGGAAATGAGCCTTGGAAAGTGCTTATCAGGAGTAATTTTCAATGGGATACTCTAAAAAAGGATAAGCATTGTACAGGACTCCATCCTCATGATTTTTTGTTAAACCCTTAGGTTCTAGTGTGTTCTATAACATTTGGAGGGCATGAGAGCTAGTGATGTCTTTGATCATTGATGGAGATGCTCTTTGCAGGGAGGAGGTGAAATTGTGCAGCTACAGATTTGTTTGGTGGAATTTGTATTGGATAAATAAACCCCTTGCCTTGCTTCAGGGGTGCACTGCTAATCTTTGGCACAATAAAGAGATTGTTGATTTTGGCAATATTTTTGATTTTGGTTATGTTAGGAGTTGAGAGTATTTTAAGACAAAATGCTCCTTGCTTGAACTTCAAAAAATTAACCCTTTTTGTCATAAAATAGGTCTTGTTTAATGTTGAGTTGTTGATGGGATTGACTTTTAATACTGGAAAATTGGAGAACTTAAAATGGCAGGATGGTACTGGCTTTTTAAAAATGAACTCTTCCAAGATATACAACTTGCTGATTGATTCCCAAGAGGTGATTGAGCACATAAAAAATTGTTGGAATGTTGATTTTGATAGTAAGCCCTGTTCAAAAAAAATTGTTGGAGGTCTATGAGGGGGGATGTGGACATAATGACCTAAGGAATAGGATCAACTTATTGACTCCTTGTGGAAATGTGTCTCTTGACAGGTATCTGTTATAGTCATCACATCCTTATTGTTTCGTGTTATTACTCATGGATAGCTCCCATTGAAATTAAAAGAGAACTGGAAGAGCAACTTTCATCTACACCAAACTCTCTAGTTTTAAACTTGTAGACAGCTCTTTAATAGCACTTCTTCATACAGACATTATTTCAGATCCATGAATGGAAGTCAATTCATACTAGTACAATTCCTTACTCAACATGGAAGTAAAATTATCATTGCCTGTATATGAATCAAAGTAAGAGTATCATAGAAAACATGAAAACATTCGAATCAGGTGTACAACTGCTGGTTAATTCAGGTATGCTATATTTACTCTCACAGTAAACAGAATAACATTTAAGTCATAGGCAGGTGCAAATTGAGTACACAGGGATAAAGCCAATGCTAAAATATCTCTATAACGAGCACATATCCACAATCAATTTGCATCTTAGATGCTTCAATTCACTTTTCCCCCTTGTTTGAAACAAATAATAAGATATTTTATGGTATATCTTTTTCACAATCTCCAGGATATTGTCATAAGCCCTTCTATACCAAAAAAATTTAAAACAGAAAAAATGTTTAGACGAGAGCTGAGAATAGAATCAGATTGGCCCCATCTACATTGCATAATATGGTTTCCAGAATCTGATACAAACATGGGAACTTTTTAAAACACTTTGATACAATATATCTGGTATATTGCATATATAGCACAATACAAAAACTATATGAGAAGGAAATACTACGTAACATGGAAAAGAAAAAAATTCCAGCCGAAAACCCTCTAAATTAGCACAAAGATGAGCAGTATGTTGGATTTCTATGTAAAGAAATAGTTTTTTTTTTTTTCATTTCTGTTATTTTTAAAGTATAGAAATGGAATTGTGGGTTTAGATGGTAGACTCCAACATTGGATAACTGCATGAAGCTTTTAAATGGTAAATTTTCTAAAATCAAATGGATGAAAAACAGAATAGTGAGACAAGATTCCAACAATAAAAAGCCAAAGTGAAATCAGCAAGAATATATGGTTGCTACGAGGAACATAAAAAAAAGGAATGGGAACCCGAGGGTAAAGAAACCAGAAGACCCCCTACCATATTCATTTAGCTTCAACAAGTAAATACTGTTTACCCTAGGAATTCTGACTTTGTAATGTTATGGTTGCTTGGAGCTTTTTAAATTGCTTTGTCTTACAAATAGATAGGGTATATCATATAAGTAACTGTTGTAATCCTATAAAATGGGTTGAAACTGGTTCTCCTTTGGTTTTTTTTCCCTTGTAGAAGGTTTATAACTTTGGTTTTGTTTACCCTCGAAATTCTGAAGTTGGTAATGTTATGGTTGTTTAGAGATTATTTTAATTTCTGTTCTCAAATAGATAGGATATAAGTAACTGTGTAATCTTTGAAATGCATCAAAATTGGTTCTATTTTTTTTTCCTTGAAGGTTTATATTTATTGTTTTGTTATGTCCCTTTAAGCTCCAATGTAAATTGTTATTTGTAAGGTCATGAAAACATATTTTAAAAATGCATGCCTAATATATGGACAGGAACTTATGAAAGTTGCTTTATCTTTGCAGGTTGAATGACGAAATGAAAGGCACAGGAAATCTAGCTGCTCAGTTGTATCCTACAATTACTATCCCTAGCCTGAGCCACTTGAATTTGCTCAAATGCTTATATAGTTTAACTATAACTTTCACTATATAAAATAAGATCGATAAAAGAGTTAGGGAACAAAAAATATAAACTGAGGCTACAATGGACGAAGGGACGGGTAAGTTCTACTTAGGACATGGAGTATATAAATGAAATTGTGGGCTTCAATGGTATACTCAAAATTTGATAACTGCATCAAGCTTTTAATTGCTAACATGGTATTTGAGATAAGTTTTGATCTCAAGTATCTACAATTTAAGAAACATCACCATGGTAACATAGCTGAGAGAACTGGGTGATCTTCCCAAAAAATAGTGATCTTGGTGTTCATTCCTATAGGGAAAGGAGAACGGATTTAGCAAAATCCATTTGATCACTTTTTAGAACTATGGAATGTTTAAAATCAGCTATATAGAAAAATATGAAGATTGGCAAGCCTTAGTCCTTTTTCTGGCAAATCATATATTCAAACCTGCTATAAGTTTCCATAGACAGTAATGGATGTGTTGTACTTGCAAAATGTAAATTTCTCTACACTTATGTTGTATAGTTGTACTCCTTGTGTCAATTAAGACACAATGGCAAAGGGTATTCAGGGCTAATCAAATAAGACAATGAATAACTCCTCCTAAACACATTCTCCTCTTGAAGAACTTAGTGAATGGATGAGAGTGACATCACTCCTAATTTCTCCCTCAGGTACTCAAAGTCTCTTTTGGAAGAGGCTTCGTGAAAATATCTGCAATCTGGTCCTTTGTTGCAACATACTCCAACTTTACTTGCTGCTCAAGTACTTGCTCCCTCAAGAAATGGTTCTTAATCAGAATATGCTTTGTCTTGGAGTGCATAACTGGATTCTTTGATATGTTGATGGCACTCATATTATCATAGAGTATGGGAATGGGATGCTCATACTCAACCTTAACATCTTTCAAAGTCTGTTTCATCCATAAAAACTATGTGCAACAAGCTGTTGCTGCAATATATTCTACCTTTGCTGTAGATAGGGAAATTGATGCTTGTTTCTTGCTTAACCAAGATACAAGGCAATCTCTGAGAAAGAATGCTCCTCGACTAGTGCTCCTCTTGTCATCAACACTACCTGCCCAATCCGCATCCATATATGTTGTAAGGGTGAAATCTTCACCCCTTGGATACCATAACCCAAAATCCATAGTCCCCTTCAAATATCTCAATATTCTCTTGACTGCATTAACATGAGTTTCCTTAGGAGCTGCTTGAAATCGTGCCTCTAAACCAACAACTTGCATAATATCAGGCCTTGTAGCTGTGAGATATAGCAAACTTCCAATCATGGATCTATACATAGTCTGATTTGTTGCAGGAGATTCATCATCTTTGCTCAATTTACAACCAGTAACCATAGGAGTACTTACTGGATTACAATCTTCCATCGTGAATTTCTTTAACATCTCTTTAACATACTTGGTTTGAGAAATACCCTTTATCTGACTGAGAAATTTGCAAAGCAAAGAAGAAAGAAAGCTCACCTAGCATCGACATCTCAAATTCCTTCTACATATTGGAGGCGAAATCTTGGCACAACTTATCATTATTACCCTTAAAAATGATGTCATTGACATATACCACAACAATCAACAACTTATCTCCTTCATTCTTGATCTTGATATAGAGGTTGCTATCCACAATTACTCTTTTGAAGCCTTGCTCTTGAAGATACTTATCTAACCTTGAATACCAAGCCCTTGGGGTTTGCTTTAGTCCGTAAAGAGCCTTCTTTAGTCTACAAACGTAATCCTCATTCTCTGATAGATTGAATCCTTTAGGTTGTTCAATATACACTTCCTCTTCCAAATTTCCATTTAAAAAGGCTGATTTGACGTCTATTTGATAGACTTTGAAGTTCTTAAAGTTGGCAAGAGCTAAGAACATCCTTATGGCTTCCATACATGGAATAGGAGCAAATGTTTCTTTGAATTCAACTCCTTCAACTTGAGCATATCCTTTGCATGCCAACCTGTTGTGACCTTTTCACACATCACCCCATTGCAAATGGGGACCCTCTTGTTTTTTTTTTGCTTTTTGGGTTTTTTGCCTTGGCGTCGCAACTGCTAATTACCATGTTTCTTTGACAATGAGGAGTTTGAGTTTTTGAAGGGTCACCCAAGTCAAGAAATGATTTTGAGCCAGAATTAGTGCACGAACGTCATCAAAGTGTTTAGAGGGCCTTGTGGACGAGGATCGATTGTCATTTCAGTCAATTCTGACACCTCCTAAATTTTAGGGTTTTCACCTTGACCCCCTATTCTTTAGGGACTTTTTTTGGCATTTTTAGCCTATTCTGGACTTCCTATTTTTTAGGGGCTATTTTTAGAGAGTTTCTATTTTTGGAAAAATTTCTATTTTTGGTAGGGTTTCTATATTTGGAAAATGTGCGGGTCATGGCTTCATCAGGATCAACTTCAGAAGTTTCCAAAATGAAAATGGGTGAAAAACTTTGAAAATTTTGAAAATTTTCTTAAGTGTTGAACTCGCCCAAGCATGAAGAGATTAATGGCATGGACAATTGGCAAGTCCGCCCTTGAGAAAATGGCATGGATAGTTGGCAAGTCCGCCATATGCAAGATGGCTTGGACACAAGCAAAGTCCGCCCAAAGAACAAGTTGATGGCTTGAGGAGAAGGCAAGTCTGCCCAACCTAAGTCAAAAATGGCACAAGCCATAGGCAAGTCCGCCCAGCACAAGTGAGAAGATGGCACAAGCCATAGGGAAGTCAGCACATGAGGAAATAACATGAAGTTTGACCAAGTCCACCTAAGTTTGATGGCTTGGGAATGAGGGAGGACGAAGACCGACTGTCGTTTTAGTCAATTCTGACACCTAAATTTTAGGGATTTTCACTTCGGCCCCCTATTTTTTAGGGACTTTATTTTTGGCACTTTTGGCCTATTTTGGACTTCCTATTTTTTAGGGTCTAATTTTGGAAAGTTGCTATTTTTGGAAAAGTTTCTATTTTTGGCAGGGTTTCCATCTTTGGAAAGTGTGCAGGTCATGGTTTCATCAACATCAACTTCAGGAGATCCCAAAAGAGAAATGAGTGAAAACTTTGAAAAAATCTAAAAATTGCTTGAGTGTTGAACATGGCATGGGCAATGAGCAAGTCCGCCATAGGAAGAATGGGCATGGCATGAGTTAATGGCAAGTCTGCCCAAGCAAGAAGAAAGAAGACGGCATGGACAATGAGCAAGTCCGCCAGGGAAGGTAAGAAAATGGCTTGGCACAAAGACAAGTCCGCCCCAAGTTTGATGGCTTGATCATAAGCCAAGTCCGCCCTAGCATATGGAAGGATGGCACAAAGCATAGGCAAGTCTGCCCAGCACATGAAGGAATGGCATGAACACCTGGCAAGTCTGCCCAAGCATGTCCAAGACAAGCTCCAAGTCCGCCATGAAGATGTCCAACCACAAGGTCAAGTACGCCTAGCCAAGGAAATTTGAAAATTTGGCTAAGTAAAAAAAAAAAGGTTGGAAAAACTCAAGTGAAGTTCGACCTCCCTCATCAAAGCAATGTCCAAGAACCAAGAAAGTCCGACGTGACTAGAAAGCATGTCCAAAGCAACTTCAAAGTCTGCCTTGCCCAAGAGAAGATGAAGTCCACCAAAGAAAACTTAGAAAATTGACTAAGTGTTGATACCTTGGGGAGGGAAATTCAGAAAATTGACTAAGTGTTGGAAAGAAAACAAGAGGAAAATAAAGAGGAAGTGAATAAACTCCTTGTCCAAGGATGGAGTCCGCCCTACTCAGCACAAGCCAAACTCAAAATTGAAGGAAAATCCATAGGCAAAGTTCATTCGAGCATAGAGATGGCCAAAATCTTGGCTAAGTGTTGAATGGTCCATGTGAAGGTGTTACAAAATGAAATTGAATAGCCAAAATTTGGCTAAGTATGGGAAATACTTCATAGAGAAAGTTCCAATTTCCTCCATTGTGGTGAAAGCATAGGGGAGTTCTTCCTCCAAATTCAAGGCGCTTGTAGCAATCACGAAAGAAAACCGTAATGACTTCCAATCTAAACATGTGCTCCAAGGCGAGACTTCCAATACAGGTGAGAAGAAGAAATCAAAGTCTCAAAAGGAATCCAAGATCAAAGGCTAGGAAGGAACAAGCACCAAGGACAAAGCCATCAGCAAAGAAAATATTCTAAGGCAAGAACATGAAAAAACGAACATGGAGACCAAGGAGGACATCCAACCTGCTGAAGTGGCGCCTCGACCAATCAAATTGTTCCAAGTCGGCACGTCTAGATTCAATTAACCTGACACTCCACCATGCAACAACTTTCTATTTTATTGTTGGTTCATATTTAGCAGGAAGGACAAGTGTCTCAAAATGTAATTTTCTCATTGGTCGAGAGGGAGTTAGTTATGACAAGCCCTAATTAGGGTTTTATTTTGTAATCTCGGCCATTGATTGTAAGTCAATCTTGGCCATTAAATTGTAATTGGGGAGCCTATAAATTGAGCTCATCCCTCATTTGTAAAGCATGGGAGCATGTTGCAAAACATGTTGAGATAAGTAAATTGTTGCATACAACTGCCAAAGTAATAAGTAATGCATTGTTCAAATTGATGGTGATTATTTCTCTTATTTTGGAGTTGGCATGGTTCTTATCCCTCATCATAGTTTAGATTTTATTTCATGTATGTTAGAGGAATGCAAGATTTGGTAAGTATTGATTTATGGTGAAACTTTTGCTCATACTTTCTTTGGATGGATGCTTTTCATTCGATGCGTAAAGTTAGACTGAGCTTTTGATGTGGATGCTTCATTGTTTACTTCGAATAATGTTGTTCTATTGATGGTGTTGTTCGCAGTAAATAAATCTTAAGCACACTCCCTTGAAGATTGCACCCACTTTGTGTAGTTGTTGTTGAGCGTGGTGAAGCAAAGCGTGGTTATTGGTTTCACCAAGTTAGTACCGTCTCTTGGATTCTTAGGAAGTAGCTTAGAAATTATAAACATTTATCTCCTTTTTTAGTTTGTTTGATCCGAGACCCAAACAATAGAGCTTTATTGTCTAGACCTTCATTGTGAATTGAACAAGCCTAGCATAAGTCCCTTTGTGTTACCGGCAAAATCACAATGACCACAGAGCTTATCCACACCCCAACTTATAAAACATTGGAATTACCATGTGACCTTTCTTGCAATCTTAGCACAAGAGGTAGTTTATCAAGAGAGGATAGAGCGTCTATGGATACTTTATTCTAGAGTGTTTGGTGTGTCACAAAAGACGCACCAACACAACCTAGCCTTATTCCTTACAACTTGGCCATCTTCATTGAGTTTGTTTCTGAAAACCCACTTGGTTCCAATGACGTTCTTGTTCTTAGGTCTTGGGACAAGCTCCCAAGTTTTATTCTTCTCTATTTGATCCAATTCTTCTTCCATAGCCTTGATCCAGTATTTGTCTTCACTTGATTTCGAAAAGTTCTTTGGTTCAACTTTGGAAAGCAAACAAATATTCACATGTTTTGTTGAATTGGCAAGTCTTCTTCTTGTTTGAATATCTATGTCTTTGTCTCCAATAATTAGATCTTCAGGATGATTCTTTTGAACAAATCTAGATGGTGTCTTGGGTGGTGCCTTGATGGAGTCTTCGGATTTCTTTGCTCAAATTCTCAGGTCTCAATTTCTTCCTTTGTTTCTTCTTCTTTGCAACTTTCCTCCTTTTCATAATCAATTTCTTGTACTATCTCCTTTTGATGTCTTTCTTTGTCAAATCTCACATTTGCACTTAAAACAACCTTGTGTAGACTTTTGTTATAGTTTTTTTAAAGCCTCACTCCTTGTGGAGTATCCAAGGAAGATACCTTCATCACTTTTGGAATCAAATTTTCCCAAATCTTTTTTGTCCCTTCTTAGATAGCATTTGCTTCCAAAAACCTTGAAGTGTTTTTATTGATGTAGGCATTCCCTTCCAAAGTTCATATGGAGCTTTGTTGTTATTCACCCTGATTTGTGCTCAATTTGAAATATAGATAGCTGTATGAACTGCTTCTTTCCAAAAAGCATCAAATATCTTGGTCTCATTTAGCATAGATCTTGCCATTCCTTGAATTGTTCTATTCTTTCTTTCAACTACTCCATTTTGTTGTGGAGTTCTTGCAACTAAATATTGTCTCTTTATGCCATGCCTTTCACAGTATTGTGTGACCAAAATTGTTGAACTTATGACATATGATGTTTAATGATAATCTATTAGAGGAGCAAATGAGTTATATGTCCTCTTTGTGAAAATCATTCCTTGTGCAAACTCTACAATTTATTGCTTTATTCCCAAACTGATTACATGAAAAGCTAAAACCATGGAAAAAATATTGAAACTTGGTTGTTGGTGGCTTCTTTTGAGGAAATGACCATTTGAGGTTGTCCTTGTTAGTTCTTTGAAACTGAGGCTTTATCCTCCTTGTTTTCCTCTTTGTTTGCCTCAGTTTTTCCTTTCTTCCCTTTTATTATCTTCTTTGTTCACCTCCTCTTTGTTGGAACTTTTGAGGGCTGCAGCATAATTTTTACTTTCCAACATCTTTGTAGCTTGTGAACTTTCACCATCAAAACCAAGACTACTTTCGATGAATGGTGATCTTTGTGAGTTGGTAAGGTCCTCTAACATTTCAGAACTTTTATCAAACTTTATGTTTCTGCTGAGCTGATTTTAGTCTTTTCTAGCTCCTTCCTCAAGGAAACGATTTCAGATTCAAGCTTCTCACACTCCGATTCCTTTGCTTTTAGCTGATCTTTTTAAACATCTTCAATGAGTTTGGCTTTTTCTGCTTGAGTCTTCAAATCCATAATTATCTTTTCGGACTTTTCACCATCTTCTCGAATTTGGTCTTTCAACTTTGAATTTCGCTTCTTGAGTCTTTTAATTTCATCTATGGCGATAGTAAGTTCTTCCTCAAGATCTGCTATAGTATCTTTCTTGCTTTCGATCTCTTCATTTACTTTGTCTTCACACCTTGGAGCTTCTTTTGTTTCCATGGCCATGAAGAGAATTTCTTCTCTATCACTTTCGGAGAAGCTTTCATCACTTTCCTCAGATGAACTATTGCTTCCTTGAACATATAGGATATTCTTGTATCTTCAAAATTTCTTCTTCTTTTCAGATTTTCTTTGAGTGAACTTCTTGTTATAATGACTTTTCTTGTCTTTTCCCTTGTCGTAATATGCTTCTTCACTGCTATCACTTCGAACCTGTGGACATTTGGAAGCAAAATGACCTATATTACCACAATTAAAACATCTAAGAGTATACTTACCTTTTTACTTGATAGTTCCTTTACTGAATTTCTTCACAAAGTTAGCCTCTTCCTCATCACTTGAACTTTCACTTGATACGGGTCCTTTATTCTTCATCCTTCTTGATGCTTTGAAGGTAGCTTCTCGTTTTGATGCCATGTAGCTCATCCATCTTCAAAGTGTTTAGATCCTTCATTTCTTCAATGGTGGAAACTTTCGCATCAAATCTCATGGGTAGAGATCTTAAAACCTTTTGCGCAACAACCTCATCCTCAATCATTTCTCCAAAGACCACGAATGGTATTTACAATTTCATCCACGGGGAGAAAAATAGGCAGCAACATTCTCTTCGTCCTTCATCTTCAAACTTTCAAATTGTCTCTTGTGGGTTTGGAGCTTTTCCTTTTCCACTTTGTCGTCTCCTTCACAAGTCCTTTGAAGCTTATATCATATCTCTTTTGCCGATGTGCAATGCATGAATTTGACAAATTCTGATTTAGTTAGACCACTCAGAATTGCATTCATAGCTTTAGTATTGTTCTCACTTGCCCTCTTTCTAGCTTGATCCGTTGGAGGAGTAGATGGTGCTGATGGCACTCTCAAATTTTGCAAATTTGGGATGCCCATTTCAAATTTTTGCTTCTACACTTTCAAGAGTGCACTTGAAGAATCTGATTAGGGGACCCACTTTGGAGGTTTATATTTTGAAGCCTGTTGATTGTTGTGCAAAACCCATTTGTAGACATATTTAGTTGACATATGTGAACGTGTGTGTCAGTTTTCAGCTTCCCGTGGTAAGTTTTGCTAGAGTTCCGAAAAGTGAAGCTGGAGGGTTTTTGACATTGTTCTGTTGTTTGTAGATTGTTAGTTTTGTGAAACAACTTCCTGTTTGAACTTGGATTTCACAACCAGTTGACTGTCATGTCAGAATGAATGTTGTTCTATATTCTCCATATCAAGATGATCTCATTTGTCAGTTTTCAGAGTCTTATTATCTGATTTGCTATTTTTAAGAGATCAAAACCGAATGCAGATTGTTCAGTTTTGCATCTGCATTCCTGACAGTATTTCAGAGAGGCCAACTTCGATCGTCAATATCTTTTGACCGGTGATGATTCAAGCGAATTCGTTTTGCACACATGCTCGGGGTACCTTAATGAACTTGTATGTCTAATGGCAGCTCGCTAGGAGTTGATTCACTATTTTTACAAATTGGCAGTTGAATGAGTTTTAATTGGTGCAAAACAATTGCTGTTTCAGAAAAGTTTAATTGAGTAACTTTGCCGATTAATGTCCGGGTCCTCGGGTTTCCTTTTTCCTAGCCGTCTTTTGCACTGTATTCTCGGATCAAATGTCTGCATGTCTGCAAGTTCTCATTGCTTCACGTGGTTGTTTGATTGGTTTTCCAGATTGATTCCAGAGCCCACTTGGCCAGTTTTCACCATTTTCCAAGTGTATCAAAAAACAGATTTTGATGAAGACCCAATTCATTTTTCAACTCCAAATTCATCCAAAGGCAGTGTCAGATCGATTTGAGTGAACAAATTTTTTTTTAGTTGGGCCCACATGGTACCCGACGTGCTCTGCACTTTTATAATTTTGAATGTTGCATTGTGGCAATCACTTCATGTGAATTGTTTTGAATTAAATGAAGTAGGGTGATAACAAGAAATACAGTGAAACTGAAGAGGAGACATGAAAATAAAAAGTGGCTGCCAATGCACTTGCTGAATGGGGTCGATCCACACAGTAAATGGGATTTGAATAGGGCTATGTTGCAGATGGCGATGTTTGTGTTAATTTTAAAATGTACCAATTTCATTTGGGGAAATCCTTATTGGGATGCCACTGTGCTTGCTGCAGGAGGGTTTTGTCAAAGGTTGAAGGGAGGCTGATCCACCGCAAAGTGAAGGAGGTATTGACTAGGCATGTGAATTGCTTTTCCCTAAACTCCATTGAAATCATGGCGCAACAGGCAACACATTGAATGGAGGATGCGGGGTTATACACACCCATCTTGGCACAGCAAGAGAAGCAATCTCAGGATTGCATGATATTCACAATCAATTTGTTGAAAAGACCTCATAAACTTGCAAGCAAATGTAAATTGTAGATGCAAATGGCACGGTTTGAAACAGGGTACGTATATCCATTGAGGCACGGATGATTAAGGATTTCAGTTTGGATCTTTTTTACACCTTTAGGAGCTCAATGATTATTGAGCATGGGCGTAGAAGTGTTGCATAACACATACGATGTATCGATTTGTTGCAAAGATGCCAGAGACTTTCAAAGCAAATGAATATGGTCTCATGGCTCGCTATGACTGTAGTAACGTTCAAGCAAATGCAAATGGGTCGGTCATTGCAGTCGATATACACAAAACAGATATGTTGAAAGGCTTTGGAGGCTCTTAGGCAAGTGTGGAGCAGTGTGCAAGGAAATGAGAGGTGCGCTGGCCACAAGGAGAGGAGGCCTGCGCCTGGTGAGGGGCGCAACCAGCCAAGGATGTTGCCCACGCCAAGTGAGGAGGTCACCAGGTTGCTGGGCACAACAGCAAGGGGTTTGATGGAGGGTGCCAAGAGGGGCGCGCGCACTGGAGCACAAAGCAGTGGCATAAAGGTGGGTGCGGCCTGGAGCAGAGGCTATGCGCATCTATCAAAGTGCAAGGAGGAGGCTTGATGGAGAGGCAATGGCGGCCAAGTGCAGAGCACGGGAACACGCCAAATAGTGAAAATGAGGATTTAGGGCAATCTCAACCCTTGCTCGCACGATAAAAGTGATGCCATCAAGAATGATGCGAGGTGCGCGAGGAATGCTAAAAGGAAGAAAAACATTTAAAATTAAATGTTTGTGGGCGAATATTAGGTGGGCCTGACACGGGTAATGATTTGTTTTAAGCAACCCGATGAATTTTTCAAAAGCCAAGACATTGAAATGGTAAAAGGTGGGTGTGCCCATAAAACGAGGAGTGTAAATATTTTAAGAAACATGTTTTCTTAAGTATTTAAGTACAAGACAAAAGGGGGTATTGGTAAAATCTTTTAATCAAGGAGATTTTAAAGTCCCATTTTAAAGGCAAATATGTTACTTGTGTGTAGCACTGGTGAAAAATTACTCTGTCCATAAGGTATTGTTTTAAAAATCTTTACCAAGTGGGTGGAAGCGTCAAAGTTGAAAGAAGGCCCAAATGATGAAAATATCTTAATATTTTCATTTCAAGAAAGCAAATATTTTAAGTGCCATATGTGAAGTATTATTTTGCTGAAGGTGAAATGCACGTGAGAGTGAAAGATATATTTTAATAAGGCATAAGTAAAGTGAATTTTATATTCATTTTATATTTGGGAGCTTTTCAATGTGAAACATTCTCTATGCTGGGGATTTTAAATAAAGTCAAAGGAGCAGAAATATTAAAGAGGAAAACAAAACTGCAGCATTATAAAGTGCACAGGAAATATTTTAATGCAAAGTGAAATTCTATTGGTTGAGAAGTAAAATAATGTGCAGTAATTAAAAGAGAGCTGAAACAAAAGTTTGCACGGGAAAGAGGTTTTTTCCAGCAGCTGGAAGAAATGATGAAATTCTCCACATGGGCAGATTTTCAGTTGCAAGGCAATGATAAGCAAAGGGTAGTTTTGAGAGAATAAGTTATTACTGCAATGGAAGGGAGATGAGATATTCTTTTCAGTTTGTTGATCAACGGTGAATGAAGCTTCCAGATGGCATTTCCAGATCAAGTTTAGGGTTGCTCCTGCTTGCTTCTCTTCTTCTATATCTTCTCTTATTCTCTCATTGTAAAGGGTTCTGAGTTTTTGTATTGGGTTGGGTAGATAGAGAATTGAAAATTCTGAGTTATTTCTCGAGTCTGTAAGCTGTAATTTTCTGAATTCATGAGTAAATACAGCCAGTTTGTGCAAATAAAATCATGAAGGTGTTTGCACATTCATGAATATCATCAGATTGTCTCCATATTTGTACACTTTTAGTTATATAAATTCAATAATACAAAGTGTCTTTGAGTTTATCATCTCAACTTTCATGAGATTGTTTTGTCTGTTCATTGTTCTGTTTTAAAGGAATGATTAAAATGCTTTGAGCAGGTGATTGTGATTTTAGGTGTGCAGATGGGATTTGATAAGGAGAATTTGATTGATAATAAGAGAGGGATTGTTGGTGCAAGACACTAACAATTGATGCAAAGCATTAGCAAATTTAAATCCACTGGTTGAAGTCTGTTTGCTAGGGAATTCATTTTATGTGTTTGACTCCATGGCCCAGAATTGGCACTGATCTATTTTTCAGTTTTGTGCATTTCAGAAACATTTTATAAATGCAAAATCATTCTTATTCTTACTGTTTGGTTTGTTGTATGTCCTGCTTTTCAATGGCTGAGAGAGGGTTGAGTTACTGAGAATTTAGCCAAGTTTGAAGTTGTCAATACTTCCCTTAGTGTATTTTCTTTGGGAATTATCTGCTTTATAAAGCAATGTCAGTGTATGAGTGAATTAAGTTTTGGGCATTGTATAGGTTTACCCACCTTGGTCTTGCAGAGCCAGAAGTGTAGGAGATGTCAGTCTTTGACTGAATCTTGTCAATTGGCCACTAGCCTTTGTGGTTATTTAGTATAGAGGTTGGCTACTTCTTAGAGAATTTCAAAGCCTAGCTGGGTTGCATTTTAAAACACCAACAGGTGCCACATAGCCATCCATAACAGATTGCCATATGTCAAATCCACGAGTCATCAAATAAATGCGCATCCTCATACTCCAAAAGGTATAGTTGTTTTTGTCGAACAATGGTGCTTGGCTTGAGGAAAACCCTTCTTGATTGACCATGTGTGTTTTTAAGATCTTTCCTTCAACCGGTTAGGCTTTTTCAAAGGAACCCGCTTTGATACCAATTGAAGAAAACACAGTCACACTTATACTGAGAGGGGTTGTGAATCAGTATAAGACCAACTTTTTCAATCTATAACTTTGGCAGTCATAGAGCAATAATTAAAGTGTCCACACAAACAAGATCTAACAATAGAGAACACAAGATGCACACATGATTTTATGTGAAAACCCTTGCGGAAGAAAAACACGAAAAAATATTGCCTTTATAGGAAACTTCTTACAACTTCGTAGGCACCAACCCACAAGAGACACCAATCCCCTCCACTAAGCACCAACTTAGCAAGAGATATCGATCTCTTTGAGTGAGAGGCTCCAACCTTCAGATCTTGCAAATTAGAAGGCACGAACCTTCGAAGCACAAAGTGATTATAATGTTGTTGGATTTTCCCTAGATCCCTTCAAGGACTGTAAGGAAAATCTGCCTACTACTCCACACAAATCTGCCTTGAATGTTTGCTCTCAAACCTCCACTCAAATTTGCAATATGATCTTCAAAATATGCTCACAAATCTGCAATATCTTCACAAAAATTTGAACTATGATCTTCAATGATGTTTCCTCATGAATTTTCCCGAATAAGATCTGAAACATAAAAATGTGGTGACTCTAAGATTAGTGTCCATAACCTAGGGCCATTTCCACATTTTTATAAATTTCATTGAGATGTAGATCACAAGGTGAAATAATTGACTTTCAGCCCTAATGGCGAGCCAATCAGATTTGGATCTACATCTATTGTGGGGATTGGAATGGATTGGAAATATTTTGGAATGATTAGACTAATGATCCTATATGCTGTAATGTCCCCATTTTAGGGTTCTCTTGCTCTGCAGTTGGAGATCTCTTTATGAGTTTGTGTCCGCATGATCAAAGGGATAATTTGAGGTTACCAGTGAGCTCAGATGGTGTAGAGGAGTTCTATGATGCTTTGAGATGTTATTTTCAGCTTCCGGTTTGGGCTCCAAGATTCTTGGAGAGAGTGTCTATTTATAGGGAGTCACATGATCGACTTCATTCATCATTATTCTTCATTGGGGTCACTCTAGTGCAATTAGTTTCCGATTCCGATGCATTTCGGTAGTTTACGCAAAATGAGTATATTAATGGCTTTATTTTAATTAAATTACTAAGGTTGCCAAATATTAATTAAAATATTTGAAAAGGCCTTTAGTGTTATAGCTCGTTGGAACCGGGATGAGATGTTTTAAACCATGAATGTATTAATTAGGGACCTTATGTGTCAAAATATTATTATTTTAATTAAAAGGTCATTTTCGGAGCTAAATGGGAGTTCAAATTAAAAAGTACTTTTTAAAATAGAAGCCTCCAGAGAGTTTGGTAGGAAAAGTATAAAAGGAGGTTATGAGAGCTCATTTGGTTATGTGGATTTATTCTATTTCTCTTTTGAAACCCTTGTGGGTTTGGAGATTGAGCTTGGTTCGTCTCAAACTTTTGGACGACAAAACCCCTCCTGGAGAATATCATCCATGGTGGTGAAAGATTCTCTCTGGGTGATAGTTGATAGATTCAATCAGAGTCTATGCATGCGCTTCATTTGCAAATTTGGAGGTAACGGATATCATCTTTATTCAGTATGGTGCATGAAGAATTTTCGTATATTATAACATTTGATTAAGGGCATATTGAAATTAGTTGTTGTAGTCGTACTTCTAGTCTGGCCATACATGCTATAGGTCGTACACCCATTGTTGAGTTTGCGTTTTAAATTTGAATCAAAGAATGGTGATGGATGTTGTTTCCTAATTCATTGATTAGCTGGACAAACATTTCTAAGCCGTTAAAAGGAAGTTTATTATTATTTTGGTAATTACCTAAACTGGGCATACATTTTGTAAAGCCGTGCATGTGTTGCATCGTACACCTTCACACATGCTGGTAATTTTTTTGAATGATTAAAAAATGGGTTTGGGAATATTCTCAGAGGCTGTTATCTGACTGGCAGTGAGATTAATGCATTGAAAATTATTCAAAACACAGGCTTATTTAATTAAGTGAAACCGTATAGCTACCTGGGCCGCACATCATGTTTTTGGTTGCAAATTAAGATGCCAGAAAGAAATCTTTGTGGGTAATGTTTTAATATTATTGTATTAGTTGATTAATCAAATCTGAGCAGAAAAAATAGTGCTTGATGTTGTGTTGGAATTTCTGGAGCTGCCCGTACAATTCTGTTTGCCGTACCATTTTTGGAAATGGAAATGCAGATAGGATCAGCGAATGATTCTAGGTGTTGTTTAATCTTCAATACCCTTCCTGGGTGATTACTCTAAACCATTAAAACTGGAGCTTGAAGTTGCCTTGAATTTTAATTGAACCCGTGCCTTCATCAGTACCGTACAGTATGATAATTCTGGAGGTTATATTATTATTAATTAAAGTCATTGTATCAAATTTTTAGAAGTTGATTCCTGAGTTTTGAATGGTCTTCAATACATGTTGGGGAGGAGGGTGAAGTAGTGAATATTTAATTGATGCATGAGGAAGTCATACCTGAGTACTAGGATTGCATGTGGGATGAAACTGTTCAATGTCAGACATAAGGAGATTTGTGTTGGCTGTGTATTGTTGCAGCGTTTGTATCTGAGCTTTGGTGTGGGTTTGAATAGGTTATAATTGCATTTTCGAGTAATTGAAGACTGAAAACTGCTTACCTTTCATAGGAATGAAGAGCTGGGCGCTTCCTATGCATGCTGTTAGAAGTCTATGATCGGAAATAGTCATTCAGAGTCTGCAAACATCGTTTGTCCAAGTGTGCAGCTCCACTATAAGATTGTGGAACCTCATTGGTGCATATCGGGTATTTAAAATATACATCTGATCTTGTGTTCCAGTGGAATATATATTATTTTAAGAATTTCCAGAGTTTGAGCTTGAAACATAATTGCTGTTACCAATCAGTCTGAAATATAGTGAAAAACACATATTGCTGTTGTACAACTCCGAGGTCAAATGCTTATGAAATCATTTGTTAGTGCTGCTACAATTTGGGCTGTTGTAAGAAGGATTAAACATGTACTGCTGTAGCATGATTTTTAGTGCAAAATTTATGTAAACTGCCCTTGTTAATGCCTAGGTGGTTTTGGTATTGACTTCTAGACCCAACTTATGGAGAGAGATACTCATGTTGACATCAGTGTTGGTGGGTTGGGAGGTGACTTATTCAAAGGGACAACACCCCAAGGGGAGTACAATGAGCACATTTTTGAACAGAGCAATCGACCTTTTATCATTTGGGATTTGGGTGTGATGACACCTAAGTATGACAGGGAACTTGTTTGGGATGAATTTCCTTTTGACTATAGCACTGTTCTAACTTCCTCTCCATAGTTATGCAAGGATGATGTCATTGATGGCATTGATGATATTGTTCTCAATTTTGAGAACAAATCTGATTTCACATTGCATGTAGCTGATCTTGAGCAAAGTCCTAGCAGCCTTGTTGATTTGGATTCACAATCCACTATTGAGGATGACCAAGGAGAGGCACAGGTGATTTGGGACAGCCTTTAAGACCTTGATGATAGGTATGAAAGTTCTGATTTTGGCATGCAACATAACATCGGTGTACTATCCTTACCTAAACAAGATTGGAAAAATCAGTTTTTGGTGTCTATGGAAAATGAAGTGCACCAAGAAACCAACATGAGCAAAATGTTTCCCATGCTGATTTGATTTGCACATGATTAAAAGTTCTATGGAGGGAATCAAAACAGTTTTCTTATGCTTGTTGCATGATAGAGATGTTGCCTCCACGTTTGCAGATGAAACTTTGCCCTTGACTAAGCAGCTAAGGGAAGAGGTTAGTGAGCTTACCATTGAGCTCAATTCCACAAAGCTTGGTTTGGAAGGTGTCCAAGAGGCACTTCTTGAAGCAAATGACCAGCTCTATGAGGTTCAACAATTCAGGGAGAAGGAGAGTAGAGAAAGGGCAAAGGAGATCAAACAAGTAATGGAGGAGCTTGATTGCATTCAGGAGGAGTATGATCTTGACCATTGTCTTGAGAAATCAGCGAGAGTCTAGGTCAGCAAGAGGATAGTCTTCAGTTTATTGATAATCCTTTGTTTGAGGTAGATGCCGATGTGACTTATATGATAATCCACTCTACGAGTTGGATGATGGAGCTCTTTCTAATTCTAGTATGGAGATTGGCGACAATCACATGATTTGGGATCCAGGTGTAGTTGCCAAAGGTGAGATGCCGATTCAAAATTGGAATGGTGGACACAACTTGAGAATTGGTACCGCTGTCCACTTTTCAATCAGCCTACATAGGACAATGGATGATATTGTGCAAGTGGATTGGCCCACTTCCCCAACTCAGCAGTGGAGTAATTCTCAGTTGGTGTTGATTAGAGGAGGTAATGTGGTTAGTGAAGGATTTCCTTGGGTCATTCCCACATTCACATACCCTATGTTTTCAGGGGTAATCTCTTATGACAGCTGCTGCCCTAGTATTTCAGTGTTGATTATGGTACATTCTATTTATGAGTAGATGGACTTCGAGTTCTTATAGGCTTCAGGGTAGCGGGTTGTGGGAGGACTTATAGAATTAGAACAGTTATTTTCAGATCTCTCCTGTATGAGTGATAGTGACTATATTTAGTTTAAGTTGTTGATGTGTATATCTTTTGGTGATATTGTGTTGATTGCAGTTGATTGGAAGAGTTGGTATGCTCGATATGAGCATCATGACACTTGGGGATTAGGTGTCAGTGAGAGGTTATTAGTCTAAGGCTCATATATGTATAAGGCTCATATATATATATATATATAAGGCTCATATATACTTCTAAGGCTCATATATATATAAGGATCATAATTACTTCTAAGGCTCAATAATATATATATATATATAAGGATCATAATTACTTCTAAGGCTCAATAATTGCTGCAAGCATCATTAATGCACAAGCGTATATAATTCGCATATATATATAATATTTAATTTACTTCCCTTATTGATTTGTCATTTGTCTTCACTATATCTTTTCTTGAACCATCTTCTTCTTCCCACGTATTTCTTCTTACAAGTCTAATTGTATCATATTAATGTATCTGCTGCTATGCTCAGAAAACACTCTTGCAAAAACAGTCACAACACACTTTTATTGCAATCTTTGTTCATAAAATTCATACAAACTTGCATTCAGATTTCTGATCATCTAGATCGTTAAAGGCGTAGGAGAGAGCATACGCCTGATATGCAGAACTTGGGACCTTGATTCTAGACTCTAGACTCCAATCCAAAAATCTTCCGATGCCAACAATGAGGCACCCCCAACAATTTATAGAAGGGGCAGAGCTTGTAACCTCACGACATTTTACAATAAATTTTGGAATCCGTCCATACGATTGTGACACACGTCCCACTAACCTACCGCACTATGGAGAAGACAACTGTTAGGTAGTCTGTCGTAAACACTAACATAGTGGAGACTAAAGACAGTCACTTTTAGGACACCCGTAAGTGAGAAGGGCCCACTTAACACCTGTAAGTGGCTATAGGGATCTTGCTTTTTGAAACAGGGTTGCATCCTGCTATCACTTCTTAATGTGGGTGACGTCACGACACATACAAGCCCATGTGCTAGCTCCAAGGGAATGGTATTGGTTCCATCAATTCGTCAGGTAAAGGTGCAAAAGCTAAGTCCCAATCTTGGCTATGAGCATTAAACGCATAATCTATTTGTATAACATAATCTTGGGAATATGCTCTATCCATTTCAATTCTTCTGGCCATTGTTGCAGGCTTGAGTGTGATCTCCATATCCTCAATTCTGACTTCTGGATGCCACTTAACTTCTAGTGGATATAGTTCAATTCTGGGAAAATAATATCCAGTATGAGGATAATTGATCAAATATTTAGTCATGCAACTAGTCATTCTTCTCCATAAATGAGGATGGATGTAGTCCAAGAATTCCTTCATATCGTCATTGAACCTTACACCAATTAAATTTGTGTATTCTTCAAAGGAATCTTGGTGGAAGGTAATTCTGCTTATAAATCCATACTTAAGACATTTGAGAAGATTCATTTTACTTTTTTTAGACCAATTCATGCCAAAAAATCCTCTTATCCTGATGTGGATGCACCCATATTTGCTACACCAGTGCCTTACTGGGGCATCTTCTAATCCCAGAAGTGCTAGGAATTCTTTTTCTTCATCAAAATCTACTATTCCTTGTCCATGATAATATTGAATTGTTCTTTTTATTTCTAGAAGCCATTTGTTGAGGAAATAAGATTCTAATAGTCTTACCACAATCTGTTTTGGTAGATAAGTTAGAATCCTTTTTCTTCCTTCATCTTCTAGATCTTCATCATCTTCATGAACAAACATTGGAGTTCCATCTGATCTGTAGAATGCTGGACTTCTGAAAACAAGATCAGTATAGATTGAACCTGCTAATTCTTTGGTTAAAGAATCTGCTAATGGATTATTTTCACCTTTTATCCAATCAATATCAAAGGTATAACTGAGAAATTCAAAATACCGTCTGACTACTCTTCCTTGGGCAATATCTTTATTGGGCTTCTTTTTTAAGAAGCTTCTCATGGCTTGACTGTCTGTGCGGACAGTGAACTTCATTGGCTTGAGAAAAATCTTGAATTTTTCCATTCCTTTTTTAACTGCCAGTATTTCTTTTTCATAAATATGGTATCTGCTTTCAGTATTAGTGAAAGTTCCAGACCTATAACCACAGATACTTCTCTTTCCATCTTCTTCTTCCTGTATGAGAACAACAAACCATGTAGTGTCAGAGGCATCAGTATATAAAAACAATGGTAAATTGGGAGTTGGAATTTGGAGAGAAGGCAAATTCTGGCATTTAGCTTTTATCCTCTGGACTGCTTCTGTAGCCTTTAATGACCAACCTTCTTTCTTCCCTTCTTTGAGATGCTCCTGTATAGCTTTCCAAATTTGCTCCTTTTGAATGTAGTTCTCCTTCATACTTGTTTTGGGAGCATCCTTTGCACTTACATTTCTTACCACATCCTTTTCTCTCCATCTCTTAATATCAGTAGGAAGTAAAAATGGAAGATAGACTAGACAAATCCCAGTTCCAGACACTTTGATAAAGGTAATATCTCTTTCCCTTAAGAAGCTCCTGGACTTTAATGAACGAGGTAGTTATTTTATCATTTATTTCTCTATCAAGATGAAATGGATGACCATGATAAAATTTGTCTTATCCAAGTTTTGATGCTAAGAGGAATTTAAATATCTTTAAGTACATTATTTTTGTGAAGAAAATTAATATACATTCTAATATACATACAATAACAAATTACTAGTCTTATACAAATATATAAGAACCATTAGCACAATTCAATTTTCTTTAACAATTAAATTATTTATATTCTTACTATATACAAATAATTTAATATAATAAATAATATAAATTTGATGATAATATAAAAAATAATAATATAGAATTCTCCCCTTATCTCCTCTTTTTGTTTTTAAAAATTTAAGAGAAACCTCATATCTCTCTAATCGATGAAATGCTCTCCTATATTCTTTTTAGCAATTAAAAAGTTACCATTTCTAATTTTATATATATTAGAAACTTTAGAATTTTTTTTGGCAAAACTAACTCGTTTCTTTGTTTTATCCACATATTATATTTAGAGGATCGACCTTCTTTATGATGTCGCCCCCACTTTGGGGATTCAAGTTTAAAAATGCAATTGTTTTTTTTGAAAGGGGTCGATCCCTCGTGTGGAGTGCCCATGTTTTGTTATGAAGCGTTGCATTTAAATTAAAAAAGTGTCTCTCTATACAATAGACACATCCTTACATGAAGTCGCCCCCCTTTAAAAAGATATAAGGAGAGTTTGTGGAGTGTTTTTGAAAGCAAGCAATTATTGAATATCTTTCCTATTAATGGCAGATTGAGGAGCAGATCTAGATCAGATCTATAAGCAAATCTGAAGGAGTTTATGAGCAGATTTGAAGAATATCTTTATAGCAGATTTTGTGAACAAATCATAACAGATCTAAGAAGAATTATAGCAGATCTAAGAGGAAGATTATAGCAGAATCATAGGAGATCTAAGAGCAGAAATATAGCAGATTTTTGTGAAGGTATTAAGGCAGATTTGTGAAGCATATTGAGGCAGCAATACACTTAATGTTCATTTGGAGGTTGGTGCCTTCTAATTCAGGAGATCGGGAGGTTGGTGCCTCTCATTAGAAGAGATTGGTGTCGCTTGCAGCAATTATTGAGCCTTAGAAGTAATTATCTTATGAGGCTCAATAATTGCTGCAAGCATCATTAATGCATAATTGTATATAATTTGCATATATATATATATATATAATATGTAACTTACTTCCCTTATTGATTTGTCATTTGTCTTCACTATATCTTTTCTTGAACCATTTTCTTCTTCCCAAGTATTTCTTCTTCCAAGTCTAATTGTATCATATTAATGTATCTGCTGCTATGCTCAGAAAACACTCCTATTTATGTCCTTATTCCCCATTCATATATCTGCCTTTAAATCCCCTTATTATATTTTTGCTGCTGTTTTGAGTGTAGCTTTCTTTCTCAATCACCTTCCCTTTTTATCTTTCTTCAACTTCTATATCATTTATATCTTTCTTATGCCTCTTAATGAAGGGAGGCATCCATTGGAAGAGAGAGAACATTTCAAACAGTTGCAGCCTTTCTTCAATCTCCATCGCTGCCCTTGGAGACTCTAATTTTTGCTTTTTTTTTAAGGCTTTAATTACATGCAATCGCTGCCTTTGACCACATATAATTGCTGCTTTTGACCACATATAATCGCTGCCTTTTGTAAAACTGACCGCTGCCTTTTTGTACAGTAATCGTTGTATATTATTATATATTCACATATTTTATATTAATATAATATATATTCATTTATATTAGTTTTTATATATTTTGTTAATATTTATTTATATTATAATGATTATAATTGTAATATATTTAAATTGTTAAATTTTATATTTATATATATTTTTAATATTTGTATTGTTATTTATTTATTTAATTGTATTTCAAAGCTTTATATTTTAGGTTTTGCAATTTGGGGGCATGGCAGATGTAAGAATGTCGGGTTCACCAAAATGAAACATAAAAATGTGGTGACTCTAAGATTAGTGTCCATAACCTAGGGCCATTTCCACATTTTTATAAATTTCATTGAGATGTAGATCACAAGGTGAAATAATTGACTTTCAACTCTAATGGTGAGCCAATTAGACCTGGATCTACATCTATTGGGGGGATTGGAATGGATTGGAAATATTTTGGAATGATTAGACTAATGATCCTATATGCCCTAATATTAAAAATGCAAGATCCTGAAAACTGACAGACAGAAACAACAATCTGCAAATGGATTTAGGAAGTGCAGAGGACACCAAACTTGCCCAAAAAAATTGGTTTTGAGGTGCCTACAAGGACTCATTCGCCCATGGATGAATGGGTCTTTGTACAGGGGTTTTGACCAACTTTTGGGGTCCCTTGGTACAAGATCTGAGTTTCTGTTTGACATAGGTCCCACTATCGAAATGTTAGAAATAAATTCTACAACTTTAGTTTCTGTGACTTGACAACAAAGATGACAACAAATGCAACAATGCAAAATTGCTTTTTCAAGATCTTTCCACTCCTTCAACCTATAACCTGCACGTACACAGAGGAAAAAATGTTTTGTTTGTGTGGGGGTTTGCCTCCAAGTTTGGTAATTAAACTTTGATAGAAAGATAATGAAAAGGGAAGGAAGTGATGAATGAACAATTCTTGCTACAACTCACCACCCTTCAATGGCTTCCGTTAGAGGATTGAGGTAAAATACATCTCTCCAAAGGAATTTGACCCTGCTTTGCTTGATTGATTTGGATTACTTGAAATGCTTGGATGCTTTAGGATCAACAATGCATATTAGCCTTCACAAAATGACATGAACACACATAAGCTTGAACATGATGTTTGGATCTTAATTGTTGCAACAAATGACTGATAAATCTGCTCTTCAATGCTCTTGACAATAATATTTTCTCTTACGAAGTCTTGATAATGTATGTTAGATTTCAAATGATAAAAATACTGTATTTATAGTTGTTTATCTAATTTCTCGAAAATTAGATTCCAAAAGCCGACAATTGCAAGTTAAATTTGAACCATTAAAATGCCACCAAAGACATATTTCAAAATGGGTCTTGGCACTTAAAGGCGACTGCGAATGGGTCTTGGCCTATAAGTCCAAGACACATATGGTGATTTAATTATTGATTGCATTTATTTAATGTCTGTTTGCCTTTTGAAAAACGGGAAAAATAAGGGTTCAAAATGCATAACTTGGAAAATTAGAAGCTTAATTAAGTCCAATAAATCAAGGGACCCAAACATAGTGTGAACTTGTAAAGGGATACAATTTTCTACACTACAAGATCAAATGAGCCTCATAAATCTGCTCAAATATTTGATAAATAATTTTTGCAACAACTCTTTCTTTTTGCTTTTCATACACCAATAAATCTGCTCTAAATCAGAATAATATTGCAATTGAATCGATAGTTAAAATGTCGTCCAAAACTCCTTTATTTATACACTTTCAAATGCCCCTTCAACCAAGGGTTGCACATCCTCAAATAGGTCAGCCCAAGCAACAATTAATAATTTTTATTTATTTTAATTTCTTTTTATTTTCCAAAGTTGGGCGCACCTCTCTAAGGTGGGGGGAGGCGGGCAGGAGAGAGCGGGGAGGGGTTGATGGGCAGGTTGGCTCTTTTTAAATACAAAATTAATTTATTTTTAATTTTTTAAAGAACACCTCTAAATGAGGCAGCTCCAAGAGGGGGTCGCCCAATTTATTTAATTTTAATTTTGCAAAATAGAAACTCCAAGTCAGCCCTTTGACATCAATGACAATCAATTTTTCAACAATCCTGACTAATAAAATAACTTCAAGAGATAAAGGAATTTTTGAAGGAAAATCTTAGACAAGTTTTTCCAAGCAAATGGAGAAACTGGGTGACATCTTTGTGCTAACAAGTAGTACCTAGGTTTGAGGTAATAAAATAGATCACTTCAGACTAACAAGGAAACACCTTGCCTGGTGATGAAAGGGCACTCTAATCTCAATGATTATATCATATGGGGGCATTACCAGCAATGGATATATAAGAGAATCTTGATAGAAATATGGGCACTTGTAATGTCCCCATTTTTTATAAGTCAGCATTGTAGTCAAATAATTAATTTAATGTTGTCAAAAAGGTTAAATTAAAAAGAGACAACTTAAATTAACTCTTTGAGTGGCAAAGTAACTTAAGTAAGGAAAAAAGTTAAATAAATTAAATAAGTTACTTTGAATTTCAAAAGGGAAATAAATTAAAAATGAGGCAAAAAAGAAGGAATTCAAGAAGACACCGGGAGGAGTTACAAAGTGAAGAGAATAAAAGATTGCTGGAGCATTCTTGCAAGGAGGTTGGGTTTTTGGAATTTGGAACAGAGTTTTGTTGGTGGATGTGGTTCACAACCTTTCCGAGGTGGGGTGACCTCTGAAAGAATAACACCTTCGATGTTGAAAGATGTTTCTAGGGTGTTGATAGCTGACAGTCATATTCATGGCTGTGTTGGTGCGTTAACAGTAATTTTAATTAAAGTTCAATATTAGATTATCATGTTTATAATCTACTTCTTTGTGAAAACAAATCTAATTTCAGTTTATGAGAGTTTGCGGTATGACTAGGTTTGTTTGTGCAAATAAATGGAGTTCATTGTTGGAAGTCTTGTGGTAGAGTTTGAAAATTAATGAAGGTTTCGGAAAATACATGTATTCTAGTCTCTGCATATTTTGGTGGAGGAAATTAGATATTTCTATTCCATTAAAAGTATTATTTTGCTGTATTGGGTTTGTCGATGCTAGTTTGGGATTACACGGTCTATTTTGGAAATGTTTGATTGAATTGAATTGGAGATTGTGAAGAATTAAATCCGAGTATATGGACATGTTGATTCACAATTTAAGGCTGCCGCTGTTTACCAAAAGTTGGAGCCACTCTATGTAATTCCCAGGAAATAGCAATTAGAAACCTGAATGAGTCTTCACTAAAGAAAGAAGCGTTGCAGTTAGTAGAGACTCGTGGATGAAACAAGGAAATGCCAAGGACTATTTTGAGAATCCAATAGCGCTGTATTTCTCATACTTAATGAATTCTTTAGGGAAAAATAGTTTCATATGAAAAAATTGAATAACAACGCTTTCATTTAATTCTGCCGCTACTTAAGGGAAATTGTGTAGAACAAAGGACCATTGATATTTGGTGAGCCACACTAGTGTGGAAGGAGAATACATTGGCATGGTTTGGAATGAAGACAAGGAATCGGGAGAAAATAGACGACAATGTAATATAATCATGATTGCTCCAGGACTTGTAATGTAAATCTCTGAGAAACCAACTCATCTCTTCCAACCGTTTGATTTATATGTGAAGTCACATTTTTGCGAAGGGACGATAACCATGTAAGGGTCTGTGTTGAGTGATGTGGAACATCAAGAGTTATGGAGATATGAGCGCCATAGTCTTGTGGGGTCATGGAATAATTTATGCAAGCGGTTCAATATGAATGAGGCATGTCATTGAAAGGAGATGGTTAAAAATATGAATCGTGGTAGTTAGAATTATATCGGAACTCAATTTATTGGGAGAGAGTCTCTTGAATTATTTAATCTTGCTATTGGTGTTCTCAGTCGTGGATGCAGGGGATAAGCGATAAGTGATTTATAGAATGCTAAGAGACTAATATTGGCACCAGGAGTTTCATGTAATTTATGCCTTGTAGATGCCACGTATTTCTTGTGCCAGAGACTTTAACCGTTGCGTCATACTTTAGGAGACACGTGACTTGTATTAATTTTGGATTATTATGAAAAGTTGCGTATAGTTGAAGAGATGTTCGTAAATTATATCTGGGTTAAAAATTGAATTGAATTCCAGGAATAGCGACTCATTAAGGAGTGAATCAATGGTGGTGACTAGGTTAATATTTGCGGTGAATTTAAATGGTCAGGAACCTTGGTAACGGGTAAAGGAGCTTGGGTGTCAAATAAATCAAATCACAAGTGGCACTGATTACTTTAACATTTGAGGAAGTATTTGAAGCCTCCATAAAATTCTAAAAGTCACTTGTGATTTATAAGGTAGCTAGTAAGCAATATTAAACGATAACAGTAAGATCAAAGGAGTCGAGTAATTTGGAGAATAGTCATGGTTTGAATATTGGAGTCGATTATTGAGGCTTTCATTTGAGTGAAGCTTCTTATAGAGGGTATCGAATTTATTGAAGACTCTTTGAAGCATTGGGGAATCGACACCTTATGTGGAGGCATTAAATAAAAAATACTAGTTGGAGATTAAAGTTTAAGCAACCGCTTTGTATAAAATATGGGTTTGGAGATTACTTTTTATCAAGCAACCAACAAGGAGAATGTACTGTAGATTTTGGAGTCAGTGGGTATCATATTTGCCACGGCCTTCTTTGTATGAGACATCATATTAACTTTGAGGTCAGCGAACTTTTGTTGTTGGTGTTAAATCTTCTGATAATATAGAAATAGAATGTTAATTTTTTGAGCTTTAACTTCATCTATTCTTCCTCTTTATGTATGAACCAATTTGTATATGCATCTAGAAGGAAATGGTATTTCAAGTAATTCAATAAATTACTCTCTTTGGTAAAACAAGACTCTCTAACAAACTCAGGAAACAACATATAGATGAAATTGTTTGACGAAATGCCTAAGATGAATAGTTGGTGAAATCGAAAAAAAATTGTAGACCTACTAGGTGTGTACACTACATTGGTATTAGAGCCCATCTCTTCCTGCCATCCTAGTGGGTTGTGCGAATGATCAATTGACAGTTTGAAGCATGGCAAGCAAAGATAGAAAATGGTTGGCTAGATTACTTCATGAATCTGGTAGTAAGCTCGGAAGTTTATCACAATCAAAGAATGATGCATTAGCCACATTGAAAAGTGTAGAGGAATGTTTGATCATTGTTGAACAGTCACCTTCTAGTGTCTTGCAGATTGGTCTTGTTCCTACAGTGACTTTTTTGGGTCAGCATAGGTGGTTGAGACATGCTGATAAAGAGGTAAGGTTGCTGGTTACTTGTTTGAATGAAGTTTTGAGAATATTGACTCTTGAAGTTCCTTATGATGAAAAAATAATGAAAGAGGTAATTGAATTAATGGTGGGTAGTTTCTAGGGCTTAGGCCATGTCAAAAATCGTCACTTTTCTACAAGGGTTGCAATACTAATTTTTTTTTGCAAATATTAGATTGAGTAACCTTATGCTAGACCTTGAACTGCATGACTTGATCTATAACATGTTTTGCTTTTTCCTTGCTACAATAAGAAAAGAACATAGTGATGATATTATTGCAGCCATAGTTGCAAGACTCGCCAAAAACTCCGCGAGTTCGAGTTTTTTTGGTTGGCGGGTTTTCTAGGCAATTGTACGTCGAGAAAACTCGCCGTACATTCTGGAAAAACCCGCGTGACTTTTGGGACGCCCAGGCAGCCGCTTAAAAGCAATTTTTACTTCTTTTTTTTCATTCACTCTCTTTTCACACTCAACAAAAAACCTCTCCAAGGCATTGTGCGCTCATTTGCAGCAATTTTGCATCCAAAAGACAAGATTTGAAGGGCATTCACGTCAAATTTAGAAGGCAAATTGGATTTTCAGGTAGGGTTTCTCATTTTTCTTATTCTTTCATTTTTTAAAAAAAATTCTTCATTCTTGTTGGTTCTATGTTAACAAATCATCTGAATGTAGTCTAAAAATGATTTAAATACATTTATATTCATCAAAACAAGATTTTTTTACGAATTTTTCTGATTTTTTCACATATTTTGCTGATTTTTTCATTTTTTTTAAACCCTAGTTATTTTTTTTGTTTTGAATCCTCTTTTTTGTTGAATAACATGTTTACAATCTTAGATTAGCTTAATTTTTTACTAGTTTGAAGTAATTTTCAGATTTGTTACATTTTTTCACATTTTTTTGAAACCCTAGTTATTTATTTATTTTTAAAATCCATTTTTTTTGTTATGAAAATGTTTAGAATCTAGTGATAGATTTTTAGTAATTTAAACTTAAAGTAATCTCTTTTGATTTAATCTAATTTAGCTTGTTTTTAAATTTTCTATAAAAAACTAACAAGTTGTGCTTTGACTTTAACTTTGTGTAGGTTAATAATTAATTGATAATGGTTACTGAACCTGCTTCCACTTCAAGCTCTATCCCATCCATTCCTGCAGGGTTTGTAGGCACTCGTCCTCCAGGAGCTAGAGATCTTGCCTGGAAATATGTTTATCTAGGACCCATACCTGGCACGGTATATTGCATTCAATGTAAAAAAGTATATCGTGGAGGCATCAATCGCCTCAAGTACCACCTTGCAGGCATCCCTCAATGTGATGCTAAGGAATGTCCTGAAACCACAAAAGAAATAAAAAGACATATGAATGCCATACTTTCAGCTGCAGAAGAAAAAAAAGTGCAAAGAGAGAAGGCAAGACTAGCAATGCAAGCAACCATTGCCTCTTCTCAAGGTGCTCCAATTGAGTCGCATGATGATTATGATTGTACCGAGGAGATAGTGGGCTCTCTTCGTGGCCCACGTATGCAAAGATCAAGGCAACCCATTAACACCTCCATCTCAGCTTCATCTACCACTAGTAGAGCACTAGGGGCAGGGGCAGCTGTAGGACCTACACGGTTGGATAATTCTTTCGTGCCTAGAAACACACCTGGTGCACAACCTTCCTTAGAGGCGACTGGATGGAATAGGGAGGTGCATGAGCAAGCAAACATTGCTTGTGCAAATTTTTGGTATTTTAATAATATCCCTTTCAATGTGGCGAGTTCTCCTTACTGGCACAATTTGGTCACCAAATTGACAGTTGCAGGAAAAGGCTACAAGGTGCCTTCTCGCACAGACTTGAGTGGGAGGTTAGTTTATGTTCTTTAAGTTTAATTTATGATGAATTTAAGCTATTTTTTTGTTTACAAATAAAAATTGTGTACTTAATTTCACTTTGTATTTGTAGGTTGCTTACTAATGCAACTGAAAGGGCGAGGGCAGCAGTAGAGGAGCAAAAAGAAAAATGGATAAAATATGGCTTTGCTCTATTCTTTCTGATGGGTGGACGGATGGAAAAAACCGTACCATCATTAATTTCTTGGTTGCATGCAAAGAAGAGGTGGTGTTCTTAAAATCAGTTGATGCCTCCCACATTGTAAAAACTGCAGAAAATTTGGCTTAAGATGTTGGAGGAAGTTTGCATGGAGGTGGGGATTGCAAATATTGTGCAAATCATAACTGATAATGCAGCAGCATATGTGGCAGTAGGAAGACTCCTCCAAGATAGACACCCCTCAATTTGTTGGACACCATGTGCAGCCCATGTCCTTGACCTACTTTTGGAGGACATAGGAAAACTAGATTGGGTCACACCAATTGTAGAGGACGCGAGGAGGATTACTAAATACATCGACAATCACCCTTGGGTTCTTCGCTTGATGAGGGAGCACACCAAAGGGAAAGAATTGGTGAGGTTAGGTGTCACAAGGTTTGCAACGATTTTCTTAACGTTGCAAAGCATTCTTAGTTCTTTGATGGCTTTAAAACAAATGTTTGTGAGTCAACCATGGATGGACTCAACCTATTCAAAGAAGCCAGAAGGAGAAAAGGTGTCAAAAATTGTGTTTGATGCCGAATTTGCAGAAAGGGCAACAGAGATTGTGAAGGTAACTTCAATTTCAAAACATTGAATTTGAATTCAAATTGAATAAATTTTTTAATGTCTTTCATTGTAAATTTGAAACTCTAATATTTTTGCATTTTTATATTGTAATTTGTAGGTGTCAGAGCCCTTGGTTAGAGTGCTCCGCTTGGTGGATGGGGATAAAATCCCAATGGGATATCTTTATGAGGCCATGGATAGGGCCAAGGAGGCTATAAAAAATTATTGTAAAGGGGACAGCCTCAAATTTGATCTCATTTGGAAGATTATTGACAGGAGGTGGAACCATCAACTCCACCAACCCCTCCATGCAGCAGGGTACTTTTTGAACCCTCATTTCTTCCGTTCAAGCACCTACTCAGATCCTACTAGAGAGGTTATGGAGGGCCTCATGAAGTGCATTCAGAGGATGTCACCCACCCTTGAGGAGGGAGAACTCGTTGTTAATGAAATCCAAAGTTATAGAGAAAAAAGGGGTGCACTCTTCTCTTTAGAGCTAGCAAAGAAGACAATACATAGTCAGCCACCAGGTATAAAATTTGAAATTTACAAGTTACAAATATTGATAATTTGATAACATATGTTTTCAACTTTTGAGTTTTGACTTTCCTTTCTAAGTTTCTAAGTTCTTTTCTAACTTTTAATTTGTTTTTTTTAGATGTTTGGTGGTCAAATTGGGGTGGAAATTCTCCACATCTCCAAAAATTTGCCCTCCGTGTCTTATCGAAGCCTTGTAGTTCGTCCAATTGTGAGCGCAATTGGAGCTTGTTTGAGGCCATCCACACAAAGAAAAGGAACAAACTAGCTCAAAAACGCATGAATGACCTTGTATACGTGCAATATAATCTTCGGCTGCACAAAAAACAAATTAAGGAAATATCAGATGATCCAATTGATTTGGATGAGATAGATCCATACAATGATTGGATAGGGCAAGATGAGCAACCTCCATTGTTTTCTGAGAATGAGATCTATGACTTTGAGCGACAGGCAATGGGAAACGGGGGGGGGTGCATTTGCATTCTCATTGGATGACATTGAGGATGATCTTGAGGAGTCATTGGCAGTGCCAGAGCCACCAGTAGTAGGATCTACGTCCAGGATGGAGGTTGAGCAGCCACAACAGATGCCTACGAGTCAGGCCACGACTACACCTTCTCCCGTATTACTGAGAACTAGAAGTACTACTACTGGACATGGGAAGAGGAAGATGTGAATTTGTAAAAGCTGAAATATATTAATGTTGTATTTACTTTCAGTTTTACAAAAACAATTTGCTATTTTCATTTTGTTTCAGACTATCAGTATCAGCGTATTGAGCATTCCACATGGGGATGCGATTTTGTATCTAATTTTCTTTCAAATCAATCAAATATAACTAGACTCAGCTTGTTTCTTCTATGTACTCATTTTATTGACTCATTGGATGCATCTTATCATTGAATTTTGCAAAAAAATGTGTTTTTAATGAAGTTTAAGCAATTTTTTAAGTTGCCGAGTTTTTTCCGAACTTTTGCCGAGTTTTTTCCGTACCGTATTTTTCGGGCTTGGCGAGTTTTTGAAATTGGCGAGTCTTGCAACTATGATTGCAGCTATGAAAACTGTTATGGTTCAAGCTATCAATGGAAGTGATGTGATTTTTCAGCCTATCATAATTTTGTTATTGGCTGTCTTGAAGCGAGAACAGGTCACTTCTTCAGCTGCTTATGAGTTGGTCAATACTATGTTCAAACAATGTGAGGCAAAGTTGAAACCTTACATGGCTAATGAGGAGCAAGTGGAAGAAAAAGAAATTGCAACAGTTGATGAAATTCCTTCTCAGGATGTAATAAAGGTAGCTGATGTTGAGAGCTATGTTATTGAAGAGAAATCAGAAATATTGCTGCATGAAGTTGAGAATGATCCTTTCCCCAATGAGTCATATGATTTGAAGGAAAAGATGAAGGTTACCGAAGATATGATTGTTGCAGCCCTATCACGTTTTGATCATATACACAATGTCATTGAAGATCTCTTTTGGAAGGCTCAAATTGAGGAGAGGAAAAAAGGAGTTGCAAGTGGAGTCACGCCTAATCAATTGTACAATATTAGAGAGGCATTGGAAACAATGAAAACAGATTATGTGCAATTGCTTAAGGATATAGATCTAGCTGTGAAGTATGCTGAAGACAAGGAAAAAGAGGCTAATGATCTTTGCTTACAGTATGGCTCACTTTTCTTTAAGGAAAGCAGAAAATTTTAGTTTTTGTGCAACTACATCCAAGGAACAAGGAAGTGAAACAAGGAAAATGGAGATCAAACAAATTGTTGAAGGGATTGAGGAGCTCCATGTAAATGAAATGTTGCATAATGATTCTAACACTCATCATTTTAGAGAGGTTCGACATGATGATAGAAATGGGAACCTACATCTTGAATATGAATTTTTGAATAAAGGTGCAATTTGCAGGCATGAGATAGTTGATGTGATAGGTGATAAAGACAGTTTTTATTAAAATAGTAACTAACATATGTTAATGCTCAATCATGTTCCTATAATTTAGCGTTCCTATAATTTTGCTATGTAATGCATGTTACTCTTGTAACTTGCTATTTTCTGTTTTCGTAATGTCTCTAATCACGTCTTGTGATTACAAAAACGTTACTTTGTAATCTCTATATGTACATTCTCTGCCTTTGATTAATTCATTCGATTATTTGAAATTTATCTGCTCTTGCATCTGTAATAGTTTTCAGCTTGATACACTTCAAGAATCAGCAGGTATTGATGAGCATTTGGAATTGGAAGAAGGTATGCAAGAGACATACAAAGACACTATTGAAAATGATGGAGAAAATTTGGATTCTATGTGAGTTAGCAGTAGTCAATTGACTTTGTTCGAGTGTGATTGACTCCATGAATCTGATGTTAGTGTTGAACTTCTTGAATTGGATGAAATTCAACCCAATTCTAGTGCTATGTTTGATGAAAAAAACAAGGTATGGGATCCAGGTAAAACTCAAGACTCTATTTCATGTATGGGCTTGAGGCAAATCTCAGATTTGTAGCTGCTGTTCATTACTTAATCAGCCACCACTTGATGGTTTGGTTAGAATTTTTAGTCAATAGGTGGAGTTTTTATTAGTGGAGGCTTAATGATGCTGATAGCTTTGACATTTGGGTAGTTTTTTCCATCAGATTTTGGCTCTCAAATCTTATACATATAGGAATTTTAATTCCTTGCAGCTGCTGTTCCAATGTTGAAATTCCAATTTTGGCAAGTCAAGTTGGTGAGTTGATTAATTTTCAGTCCTTGCAATTTTTGTGGCAGCAAAGTATGGAGGTTTTTGCAGATATGTACCTCATTGGAATGTTGTGGCATGCGAATTATCATGGAATAGATTGCAAATTTCAGAGTTGTTTTAGTTTGGGAATAGAGCTTGATTATTTTGCAGGGCTATAGGAGGGGCAAATTTAGATTGAAAAAGACAAGCTGAATGTTTTAATCAAAGTAGCGCAGCGGCAACTTGGTGGTCACTTCAGAATATTGGTTTGGGATCCTGGAATCACACATGGTTTTGAGTTGTCTCAAAAGGGTGTTTTTGTAGTAGTCCTGACATTGCTCGAGGACAAACAATATTTGAGAAGGGCAGACTGTAATGTCCCCATTTTTTATAAGTCAGCATTGTAGTCAAATAATTAATTTAATGTTGTCAAAAAGGCTAAATTAAAAAGAGACAACTTAAATTAATTATTTAAGTGGCAAAGTAACTTAAGCTAGGAAAAAAGTTAAATAAATTAAATAAGTTACTTTGAATTTCGAAAGGGAAATAAATTAAAAATGAGGTAAAAAAGAAGGAATTTAAGAAGACACCGGAAGGAGTTACGAAGTGAAGAGAATAAAAGATTGTTGGAGCATTCTTGCAAGGAGGTTGGGTTTTTGGAATTTGGAACAGAGTTTTGTTGGTGGACGTGGTTCACAACCTTTCTGAGGTGGGGTGATCTCTAAAAGAATAACACCTTCAATGCTGAAAGATGTTTCCAGGGTGTTGATAAATGACAGTCATATCCAGTGGCTGTGCTGGTGCGTTAACGATAATTTTAATTAAAGTTCGATATTAGATTATCATGTTTATAATCTACTTCTTTGTGTAAATAAATCTGATTTCAGTTTATGAGAGTTTGCAGTATGACTGGGTTTGTCTATGCAAATAAATGGAGTTCATTGTTGGAAGTCTTGTGATAGAGTTTGAAAATTAATGAAGGTTTCAGAAAATACATGTATTCTAGTCTCTATATATTTTGGTGGAGGAAATTAGATATTTCTATTCCATTAAAAGTATTATTTTGCTTTACTGGGTGTGTCGATGCTAATTTGGGATTACATGGCCTGTTCTGGAAATGTTTGATTGAATTGAATTGGAGATTGTGAAGAATTAAATCCGAGTATACTGACATGTTGATTCACATTTTAAGACTGCCGCTGTTTACCAAAAGTTGGAGCAGTTGTATGTAATTCCTAGGAAATAGCAATTACAGATCTGAATGAGTCTTCACTAAAGAAAGAAGCATTGCAGTTAGTAGAGATTTGTGGATGAAACAATGAAATGCCAAGGATTATTTTGAGAATCCAATAGCGTGGACGTCTAGGAAACGTCGGTTTTTTCGAGGGGAGGGAGGGGGGGCACGTCCCCGTGGAACAGTGCATTTATCTTTTGTAAAGATGGTGAATGAGTTACATGTCAGAGTTTATTACAAAATTGTCTCTTAATATGCCAGATAACTCATGCCACAATACAAGTTAGGCATCTCTCTTTTTGGGTAGTTCAAGGATATTGTCTTCAGAATTTGTACATTTGAGAATGAGAGATAGATAATCATCTCGTTCCCCTTGATCTCTTTAAACTTTTGAAAGCACTATAGCTTTTGATATGATTTTAATTTCCTTGATTTTGGTCGAAGCATCTTACCTTCCACCTCCTAGATTGTATTTTCCTTCATATTGAAATTGCTTCTATCAATTCAAAGAGTTACATAGGTCATGTGTAAATTAGTTTAACATGTATTTGTTCTCTAGCTTTCCTTGTACAAAGCATACAGCAAACGGGCTTTATTTTCTTAGGCAACCATTTTTAAGTCTGGTGTCTCAACTGAAATTAGCTTCTTTGGGTGTGGATTATGCACTTGAGACCTCTTTTATTTGTCTTGTGTAATGAGCTAGGCATTGTGCAGATTATATCACCTTGGAATCTATTTAAACTATAGACTAGTCTCTTACAGCATTTGGGCCATAAGGGCAAGTTTTTAAAAAAATGGTTGTTGGCTAGTTAGGAATGAATGCTAATATAAGGGTTTCTGTTCGCAAGTTAGCTTGTTCACCTTGTGTTATTGAATTCAATTCTTCTGAATCAGACTGCACAGAAGTTTTAGATTTCCTTGGAGAAGAGTATATCCTTGCAAAGAACTTGATGCACGATCTTTCTTTAATTCTTTGAGAAAAATGTGCTGCAACAAAAAGCATGCTGTTGGTTGATCCCATTGCCCCAACTTATAGAAATAACAGGAGTGCTCCCTGGGTAATGAAGGCATCCAGGGGTCATAGGCTTAACATTCTGATCCTATGCACTGATATGATAAGTAGAATGCATTAGTTGTCTGATCCAGTAGTAGGGAAGGGTTAGTAAATGGAATCTTAGGATGAAAGCATAGGCTAGAGAGCACCCACTTGCTGGTTCTCTTGTGTAGCTAGTCATTCTAGGAATAAGAATATTTTTTGGAAGGAGGCCCTAGCTCAGCACCTTTTGGGATGAGTTGTTTTTTGAAATACTGGATTCACAACATACCTGAGGTCAAATAATCCTGTATACCTAGGCATAACAGATTATTATACTTACGTTTTAGCATGTACTCTCTGACTTAGTATTATTACTTAAGCAATGTTTGTTTACCTTAGATTAATGGAGAGTTGTGGTTTAATTAGTGTTTTCTTGCTCATTGATTATATGGTGAGGGGAAGCCTTAAAAGATTTATCTTGTCTCTTTTAATCATATTTTGTTAATGCAGTACAAAGTGCCACCATTTTGTAATTGCTTGTGTTACAACCAGATCTGCAGGTGCAGTTCATCTTATGTGAACAGGTTCTTCCCATCTTTTGCGTGCTTGTTGATTTTTAACTATTTTACTGCATTCCTTTCTGTGATTTGTTTAGGAACACAACAAATAACTGGCATGGTGATACCTATAATCACAAAACAACTAGGGAGAGACCTTGGGTGAACCCCTGGGCGAACCAGCAATGAACTAGGGGGCAAAAGTGAAGGACCTGGTAACATAGATCTTGACAATGTTGTTTATCTGTTCGTTATATAGTCACTAGAAGTAGCCAAATTTTAATGTTCTTAATATCTGCATTGCTTCTACCCTGCACCACACCAACCCCAGAAACAATAAACCAAAAAATTTCTAGACGTTTTGAGAATGTGTCCCTCTGTTCCAGGAACTTGTGTAACATTACATCTGACCGTGAATAGGAACTGCCAACTACTAATTTTTTTAACTTCTCTGGTGGCTTGCATGTTTTCAAATTACTAAATTCTTGAATAATATTTTATCAGAAGTTTCAGCTCCTTATCAGACTCTTAACTCTATAAATAAAGATAAATTTAAAATATATCAGTAGTCTTTATAAGTGAAACTAAGAAAAATACTTATATAAATGGTATTTAGGAATTTAAAATCCTATTAAGAGGAAAAAGTATGATTTTTGAGGCAATATATGTTATGGAGCAAAAATAATATTGTACAAGCCATGGAAAATGAGCTTCAATAAATTAAAAAAAAATTAAATACAATACTGTGGTCTATTTCAATATTATATTAGTGTTTTCTTTGTTTTTATTTTTGAGTATGATATCCTGCTGAAGTTAAATTGCAGGTAATATTGTGTTCTATTTTAACATCATATTAACACATTACTCAAGGCTGCAATATGCTTTTTTAGACATACCATGCAATTCTTGACAAAGAAAAGAAAATCATTGAGGCGAACTGTGGACCACTTGGATTCCTTGGTGACACGACACCTTCCACGCACATGACAACTTGTGTTTCCTAAAAAGTCCAAGCAACTACTTTATTTGTTCAGGGAATTGTAGATTTTCCAGATCATGCTAGTTTGTATTATCTTCCACTAAAATTTACCTTGTCATTGTAATAATTCCTGCAATGTTGATTGTAATTTGCAGGGTACATCAAGTTCATATAAGCACTATGCTTTATAAATTTATTTCAATGAGGCTCATTTTTCATTTCAAAAGAATCTCTTGAAAGTTGTTGATATATGCTATTCATTTTACCTGCATGATTTATCATTGACTTGTGGTGGTGCCTAATCTTGAGCCTGTTTAATATGGCAGAATAGTGCATTATTTGGTGCTAAAGATTAAATATTTGGGTTGTCTTTCAACTGGCATGCACAAACTAAATATTTTATGGGCACACCTGTTATGCACTTGATATATACTTTGCTTTGGAGGTTCTTAGCAAATTCTTAGGAATTATTGGCTCTCCTTGGCTTATACATATTGTTTGGCACTGTTTAAAAATACAAGCAGTCCTTGTAGCCTCTATTTTTTAAACTCAAATATACCCCTTGAGTATTTCAAATTTGCATAGATCTATATACTGCCAACTGATGTTTTTGTGGTATATAATATTAAGCTGTAAGCTTGTTATTCTTTTTACTCCCAAAGCTCGGCAATTCAGTGTTTAATAGGTTTCTAACTTGAGATGTTTGAGTAGCTTTTGTGTACAATGTTGGAATTTTTTTGCTATCTGTTTAGTTTTAATTGTTTTTTTAACATAAGATGCTTGACAAATAACTTTGGTGTAAAACATTGATAGGACTTTGATTTAACCATTAGTGGGTAATGCCATTAATTGAGAAGCTGAGTCACATTGGAGTTGCATCTCGTCATTCAAGAATTTTATCAATTATGATTAAAATCAATGGTTTTGTCGATCGATTTCACCGGTGTATGTGGTGCCACATCAGGTGGGTATAGAGTCAGCAGTACTATATCGCCTAAAAGGAGGATATCATAGATACTCTAAATGATGACAAAATGAACATGGCACCACATTACTAATAGGGAAACACAAGATTACATAACAAACACCTCTCAAATGGGGAAACACAATACAATATGACTATATACAAGGGGGGAACCCCTTCAAACCTTAATGGGAAAGATGATTGGGAAAGATACCATAGAAATGATTGATTGTGCAAATTCCAATCCACAAAGAATCAAATTTGCTATGTATTCCTTTTTGTTCATGTGGCTTGTCTCAAAGTAAAATAAGATCACCCACATTGAAATTTCTTGACATGTTCTTGATGTTTTGTGATCTTATCTACATCTTTTGTTTTGTTTTCTTAAGCTTTGCTACATACATAATTATTTTTTCTATTGGCTCTTTGAACTCACTATCCTCCCTTGCCAATGCCAACAATAAAGTTGAAAGCTCAAGGGTGATTGGTAATACCACATTTTTACCACACATGATTATTTAGAGAGAAGTACTAATCACCCTCTTATGAGTGATCTAGTTTGCCCACAAGGTGTCATACAACTACTTGTGTGTTAGCTTTGTTGATTACTATCAACCATTTTTTGAATGATTGTTATAATGTTCTTATTGGAACACTCAACTTATCAACCTCATTATAACAAATAATTTGATGAGTGAGATAAAGTTAGCCCATACTCAAAGAAAAATCCCAATCTCTTTTGAAGAAAATCTTGATGCATTATCACTCACTATTGTACATTCCAAAACATGATAATCTTTTCTTTGAAGAAGTCACAACCACCTTTTTAAGTTGTTTGCTTTGTTGAAATGTCCTCAACCCCTTAATGCAATAGTTTGTATCAATGAGAACATAAATATACCCTTTATTATAATTTGGGTTAAGAGGTCCAATGAAATCCAAGGCTCATAGCCAAAAAGGGCTTCTATAATTATTGGCTTAAGAGGAATAACAACCATCTTATGTTTCCCACGAATTGTCTTGCACCACTTGTAGGTATCATGGAACATGGCAGGCTAATAATATTGTGCACTTAAGATTTGAATGCTATCACTCTTGAAAAAAAACACTCTACGACAAACCTTATCATGAAAATTTTCTAGTAACACGTGTTGTTCCTTATGCATCTCAAGGATGTTCTATCGATATCTCTTTTATATAACATATCCTTCCAAAGTACAAGCTCAAGTTCTTTCAATTTCAAAGTCCTCTTTTGCCTCTTATCCATATGGCTCAAACAATCTCCATATGTTATAATAAGCTATAGTTGTATACCATGCATTCATAGCATTGAAAAATAATACCAATTGTTGTTCATCATCCCCTATATCTACAACCTTTTATTTTTATTTATTTATTTATTTTTCATCTATATCTTCTATGATGAGTTAACACAACCGTCATGTGGATCACTTTGTATGGCTTGAGTTCTATATCATATTTGTGTACCTTTATAATCTATTTGCCTCTATTTGAATCCATCTCTTGTTGCATAAGAATTCTTCATTGAAGGATCAAACACAAACACCATGGTATAAGAGGCTCAATGCTAAAAGGTTCAAGTGTAGTAGTACCAAGATACAATATTACATATAATATAGAACACATTTATGAATTTAGGTTTTCATTAGTAGAGTGACTTGAATCCTTTTCATTAAGTCATACATGTGATTGGAGCCTCTGTGTTCTCATACATGGTACGGTATGAACGAACCATAACATACAAGATTTTTTTTATGAAAATTTGGGCATGCCTTTGTGAGAGCTCTATTGATAGCTTTTTAAATCTCTATGTAAGAAATTTTACCTTCTTTAGTCTATTTGAAGGATGTTGTCTTCTTCACTATAGCTAATATGTTTTTTGTGAATTTTGAAAAATTAGAGAGACCTCAAAAATTTAACTTTGCCAAAGAATGAGAGTACAACCATCTTACTTGAGGCAAAGAGAGATTGCAAATGGCACCAACCCAATTATAATTAATCTTCTTACCTTCTTTTGGAACAATATGCCTTAACAACTTACCTTGTGATTGCAAAAATAGATTTCTTAGGATTTAAGGAGACAACACAAAGTTTGTTTCTTTCAAATGCTATTGTCTAAGTGTTGAAAATGATCATTGTACTTTTTTGAAAATATTGCAAGATCATCCAAGTACACAACAATAACTTTGTCCTTTAAGTCATCAAAAGCCGTGGCCATTGCTCTTTGAAAGGTTGCACTTGCATTGATAATACCAAAAAACATGTTCATATGCAAAGATACCCCACAAAGTAGGCATTATTGTCTTATATTGATGTTTTTTTGCAATTGGGATTTTATTATACCTTGAGTATTTGTCAAGAAAAGATAACATTTCAAACCTTGTATTTATCTACAAATTATGATCCATGATGGGAAGGAGATGATTATCATTTAATGCGATTTGATCCAAACTGTGAAAACCCACATATACTATGATCTCTCCATTCTTTTTGTAGATGAGAAAAAAGTTGGAAACCCTTGCAAGATGGTGTATTGGAAATGTTATTCTTGCATCTAATATCTTTTGAATTTTCATGTGAATGGTTCTTGCTAAATGGTGATCATAGTTTTGTGACTTTTGCATAAAAGGCATGATTTCAATTTTGATATGAATAATGTGAAAATATAATAGTGGAAAAAAGCTTAAAATTTACTTCTTTTATAAGGTGAACAACAGTTTCCCAAATTCACCATTCTAGACTAATCTACAGTAGAAATATAAATCTATTCACATTACATAAATGTCCTTGACATTGAATTGTTTTTATCCTTAACATGCTTCTTGTGTCTATCAAAGATATTTTAAGAGGTACCATACCCTTTGGAGTGTTGTGTTTCAATTGAAAAGTCATGAACTAAACATTAATTTCATCACTATGTTTCCTTAGATTGAGTCACTATTTCACGTAAGCCAAAGAGTTATCTTTGAAAAACAAATGATTGAAGCCATTTGACTTTTCTAGAAAATTAATGATGTGTCGATCATCACTAAATACCTACTAATTTTTTGAGTTGTCTACCATTGATGGATGATAGATCATCTCAATTATGAATTCATTATGTTGAAACTTGGAATATGGCATAAAAAGAAAAGTTGAAACAAGAAGTACGTTAACCTTAGTATTTTTCTCGAGGGATATATTCAATTTCTATAGCTTTCCACAATTGATATCTATGATGTTTAAGATGGCCCTTCTTAACCTAAAATTGCTTCTTTATCTACTTTACAATCAAATTTGCATCTCCCTCCATTCTTAGCAATTTGATTTTGTGTCATAAGAATTCATAATGCCAACAATAATGCATCATACTTTGCAATGTTATTAGTACAATCAATCAAATTGTAAATGGTAAGCAAAAAGGTAGACCTACATTTGGGAGATATCATTAGAATTAGGTATTGTACACCTTGTAAATCCCTGCAATAATATGGTGTATTATGATAATGTTAGAATTTGCTAGGTATGATAATATTTTAATATTGTTTGTAAATGGATCTATATGAAAGTAAGTGCCACCCCTTGGGTAATCCATGAGAGTCTAATATGCCACTTAGTAATTGTACTATGACATGCATAGGAGAGCATCTATAGCATTGTATGATGCATGTAAGAAGGGGGTTGGATATTGGAGTTGCAAGCACATCTTTGATAAGCTCTTAATAGTTGTGTAATAGTATGCAAGAAGTAATACAAGAACTTGAAAATGAATTACATTCTAGTTTGGAGGCTAGCCTCTTAAAGTGAGGCATGGGAAATTTTACCATGTTTGGGTTCATGTATTATAAATGGTGGCTTTTTTTTGGCCTACCTAATCTTGTTTATTAAGGGTTTGAGATGAAGGTTAAGATATACAGTTTGTGTTTGGTTATTTTGTTAGTTTTTCTTTAGATTATAGAGTGTTGTTTTCATTGAAACCTAAAGGATTTGACATTGTATTGTAGCATATTGTTGTTGAATAATACATTGGGTCTATGTGCTTTGGAGGATGTGTTTTTCTTGAACTTTTTCTCAAGCTATAGTTATCTCATTCTTGTTTTGTGGTTTTATTCTCATTTCTTCTCCCATTCTTGTTCTTTTCTAAGTTTTTTTTTTATGTGCTTGAATGTTGCTAAAATTGACTTATATTGGATAACTTGCAACTCTCTCCTAATAGGGTTGATGATGGAAGTATTTACATATGTGGTTTATTTGGTATTTAAGATTTGTTTTGAGTTCATGAGCATATTTTTTTCTCACATTTGCTATCAAATCTTAGTTTTAGGTTGTAGGATGTGATTTCTTCCTTGTGATATTAATCCTTTCTTGAGTGGGAGTTTTGTAGTTGATCTTATTTTAAGGTTAGTCATGGAAAAAAATTCTCTTGTTTGGATTTTGAGACTAATTTATGATCATGTAGAGGTTGTGTAGAGTTTTCATCCTATGCTTTTATGTAACTAAAAAGTGTCTATATTGTGTGCTTGGTTTTAGCCTTTTGTTACATAAGAAAGTAGTAGATGATTAGCCCTTGACTACATGGGTGGATACATTGGTTACATATGGTTGGATGGATACATTAGTTCCATGTGGTTGTATGGATCTATATATCACTTGTACATGTACTTGCATGTTATGGATTCAAGAAATTTGTTGTAGATTTGTGATAGTCCATTTGGAATGTAAATTTTTTGGTTTTAGATTTGTGAGTATTTTGAATATGCAATTGATTCAAATTTGTATAGTGGTTGTGGGTGGCTTTTGTTACATGCAAGGCATCCAAATTTTCAATAAATGTGGTTTTTGCAATCCTTTTGTTCAAAGTTTGAATTCTTTGTAGATCTATGGATGAATGTTATTCAGAGTGTAATTTTTGAATTTTGTTTGAATGAGATACATGTTGCATATTTACATGCATCCTTTTGAGAATGGTTGGATTAGTCTCTTGTTCTTGACTTGTGGTTGTCTTGAAGTTGTGGATTTGTAGAATTTTGGATTTGAGGATATTTTTTGTGTGGAGAATATACATATCTATATTTTGTTGTTGTCTATGGATAGTTGAATATGGGGCGATCCCACAATACTGGTTTACAATTTTTGGCCAAACTGGGCATTGAACTAATTTTTTAAAACTAAATCTTCACTTTCGGGCACCTATAGCGGCTAAACCGTGAGAAAATGAAGATGATGCAAACTAGTGATTTGTGACATTTTGTTTGTAGATTCTAAATTATTTTTTTTTCATTTTTTTTGGAATCATATGACACTTCTTTTTCCATCTCCTTCGAAAACTAGGTTTTAATAGTAAAAACCATTTTTAAAGAGTGGTGTTACTAGCTAACACAATTTTTTCTATGAAGGATAAAATTCTAATTTTTTCGAATTTAGATTCATAACTACGATATCTAGTGCATGGAATTGGTGTCATAGCATTTCATTAAATATATTTTTTTTAATTAAGTTTCAAAGTGAAACCAGTTATAATTTAGACATGGTTTATTGGCTAAAACATAAATTTTTAGTATGCATCAAAATTCATTTTTTTTTTGTTGGATCAAGGACATCAATATCTAGTGCATAGATATTTTTCAGGTCTTCTTTTGATAATCTGCTATTTTTCCACATGTGAAGAATAAAGAGCTTGATTTTCGATGAAAAACCTACATTCACAAGAAATAAAAAATAAATATAATAATCAAATTAAATTTATTTAGAATTATAATTTTTGAGAAACTTATAATAATGACTACATACTTACAAAAAATAAACTTTAAATGAATTCATTTGATCCCCCAAAAGGTAAGTCAAACGAGGTTTTTTATCAGTATTTTGATAGGTGTAAATGAGACTTTGTTATAGGTATGGTTTCAAACTAGTAGGGTTCTATCCAAGGGGGTTTGATCTAAGGTGGTTTGATCAAATCCTCTTCAATTGGAATCCTTTAAATGAAACTTTTCAAGGCTTAAATCATTATATTTTCTAAAAAAATGTGATTTCAACAAAAACCAGAATCTCTCAGAAAGTGTAAACCACTATTGTGGGATTACCCTATGCATGCTATTGGGTCTACAATTTTTTTGTTAATCTAAGTTACACTATTTCAAGATTGGTTTTTCAATTTTCTTTGGATTTAGTATGAGCGTTAGCCATTCTTTTTGTCATCTTAGGAGTTGCATGTGTAGTAAGATCTTTTGGATGTAGAGCATTAACATGTTAAGTAGTAGAGAGGTAGGGAGATGGATAGTTAAGGAGGCCTCTTCAAGGCCGCACATGAAAAAATGATGATTTTTTGGCACCAATAATGGTGCTGGTTTTCAGGTTTTGGCGATCCTTATCACGATGCCTTTGGTAGCTTTGGGTCACTTTCAGTGGGAGTTTTGACAATGATGTGGATTTATCTATTTATGATGTATGATCCTTTGTGGTGGATTTTGGTGTCATGAGAAGCCCTTGATTCTTGCCATGCAAGAGAAATGAGTTTATTTTATAGTTATCTGATCTCTCAATAGAGGAAGGTTTTACTTATATTTTTAAAGGATAGGAACAACTAGTTTTCATGGAGAGTTTTGGTACACTTGGACTTGTTAGTTATGATTTATTTATTTTAGATAAATGGTTCTTGGTTTAGAGGATATTGCTATTATGTCATGGTAGATCTTGGGTTACCTATAGGATCATTGAAATGATATAAATAGTTTTGAGAAAATTTAATGGTTAAATGTAAACAATATCTTATGGAGATACAAACCAAGGTGCCATAAGAATGTACTTGGGGTTTGTATTGATCATGTAGTGGAAGCATTAGCTATGATTTAGAGATAGTTTCTAGTATAGTAGAGTGATTAGTTTTCCTTGGAGAGCTCTTGGATATTGTAATGTTATAGTAGGATTTTGGTTGGCATGAGTTGATCATGTGTACATTTTGTTGTTGGACAAATTTGTGTGAGGTTGAAGATCTCTTGGATATTAGAGATTATGTTGGAAAAATAAGTTTTTGAAGTGGTTTCACCAATGAGATCATGAAGTCTACACTTGGATTTGAATGCGAGTTCAACATGTGGTAGAAAGTGAAATCATAGGTATAACACTCCTTTTTTTCAAATACATTCTATTTATACTGTACACATATAAAAATGGTCACGGTTATTCAAACTTGTTAATTAATTAAATGACTTATTTAATTAATATTCTAAAGTCATCTACATATAAATAAATTTAATTATTTATTTATATTGTTCATTTTTCCAATTCTTCTAGTTTAATTAAATAAATAAGTTTATCTAATTATTGCTACTTAATTAAACTAAATAAATTTTATAATTTATTTATTTAATTATCATTTCGTTTCTAAAAGTTTGAATGTTTAAATTCAAAACAATGGAATATGCTGATTTCATCTCATATTTAAATATTTTATATTTAATATATTTTTCACCCCACTTAATTAAATATTGTAAAATATTTAATTACCTTTCTTTTTCACTTCTCACATAATTAAATATTATTTATTTAATTTTGGAAACTTCCATTTGCACATGTCACATATAATTAAATAAATTTATTTATTTAATTAGCAATTATCTTCAACCTTCAACCAATTTTCATAAATGAGGAGATAAATGCCATGTTTGTCTCCATTTTTGAATAAGGATGGTTTTGTGGGTTGAAAACATTCTTCCACTTTCCTCTCAACCTTCCACCTTTCTCTCAACCTCTCCATCTCTCACCGTTCATCTTAACAGGTTTGAATTTCAACCGTTGATCTCTGCCAACTAGATTTTTGCCTTTCAAAAATCTATAAATACAACCATTTGATAAGTAGATTTCATCCTAGATTTCATGCGTAATTACTATAGTTGCATTCGAATCAGCATATCAACATTTTAGCAATTTGATATCATAGCATCATAGCATTTCAAGTTCATAGTTTAAATCACCAACAATATACATGCATTTTCAATCAATCTCATTCTCCTAAGTTGTCATTTCAACAAGCTACTGCTTACACAACTGAGAGCCAACAATTTTAATCAAATCCTTAGAGATAGAAGACAATGGGACGAATTTGAAGAAGTTGCTATTGTTTAGAGTTTGCATTTATGTTTTCTAGATTAGTTTCTTTCAATATAATGTCTTATTGGTGTGTTAGTTTACTGTTTAATTAGTCTACATATTTTAATTCCACACATTTTTGGCACCCACCGTGGGGCATCCCCCCGTTTTAATCTTTTTATTGCAGAAATTTCTGACAGGTGATAGATTGGAGTTGGGCTTTAGCGCATATGAGTCTTTGTTTAGCGCATCCTTAGATTGTTTTGGCGCATAGATAGATTGTTTCAATGCATCCCCAGACTGTTTCAGCGCATAGACGGACTATTTCAGTGCATCCCCAGACTGTTTCGATGCATAGAGGGACTATTTCAGCGCATCCCCAGATTGTTTCGACACATCCATGGACTGTTTCGACGCATAGACGATCTGTTTTTACGCATCCTGGATTGATTTTTTAGCGCATTTGTCAACTGTTTTGGCGCATTGGTGGCTTGTTTTAGCGCGTATAGGGGTTGTAAAAATAAATTTTGATTTCGACACCATTCACGGATAAAAATTTTCACTTCAATTTTTAAATAAAATGAAGCAACCCTAGGATAAAAATTTAAAGTCTGGAATTTATCAATCCTAGGATAGTCACCAAACTAGTTAAAATGAATCCAATGATTGTTGTGAAGCAAAATCTTCACTTAGCATAGAAAATTGTCAATTTGGATTTAAAACTCAACCACTTGTTTGCTATGATTGTGGGGTAATAGGTATATGCTCTCCCCTTTACTGGGTGATCAGAACACCAGACTTACCTATTTCATTTTATGCATTTCAAACTTTATTAAATCCTTTAGAAGGCATGCCGTAGTGGGAAAAAGTACTCACCCTACAGGAACAACCTAAGTGGGAACAACCAAAGCCAGGTTTTCCAACCCATTATAATTAAAAGTGAATTTTGGGGAAACCCATATTCAACGGAAGTGAGCAAGATAACCATCCCCAAAATATTTGTTTTAAAGATTGGGGGGTCTCCTGAGGGATTTTATCTATTACCACGCCGAACGAAAACCTTGACTACGAACCATAGTGTAGAAAGCCAACCGTGTCAGTATCCAAACATCATTTTAATCACGGTGCAAGGGGAGGGAAAAATCTACCCCCAAGAGACTCACCATATAATCGCCATAGATTGTTTGCTCAAGGGATTGCAAAATCTAACCTTGGGTACGCACCTGGAAAAGACAAAAACATGGGCACCCTCTAGGGGGTGACACGACTATGTGAGTCGATGCAATTTTAAGCTGTGGGCTATGATTCCTATGTTGACCTATTTGACAATTGAAAGTGAGTTTGTTTGAATTGCTTATCTTGTGAAAAACCTGTGGAAATCTCAAGAACATACTCTTTGTTTAGATTTTAGGATTAACAAAACAACTGTCTGCTACTCTATGTTGTGTTTTTCACATTTAAATCAAATTAAGATCATTCGAAAATATCAAACTGTCCAAACATGTCTGTCTCAAAAGTTTAAAAAGATATTTTAGCGTATCTGTGCTCTGTTTCGACACATTGCTGCTCTGTTTCGGTGTATCGCTGCTTTGTTTCGGCGCATCGCTGCTCTGTTTCAGCACATCTGTGCTTTGTTTTGATGCATAGGTAGTCTGTTTTAACGCATTCATGCTCTGTTTCGATGCATGTGTGGTCCAAGCCTAGGTAATTTTCTGACATTAAGAAATCAGACATCTTAGTCCAGTCTTTTCCATGCTCAAGGTTTGGAAGTCTGCAACTTTTGCCAAAAAGTCCCTAGAGAGGAAGATTAGGAAGCCAAAGAAATCTCTCAGTTATAAGAAGTTATTGAAAAAGAGGAAATTTTTATACCAAAGTCGAAAGGTCTTGTTTGAACACAAGACCTTTATTCATCGGTATCACAACTTTGTTAGAGGTTTCACTGACGATTATGCTATAAAACCTTTATACTCATGAGCCTTCTTTCAAAGAAGAGCCCTTTCTCAAAGGCACAACCACAGTCAACATATTTGTTCTTCTTATATTCCCCAACCTGCAATTGTATATTCTTCTCTTCCTAATCAATTTCTGCAATAGAGAACTCAAGCACATTAGACATTTATCACAATCCATCTTTTCAGAAAGCTACGATCAAAACCTCACAATGTGCAAAATCATCTTTATTTTTGATCTTTGGTTTAATTCCCGCAAACAGGATTTTCATCCTTTCAATCAAGGAAATCACGAGCTAAAGACTAGAAATCTTTTAAGTCATAGAATCTTCATTCTATCCCAACTTTCATATCCATCAAAATTGCACTATTTCATTTTTTTGATCAAAAGTTAGTAGAAATTGGGCAAAGCTTATGCTTGTTGTCACGAGATCTCAAAAACACATAGAAAAATATTAAAGAGAAAGTACAGTAAACAAAATGGGTGGTAATAGTGAGAGGGAAGAGAACCCCTTTCATAATTCTAAAAATAGTGAAGAGATAACAGAGGAAAAGCTCCAAGAAGCAGAGCAGGATCCCCAATTCCATACTCTTATGGAAAGGATTTTAGAATGAAACAAAGAAAGACATTTCCTTTCATTAGCTAATCAAGGAGCTAAGTTACCTTCCGATTTTGATACAAAAGGGATTAAAAAGAATCCTAAAACTCCTCCTAATGATTTTAGTGCCCTTACTCAACAGATAAAAGAATTACAAGCGCAAATAAAAGAAATTCAAGGGGGTGCAACAAAGAAGTATGTTTTGGATGACATATGTCCTTATCCATTTGATAGGAGTCTTAAAATGATTCATTTTCCAAAACATTGCGAAATCCTTAAATTTGATAGGTACAATGGGAAAACTGACCCCATTGAACATGTGAGGGATTTCCGAAATATGAGCTTAGAATTCACTCATGGAGATACCTAATTAATGCGATTGTTTCCACGAAGTCTGGGTGGACAATCCATGGAGTGGCTTTCAAAGATCACTCCCCCCATCAAAACCTTTGAGGAGTTAATAAACAAATTTATATCACAATACTCCTACAACATCCAACACCAGATAACCATGCTTGATCCTTGTAAGGTGAAACAAAAAGTAGGGGAATCTTTCACTACATTTTTGCTAAGGTGGAGAAGGGTGTTTACTAGATACTCCCGTCCTATTCCTGAAACATAAAAGATGGAGATCTTTATCGATAGTTTGAATCAAGAGATGAGTTATAGACTAAACCTTCACTGTCCTCAATCATTTGAAAAATTGATTGAAAACACGATTACTATTGAAGGTGCCTTGGTCAAGTGTGGAGTTCTGAAAATTGATAAAGAGGGTTCAAATTCATACAACAACAACAACAACAATAGTAACAACAATGACAAGTCATGATTTTGGACTTGAAATAAAAATGTTGTGAATGATGGGGTAGTAGATGCTAACAATGTGAATGTGAAGCCTACCATCCTTAATGTATCAAGTGTCCAACGTAGCAATAATGCTGGAAATTCTAGTACCCAAGGTAATGTTTCCAATCAAAGGAATGTGACTAATAATCGTGGAAATAATTTTGGCAATAATCAAAATTCAAATGTGCCCAGATCCTCATATTTTTCAAATCGACAGATTTTTACTCCCTTGGGCCAATCTTTGGAATCCATTCTCAAAGAATTATTGAATCAAAACGCTATTACATTGCCACCACAAAGAGACTATGAGCCTCGAGTTAAACCACCATCGTGGAATGACTCACACTTTTGTGATTATCATAGGTGTAAAGGTCATAAGACAAACAATTGCCAAGGGTTAAAGAATATTGTTCAGGATTTGATTGATAACTGCACCATCACGGTTGAGGGACATAATGTCAATGATGAACATCAGGCATTCAAGGATCCTCTCCCTAATTATCAAAGGTAAGCAAGAATATCGAGAGGTCAATGCTACGACAAGGGGACAAGCTAAAATAATTGTCAAAGGAAGCTCATCTAAAGCAGCAGTTCCCCTCCAAGTCAATACAATTTGGTTGATCAACTACGAAAAACATCAACCCAAATTTCTATCTTGGAGCTCTTAAAGTTATCGCCTACGCATAAGGACATTCTGGAAAAGGCACTTGTTGATACAACTGTCTCTCCTGATCTAGATATCAATAAATTTCAAGCCATGGTGGGATGCTTGTCCTCATCCACATGTTTATCCTTTACTGAGAAGGATGACTCATCCATAACCCATCCACATAATTCATCACTCTACCTAGAAGTTATGGTGCACAAAGCTCGAATAAGATGAGTCCTAATAGATGGGGGAGCCAGATTAAATATTTGTACTTTAAAATTGGTCCTCGCTTTGGGATATTCTAAAGAATCTATAGATCCACGAAGAAATATTACAATCAAGGCATATGATGATGAGGAAAGGACTTCCAAGGGCCTTATCATGTTACCAATCAGAGTGGGACCTGTTGTGAAGAATACCTTTTGTCAGGTTCTAGATCGGGATCTAACCTATAACATACTCTTAGGTCATCCATGGATCCATGACATGCAAGTTGTTCCATCTACTTATCATCAATGCTTGAAGTTTCCATATGATGGACAAGAGGTAACAATACCTGCTGATCACATTAGCAGTCAAACTTGCTCTAACCTAAGAGCAACTCAGGACACACTTGTCCCACATAATAGAGAGGCTTTGACCATCTCTACCTCAAAATACAATGAGCAAGCACGAGAAATGATAAGTGATTTTGGCGCCAAGCTAAAATTGAAAGATAATGGAGTGGGAGAATATTCTTTATCTCTCTCTAATTTACCCATATCTCCAAGATCCCATGGTCAACCATCAACATTCATACAATAGGCTACAACAACTTTAGCCTCAGCTTCAGTTCCCATCACCAAGTTTAATGGAGTATTTATCAAAGAAAATGAAATGGATGATATGGCTATTCTTGATTGGCTCTATAAAGATGAAGAAGAATCAGTACAACATATCAAGTTACCCACAAAACAATATGGAAAAGGTTATGCAATCATGCAGAAAATGGGTTATGAAGGGAATGGCCCTATTGGTAAAAGAAAAGAGGGTATCATTGAGCCTATCCAACTAAAAAAAATGTACCCGAAAGATAAGGCTGGGCTAGAATATGGTGAAGATACAAAGAAAGAAGTAGTACAAAGACTGTCCAAAGAGGAATTAGCTGAAAAAATCCAGAGAATTCAAGCAAATAATTTTGACACTGACTCCAATGAGTATGAATGGGATGAATTCTCTGATGATACATTCATCTCTGAGAAAAGGGTGGATGTCATACACAAATTCACACCCGCATTCTTACAAGGGGAAAGCTCAAGGCCTCCACTTGATTACGTTCTACAAAGTGATCATGACTCAAGTGAAATCGATTTGATTCAAAGTGAGACAGATCATCCACAGGAGGATACCATCCTAGACCTCTCCCATAATGACGTTAATAATAGTATCATGACTCTGATGGCTAGTGACCTTACTCATCCTAATGATCCATTTCCTTTGGTCCATCCTGAACTCATTGATTGGGAACAAATTTCACCAATTGATGTCCCAACTTTTCCTAATGACGAAACCATCATAAACTTTCTTTGTTCATCCCATCCAGAAACAAGTTCCACCAGGGAATCACAAGATCAGAGTTTTTGATAGGAAAGTGCCAAGTTTCTCAGCTATGAAATAAATAACATAAAAGAAAGATCTAATGGTGAAAACCTAACAAAGGCAGTATTAGATCAAGAAAAGAGAAAAATAAAAAGCGTATCCAATAGTGAAAACCTTTCAAAGGAACTAGAGGATGGAAAACTTGACACTCTCCCGGAACATTACCAGGAAATATTTTCTATTCTAATCGAGCCAACAAAGGCACTCAATATAGGCACTACAGAAAAGCCCAAAGTCTTGCAATTTGCCGCATCTCTAACAGAAGAGGAAATACTAGGATTCACAAAATTTCTCAAGAACAACCAAATCAGTTTTGCATGGTCCTACGCAGATACGCCTGGATTAGATCCAGACCCCATCATGCATCATCTATCTATTATGCCGGGGGAAAAACTTGTGAAACAGAAACTCAAAAAAATGCATCCACATGTTGCATTATTGGTTAAAGAAGAGTTAAAGAAGCTTTTAGATGTTGGATTCATTCGGTCTATTGACTATGCATAATGGATCTCCAATATCGTACCTATTTCAAAGTCAGACGAGAGGATCCGAATTTGAATAGATTTCAGAGATTTGAATAAGGCATATCCTAAGGACTATTTCCCTCTACAAAACATAGATATGATTGTTGATTTGACTGCTGGACATGCAATGTACTCATTAATGGATGGATTTTCAGGATATAACTAGATAAAGATTGCACCAAAGGATCAAGATAAAACAACATTCACATGTCCTTGGGGTAACTATTGTTGGAACGTAATACCATTTGGGTTTAAGAATGTAGGAGCTACATACCAACTTGCAATGACAATAATTTTTCATGATATGATGCATACATTCATTGAAGATTACATCGATGATCTCCTTGCCAAATCTAACACTAGGGAAGGACACATATATATCTTATCTAAAATTTTCAAAAGAATGGAGCAATTCAAAGTAAGACTTAATCCAAAGAAATGTGTCTTTGGAGTGAAATATGGAAAGTTTCTAGGTTACATTGTATCAAAAAAGGGAATTGAAGTGGATCTAGCTAAGGTACAAGCAATTATTGATATGCCACCACCAAGGAACATTAGTCAACTACGCTCTTTGCAGGGACGATTACAATCCATCCGAAGATTCATTGCCCAACTGGCAGATAAAATTTTACTATTTACTCATCTCTTACACAAGAATGTTCCATTTAAATGGGAAGACAAATGTGAAGCAACATTTGATCAAATAAAGCAGTATCTCATGAATCCACCAGCATTGATTCCACCAGTGCAAGGTGCACCACTCATATTATATATTTCTGCCACATAAGTGTCCCTAGGAGCATTATTGGCACAAGAAGACAACTTAGGAAAGGAGCGAGCAATTTATTACATCATTCAAACTTTGACAAGTAATGAGCTAAATTAAACATTCATTGAAAAAGATTTCTTAGTGGTGGTGTTCACTTCTCAAAAGTTACGACATTACATGCTAGCGCATACAATAAAGCTTGTGGCTAAGATTGATCCACTCAAATATCTTCTAAGTAAGGCAACCTTAACTGGTAGGTTGGCTAAATGGGTCATGATCCTGAGTGAATTTGACATTCATTATGTGGATCACAAAGCTATAGAGGGATAGGTAATTGCAGATTAGTTAGCAAAAGCACCAATACCTCAGAACACCCAATACACATTGATTTTCTCGATGCCGATGTATTCACATCAGTTATTCAACAGTCATGGGCACTCTACTTTGATGGTTCCTACACTCAACATGGTTCAGGAGAATGGATTCTTTTTATTACACCTCAAGGACATACAATTCCAAAATCTTATCAGCTAATGTTCCCTTGCACAAACAGTATAGCTGAGTATGAGGCACTATTAATTGGCATGAGAATTGTAGTAGACTGGAAAATCACGGAACTTCAAGTTTTTGGTGATTCACAACTTGTTATAAATCAAATCAATGATGAATATCACACTAAGGATGACAAGTTGATACCTTACAAAGGGATGGTGGATGATTTCAAGAAATAGTTTGTTAATATCAAGTTCATACAAATTTTGCATATTGATAATAAAGTAGCCGACGCAATGGCTACAATAGCATCTCTACTCCAGTTGTCAGAGAATCAAACACGATACGATTTCCTGGTGGAACAATTATTTTCTCCCGCCTATGACATTCCAAAAACTCAAATCATTTGCCACTTAACCAATTCTGATTCTCCCTTATATGGCCAAATTTACACTTACCTAAAGGATACTATTTTACCTTTAGATTTGTCTAGAAATCAGAAAATAAATTTCATCCGTCAATCCTCCCGATACACCTTAATTGCTGATGTCTTATATCGGTGTGGTCTGGATGGTACCCTCCTTAGATTTCTCAAATGCGATGAATCAGAAAAGGCTTTACAAGAGGTACATGGTGGTATTTGTGGGACACACTCGAGTGGACTAACCTTAGCAAATAAACTTGTGAGATTGGGTTACTACCAACCGATCATGGAAAAGGAATCATTCATCTTTGTGAAGAAATGTGCAAAATGTTAGATTCATGGGAATCTCATTCATGCTCCTGCTCAGGAATTACAACCCTTCACCACAACATGGCCTTTCGCTCAGTGGGGATTGGACCTGGTTGGAAAGATACACCCGTCATCTTTAAATGGACATAAATTCATCATTACAACCACTGAGTATTTCACTAAATGGATTGAAGCTGTTCCCCTAACGACTGTTACTGGCAAACAAATCTCTTCATTCATTTTAAACTAGATCATCTGTCGATATGGTATTCCCAACTCCATTATCACAGACAATGGAAGACCCTTTAAAAATCAGGATGTTGATGAGCTATGTGGAAGATTTCACATCCAACATAGGTTTTCTACACCTTACTATCTGTAAGGGAATGGTCAAGCTGAAGCTTCAAACAAAACAATTTTGAATATTTTGAAGAAAACTGTAAATGAAGCAGGTCGTGATTGGCATGTCCAATTAAATCCAGCATTGTGGGTATACAGAACAAGAATTTACACACCAACAGGTGCTATTCTACCACTGGAAGTTGAGATTCCTTCACTTCGAGTATCACTAAAGGGGTTAATCAATGATGAAGACTACAAAGTATCAAGGTTGCAAGAGCTGGAACTGCTTGATGAATGATGTCAAATTGCAGTCAATCATTTGAAGGGATATCAACAAGTTATGACCCGCAACTACAATCACAGAGTCAAACCATGAACTTTTCAAGTGGGTGACTTGGTTCTCAAAGAAAACCCTCGAAATCAACAGGATTGGGAAAAGAAAGGCAAGTTCGAACCTAATTGGTTGGGCCTGTTCATTATCATTGCTGCATATGGATCGGGGGCATATCAGTGATCAACAACAAAAGGGGACTTGTTTGAAGATCTAACCAAAAACATTCATTTGAAGAATTTTTATGCCTAAAAATATCAAAAACAATATAAAAAGTCCTAAAAAAATACAAAAAAAAAAAATAATAAATCAAAAGAGCAAAAATACAAAAAAATCAAAAATAGAAAAAATTGTTGCCTTGATGAAAACTTGGCAAACAGGCGTCTTGGTAACAACAAAAAATCATAAAATCATGAAAAAGATGCAATAAAAACAAATGGTGAAAACCTGGCAAACATGCATTGTTTATGATTTTGTTTGGCTCTCTTATCTATTAGGATACATTTTGCATATCCGTCTTTCATCAATATCACATACATGCCTAGACATCACATTCGCATCATGCGAAACAACAAGGATCTCATCATGGCTTGATGATTAGGGTTATCCTTAGCAGCAATTGTGTCTAACGGGAGTCAAAGTACAGGGTCACTAGGGGGGGGGGCAATTCACTTTTGGAGCTTTCTAGCAAGCAATTGGCAGCATGTTTCAAGAATCAGAATATCAGGAAACAACAAATCTGTCCAATTAAACTAAGTTTACACGACTATTTTGATAGATAAAAAAAAAAAATTGGATGATCTTAATCTGAATAAAATGAATGACAAACTTAAAACATAAGTTGAATTGTTGTTTTGACATTTGATGACATCATATCTTTGGAGTGGTTCAATGATGTATTGAACTAGAATCACAAGGAAGGAGTATGATTTTCTTTGCTTGTTGTCTATAAGCTAATCATTATTACTCTACAAATTTGTCGTGGGACATGCTCTACAAGGTAGCATTGATGACATTTTGGAATTTGCATAGGAAAATGGTTAACTTTTGTCTGTTTATGCAAACAATACTCAGGTTATCTTGGTTCAATTATACCTTGATGCTTGTATTAATTTGTTATATCAAACATCATGAAAGCGGTACTCAGGTCATCATTGGTGCTAACATACCCTTTGATGCTTGTACTAACTTTCAGCATATCAAAAGGCTCAATGATGAAAATCACGCACAACATGAAATGACAAAAAGGAGGATGATTTGTTACTACATTCTAGGACTGCACGATTCATTTAGGTTTGCATTTTGAAGGCTGTCTAAGGTAGATTTTTGAAGGTTGGTAAGAATTTCATATATCTTTCCAAAACAACAATTGAGTAAAATTTGGACATTTGTGGCATCTCATTCCATTATCATTCATTACATATCATTTCATCATCATTCATTTAGGTTATCATTATCATTGCATTTGCATACTTACATCATCATTTCATTTTGTTATCATTTTTTCAATCTCATTTAGTTCATCATGATCATTATCTATCCTTACATATCATATATCTCATTATTATATCATAACATTAACATTTACATTTACATTCATTTCACATATACATTTATAATAAGGTTGCATCCATTTTCATTTATTTCACATCATCATTTAGGTTATCATTTCATATCCATTACATCATATATCATTAGTTCACCAATTACTATCATTATCATTATCATCATCATATTTACATGTGCATATCATTCGTTAAATATTACATCTTCCTAATCATCTCATTTATACATTCATTTCATTTCATTATAAGCTTTTCATTTAGATCATCATTTCATTGCATATCCGTTTATATTAATTTTTCATCATTGTTAGGTCTCATTCATTTTGTTTACATCATATCACATCATTCAAATCATTCATCATTGCATCTTGCATTCATTACATACATCATATCATCATTAAATCATCATACATAAAATCATTTCATCATTAACATTTTACATCATATCATCATTGCATCATCATACATGACATAGCATATAGAAATAAACATGCATCCATAATCATACATCATAAATCATCCATAACATGTGCATAATCAAATCATCACTGCATCTCATAAATCTCATCAAAACAAATGTCCATAAATACAAGGATATCATATGTTTCAATAAGATATATCAAATACAATGAATAAATGTATCAAAATGCTCATCACTGAGGGGCATCCAGCCGGGGCACATGGCTGCTACCGTCTCCTGAGGTAGTAGGTCTCATTGGATCTCTGCTCCCTGAGGCTTTGAGCTCTCATTTGATCAGCTGACCCACACTCCTAGTAGCACTCTTGGAATGACTATGTGAATTAGTCTGAATCTGAGTACCTGACTGTGTAAAGACAATCCTCCTCTCGGGTGGTATTGCCTCAAAGTATCTCATCCTGTAATACTCGACCTCCCGAGTTGTCTCCTATCCCTCTACTACAACCTCTCCAATAGAGGTGATCTCGACTGATCTGAGGAGTCTCTCAACTACCCCCTCGACCTATATACATCTCTTCCGAAAGCTATCTCGCTCTGCCATAAGCTGAGCTATATGTGGGTCAGGAGGTGGTGGTTGTGCAACCTGTGCCTACAACTAACTGATCACCAACTGTGCCTATGCTAATTGACTCTGAAGAGTTTTAACCTCTACCTACAAGACATCCAGCTGTCCCTACGAGGGAGCCTTGATAATAACCCGTGGAGCCAAAGTAATCAGCTGGTCCACCACTCTCGATGTTCGTGGCCTCGTACTGAAGGGTACATCAAAGAAAAATCTCTACCCACCACCCCCACTACTGTCATCACTGCTATCATTAGGGATGCTAGAGTCATCTCCCTCATCCCCCTCATCCCCCTCCTCATCAATATCCATGGCTGCTGCATCCTATACCCTTGCTTGAGCCTCTCCCTGTGGCTGCCCCACTACTGCCTGTGCCTACCCTCACCCTCGCTGTATAACTGGTCCTCCCAATAATGTGGCATGCTCCTCTGGGCTAGTGAACCTCAAAAAGGGATGAGTGTAAAAGAAAGTTGCGTAGTCATCCGTCATCCCTGCATCTGTCACCTCTGGGTGCATCGCCCAGTAATCTAGCTGTAATTCATAATACTCTGCCCTAGTAGCCTCTATGGTCACAAATGGACCCACTTTTCCACATCCTCTCAATGCCTGGCATAGTGTGCCACACCCTATGGCATCATCTGTACTAGTCCAAACTATCTCAGGACCCACATAACCAGAAATTGCTAGATGATAAATGGGGTGCGCCTAATCAGGTATCTCGATCTGGTACAAAATGGAAGCTCTGTATCATCTGCCTCCCAGGGGTCACAGTCAAGATATGGTCTCCAGATGATGGTATCCATGTCATCCAGTACCCTCTGCCAATACTCTAACTTGGCCAGCCTCGGCTGGACAAGGGGACCTATGTAGGCATAAACATATGGAAACCCAAGGGGATGATCTTTCCAAACAATGGGACGAGTGATCGCAATCCGCTCCCATGCCCATATCTGTAGAAGAGTAACTCCTCAGGAGAGACTCTTCCCATCTATGTACACAACCTGATGAAGATTGTGGTGCAGATGGGCAAGCATGTAGGACCCCCATGCATATCTGGTATGATGGAGAAGCATGTCCTCCAGGATCCAACCCCACCCGACTGATAGTCCCTTTGATCTACGATCAGGACAAAGGAAACCACCGATGAAACCTGCTAAAATTGAAGGCAGTGGGGCATATCTCTCCATCATCTCCTTCCACGGAAGCTCATATCCGGAGACATGAGGATCCTGGAAGACTCGTCTCAGTGCATCGGCCCCCCCAATCTCCTTGTGATCATAGATCACAAGCTCACCAACTACAGGAATACCCAGAATCCTGTATACATCCTCTAGAGTCACAGTCATCTCTCCTGTGGGCAGATGAAAGGTGTTATGCTCGCTGTGCCACCTCTTAGCTAATGCAGTCAATAGTGCCCTGTTGACCCGATACTGTGGGATCCTCAACAATGGACTCAACCCACACTGGTATATAATCTCTAAATCATTCTGTGACAGCTATGGAACCATCTCCCAGGTACGAGGAAATCTCTCTTTGATCTGAAGGAGGTTAATTTGTCCTTTACAACATCATCATGCAATCATAAAAATCAATCAGTAGACAATTAGCTCAATCAAATCAACACATTTGTTTTTCAATCACGGAAACAAATCTATCTATCATTTCTACTATTTGTTTTTCATATCGCATGGAAACAAATTTAATAGTCAATCGACTCAGCATCAATATATTTGTCTTTCAATCAAGAAAGCAAATCTATCATCTATCTATTTGTCTTTCAAGCATGAAAGCAAATTTATCTTTTGTTCTTCAAGCACAAAGACAAAATTATCAAATCTAGTTAATCTATTCTTGATGTTATTCAACAGCATATAAATCAGCTGTCTAATCTAGCAACAATCATCAAGTACATATCAATTTTTCTTCAAAAATTGAAATTCGGTAAAAATCCATGGATGCGCTAAAACAGACATTCAATGCGCTAAACCATGAATGTGCTATTTAAATCCATGGATGAGCTAAAATAGTTGTGCAATGCGCGACTCCAACTATGCGCGATTCTATCTAATGCGCTAAAACATACTGTCTATGCATGATTCCATCTATGCGCTATTCTATCAAATGGATGTGTTAATCTATCTCATCAATGCACAAATCTACTCTATGTGCTAATCTAGCATCCTAGGCGGGCAAAATTCCTGGATGTGCTACTTAAGGTTTCCTATGCACTATTCTACGCTATGTGCGACTGTTTCACATCTATGCGCTACTTTGTATGTGCAACTTTATCTAACCTATGCACTAGACTATAACTCGTATGTGCTAAAACAGAATGTAATTTTAAAAGAAAAATTCAAAAAAGTACGAAAATCAATCAAAAAAAATTACGAGGATCAAGTTGACTTACTGGAGGTCTGTACCTGGCTAGTCTCTGATGATGGTGAGCTCGCTCGAATCTGTGGCACTCATAATGGATCGACATTGCAAATTTTTATCTCAGAGCTCTCAAAATTACCAAAGGTTACTGTTCAAATGACAATGACTTTTCACTTTTTCCACCTTTTAAGGGGTAAAAATGAAAAATTATTAGTATTTTTACTATGCAAAGTGCTATTTCGAGAGCTAAATCGTCAAATCTCTCCGAAAATCATCTAAATTCTTTCAAAACATCCTCATCATCATGCGATTTATCTCTCGAAGGGGCATATAGCATCAATAATTTCTAAATTCTGGGGCAAAATTCTTTGAAGGAATTCGTAAAACACATCACTTCAAAGAGGGGCAAAATGTACACATATAAAAATGGTCACGGTTATTCAAACTTGTTAATTAATTAAATATGACTTATTTAATTAATATTCTAAAGTCATCTACATATAAATAAATTTAATTATTTATTTATATTGTTCATTTTTCCAATTCTTCTAGTTTAATTAAATAAATAAGTTTATCTAATTATTGCTACTTTCCTCTTAATTAAACTAAATAAATTTTATAATTTATTTATTTAATTATCATTTCGTTTCTAAAAGTTTGAATGTTTAAATTCAAAACAATGGAATATGCTGATTTCATCTCATATTTAAATATTTTATATTTAATACCTTTTTCACCCCACTTAATTAAATATCGTAAAATATTTAATTACCTTTCTTTTTCACTTCTCACATAATTAAATATTATTTATTTAATTTTGGAAACTTCCATTTGCACATGTCACATATAATTAAATAAATTATTTATTTAATTAACAATTATCCTCAACCTTCAACCAATTTTCATAAATGAGGAGATAAATGCCATGTTTGTCTCCATTTTTGAATGAGGATGGTTTTATGGGTTGAAAAAACTCTTCCACTTTCCTCTCAACCTTCCACCTTTCTCTCAACCTCTCCATCTTTCACCATTCATCTTAACAGGTTTGAATTTCAACCATTGATCTCTGCCAACTAGATTTTTGCCTTTCAAAAATCTATAAATACAGCCATTTGGTAAGCAATCTCATATCATAGCATCATAGCATTTCAAGTTCATAGTTTAAATCATCAACAATATACATGCATTTCCAATCAATCTCATTCTCCTAAGTTGTCAGTTCAACAAGCTGTTGCTTACACAACTGAGAGCCAACAACTTTAATCAAATCCTTGGAGATAGATGACAATGGGATGAATTTGAAGAAGCTACTATTTTTTAGAGTTTGCATTTATGTTTTCTAGATTAGTTTCTTTCAATATAATGTCTTATTGGTGTGTTAGTTTACAGTTTAATTAGTCTACATATTTTAACTCCACACATATACTTTATTTTCTCACAGGTCTTAAGTTGCATAGTCACTTTTGAGGACTAGTTAGAGAAGTAAGGATAATTACCAATGAGATCATGAAGTATACACTTGGATTTGGATGAGATTTCAACATGTGGTAGAAAATGTGTTGGTGTAAGAACTAACACCTCTGGAGTGTGAGTTTGTACGTATAGCTATGCACACTACGTAATGAGTGCTTTTCAAATTAGGAGGGGAAGCTCCCTCGTTGTGCTGGAATGCATGGAATGGAAAAGTAAACTAATATCCTATCTTTTTGTTCTCAGCTACTAGAGGCACAAGGTTAAGAAAACCTAGAACGTTGCAACTAAGTATTTTCTGGTTTCACAGATAATCTAACTACAACTAAGCTAACTTCTTTAAATCTATCCAGTTTCCTCAAGAAACAGAGCATGAGGAAATGGAGTAGGAATGTATTATACGATAAACTTCAGGTGCAGGTTCACAACATGAAGGAAAGGGAGGCACAACTATTTGCTAATCCGGGAAGAAGTTTATTAAAACAAACAAATAAATGGTAAACCTGGTACAACTTCACAACATGAAGGCAAGGTAGGCACAACTATCTGCTTGGATGAATGAGTCTACTATCACACACATCAAACAATAAGCTTTAAGTATAGTTTTGCAACATGAAGGCAAGGTGGGCACAACTATTTGCTCTTCCGAATAGGCTCATGATAAACAAAACACAAGGTAAGCAACTGGGACAGTATATTGTATAGATGCAATACGCATGCAATAACGATCAAACCAACAACCCCATTTAACTAAGATTGAATGAACACCATGACAATAACATGAAGGAAAGGTAGGCGCAACAATTTATTATAACAACAATCACTCTTTGAACAGATATAATAATATCAATACTACAGGCAAGGTAGGCATGACATGTATGCTATCAAGCAAAAGTTAAATTACAAATGAGCTTAAAGCTCTTATTTATAGACTTCAAGGTGTAGGCAACCCTAAAATCACCTTGAGTCAACTAGAGTCTTGCAGTGCATGCAAGATCTTATTCCTAAACCCTAATTGAATGAAACTATACAGTTAACTGGGAAACTATCATCAGTTAACTGAAACATCTAATCTAAATGGACAAGGTGCTACATGCACGTCCTTATTGAAAGCAAGTCAACTGGAATGCTATCATCACTCAATTGAAAGATCTAATCTAAACTCCAAGTGTATGTAGATGTTTCCAAGAAAGACATGGCATGCAATGTGTAACAACCAGTTAACTTGAAAAGAAGCCTCGAGTTTAACTCTTGTGTCTAATGTCTATCTTGGAAAAGGTGGGACACCTTGAATTGAAGTTTACTGGCCCTGATCTCTAGCAATTAACCCATCCATGAAGTTGCTGACTGCATCACCCTCTGGGTATCGTCACATGTCTCAACTATCAATTCACTACTTGTTAGCAACTCAAGCAAACCTGAAAATCTCCACACTTAAATTGGCACTTCCTTGACTGATAACCCTGGAAGCTTTGTAATTGAAGTGATGGCCACTATTTCTTCTACAGCTTGACGCTTCTCACATTTTTCACACTTTGAAACTTATCCAATTCAGCATTGAATGCTTGCTCGCTTTTATTCATGGAAATAACCAACCCATCTAGATGTTGAGGAATATCCAAACTTCACTCGATATCAAGGGGTTTGAGACTGCATATGACACGTCCATCTATTGACCGTATCTCTCATGTAGTAGAATTGTAATGCTTGATGCAAGATATTACAAACTCCATGTAATGCACTGAAATAGGTATGGAAGTAGCCTCGAGTAAACCAGATTGCTGAATGTTCTTGATAACCAAATCCCTGATCTTAAGTGGATCCAAAACTACTTCCGGCAATACCTTATGTAGATTTGTATCAACTGTCCCGATGAAGTTATGAGCTATGACCGACTTGGTCTTGAATTCGAGCTGAGTGAACTGCATTCTGAAAAACTCGCCTGTTGACTATGAACACGGTTGTATTCTGACAACTTTTCTGGAAAACCAAAAATAGCCTGCTGAGGCTAAAAATAGCTTGTCGGATGAGAATTTTTATGGAAAAATCTGAGATATGGGTTTTGTCCAGAAAGTGATCCTAAAACAACCCAAAACGTCAGAAATATAAAATTTTTCCCTTTACTCAGCCATGCAAAAGAATTTTGGTTGAGAAAATTAAAGCTTCAAGAACAAATGTTCTGGAACGAATTTTCCTGAAAAATTCTGGCACATGGGTTTTGCTAAGAAAGCTCTTCTGAATCAACCCAGCTACTTTGTTTTTCCAAATTAGCCAACACTTCGAACATGCGAGAGAATTTAAGACGAGAAGATGGAAGAAATCTAGAAGAGAAAAAGACGTTTTAATTATTTTAATTGTTTTTTGTGCCTTATTCTTTCAAAATCGCCACTCTGTCTTTGAATTCAATGCTGAATCTGGACTTGAACCTACAAAAGAATTTACCTATCGCCTTCGAGCTTGATTCTCTGATGAAAATTTGCTAATCTCTTTGAGGACATTCAAACTTTCAAAGTTGTGTGAATGAGAAAAGATGTCATGCTTGGTTAAATAGATGAAATCGTACCCTCATGCATGCATGCTAAAACCCTAATTGTGAAGAAGGAATTCAATTGGCCCTTTACCAGTTGAACTGCCACTGTCTCTGAGTCTTTAGACTAAAAATAATATTTTAATTTCAAAACATGCAAAGAGCTAAAAGTGGCGCCAATATTTATCTTTGAAGAAATTCGTCACTTTCAATGCTCTGCATGCAAAAAATATTTTTTAATTATTTTGCCAAAAATAGCATATTGTTGTGCTCAACACATTTCACTGATTCTAAAAAGTCAAATTTTGATTTTTTAGGCGTCCATCTGCAAGAGTTATGAGATTTTTGAGAATCTCCTATTTTATAGCTGACTACGAAATTACATTTGACCATGTTCAACTTTTATTTTCGGATGTTTGAATGATCCTGCGACCGTGCTGAGATATCCACTATGAGGCGTATATAACAAGGATGAAATGTCTGCTGGGAGCAACAACTGGTAAAATCATCATTTGACACCTTAGAAAATTAGGCGCCTCTAATTAAATTGATGCATTGATTCCATACTTAGCCATTTCTCCGTATTGCCTTCTGATGCTTCAAACTGCTATTGACGGTGAATGATGAGCCCTGCTGACTGAATAATGGATTCATTGCATGACTGGAAGTATTCTGCATCTAATGACTGTATGTGAGATATCTGCAAACTGAATCAAGAACCTCAAAAAGATGGGCACCCCTATTCTGTGAAGATGCGAACACCATTTTGTCAAAAGTGTTACTTTCATCCAAGCACCATACTTTGACCCTTGATACCGGGAGCTAGAATGCTCTGATTCGCATGCCGCTTGTCTCTCTATATAATTTGGTCAACTTGCAAGAGATGTTCTTGGAGAAGATGAAGCTAGAAAACTACTTCTAAGACCCTTAAAAGAAAATCGCCTTTTTCAAAGAAAATTCTAGCCTTATACTTAGTCATTTTTGAACTGTCTTCAACCACTTCCACTTTACAACATTGTCACCTTGATCTTGCATGTACGAGCACTCGCCAAATCTCAGAGGCTATTGGCTGGACTTGTTGAATGGCTTGAGTAATTGCACACAAGTCTTGTGAAGACTGCAATTGCAAATAGCCCCATCTGGCAGGCCTAAAGGCTGGGCGCTCCTAACCTATAGATGTGTAGCTTTGTGTAGCTATACTTCACCATCCTCTTTTTTACGTGCTCAGTAGAACCTCTGTCATGATCTCTCAGAATGTTGGATTGTCTTGTGAACGAGTGCATCACGGAGCTGGACTGAACTGGTAAAGATCTTAGAAAGACCCTCTTTGCAAACTCATCCATCTGACAAGTCATATTCAAGGGCAACCCTGGGCTATAGGGGCGCTCAAACCATCTACTGGAAATCTTTTCTCACATGTATCCCGCCTGCAGTTTCCACTTCTGACGCTGATAACCGAAGTTCTATACTGGATACACTTCCGCTTGATAGCTCGTTGAAAATCTAGACTGATTTTGCAAAGACTGAATCTAGTAATACACACATGCATCCAGATCTGGGCCTTCAAAAAGAAGGGCGGCCTTGGGCTATAGGGAAGCAGATCCGTATTTCTAGATTGCCTCCTTGTGAGAAAACACTCCTCGTAACCTCTGCTTCTGTCTTTGTTTGCCGGAGTTCTGTAACTCGGATGATCTTGCTCCATGGCTAGTTGGAAAGCTAACTGAAAACATAAAACAATGAATGTGTTCTTGATGCAAAACAATCAAATCTTGACCTTCAAAAGGAAGGGCACCCATGGGCTACAGGGGAGCGGATTTGCTTTGAATTCATTGATTTTCACCATTTTATACTTTGCAAACGCTGTATCTACTGCTTGAGTTTGACCATGTCCACGTGCTATGACTGCCGAGGTGTGTGTATGACTATACTTCATCATTTTCACAAGTACAGACACTGTAAAGTTGATTTACACGTTGATTGTGCAAGTGTCTACTACGTTACATAGTGAAAAGTTCCCAGACTTGGAATATTTTAGCACTTTTTTCCAATCTGAAAATCCCCTCCGTCAAAAAGCATTATTTTCAACATATTTCATTGTAGCATTCCTCTTTGAGTTTCAGGCTTAGATATTGATACCTGGTACTGGCCAACTGCCATTGACGACCTCAAAGGTCCTGACTCTTCTCCTGAAAAAGTGAAAACTAACCACCAGCCTTAAACTGACTTTTAACTGAATCTGACTTCACCACTATGATTGTGATGTGAAATAAGCCAATCAAAATTAATTTTAGCCAATTCTGACAAGTTCCTATTTTTTAGGGTTTTGAACCAAAAATAGATTTCGGAAACCCTAATTTTCAAAATTTTCAAATTTTTCCAGTATCTTCCTGCCATCACACTGACTAAAAGCCCATACTTTATTTGCCTAAAAACTGAGTTTTGACCCCATATTTACAAGGTTTAGACCATTTTAAGCAAAATTCCTTAATGAAGAAAAAATTTGGTTTGGGTACAACAAAATGAAATCATAGGTATAACCCTCCTTTTTTTCAAATGAATTTCATTTATACTTTGTTTTCCAACAGGTCTTAAGTTGCATAGTCAATTTTGAGGACTAGTTAGAGGAGTAAGGAGAATTAACAATGAGATCATGAAGTCTACAATTGGATTCAAATGCAAGTTCAACACATGGAAGAAAATAAAATCATAGGTATAACCCTCCTTTTTTTTAAATGCATTCTATTTATACTTTGTTTTCTCACAAGTCTTAAGCTACATACTCAAATTTGAGGACTGGTTAAAGGAGTAAGGATCCTTCTTAGTGGTTGAAACCTTACTCCCTCTATGCAAGAATGGATATTAAAGTATGATATTTCTTTCAATTGAGAAACTTGCATCTTTTTGTATTATTTAATTTATTGTTGTTGTGTTTGACTTTTTGGATTGAACAATTAGATGCTAAGATGCCTTTTTAATGGGGATTTGGAGATCTTCTTATCACAACTAGAGGAGTTAGTGATGTTGGTGTAAGAACATGGTTTGTAAGATCTCTCTATGGTACAAGTTTTATATTGGTTGATGTTTGATTCATATACAGACTTGAGATTTACGTAGAGCTAATTAGATCAATATGTTTTCATCAAACATATTGAAGATCATTTATTGCTATTTCACTTCATTATATATTTAGTAACACCATAGATACAATTTCGTCTCTTTAATCTCATTTTTCTATATGATATTGAGAACTTGGGAGAGCTAAGTTTGTCTTATCATGGAGATAAATAAAGAGTAAGCATAAAACTTCAGGTTGACTAGATGAAGTATACCAACTTAGTTTTGCGAAAATTTAGTTTGCAAGATCACAACTCTATGAGTGGTCTTTAACATTATATGATATGAATGACATGGTCCATCTCCTTCATGTGAGTGTATTTTGGTAGTTTTCTATGGTTTTTAGTAGACTAAATACTACCCAAAATTGAAATCGTAAGAAGTTTTGTGTTTGTATTGGACAAGTAGTATTGAATTATGATATATATTGAACTGAGAGGGAAAAAATGAGATTGCTCTTGAATCAAAATTCTATCAATCACATTACACTACAAACTATTACATAAAATTACCTTTATAAGCCATTATTCCAGTACAAAACTATTTATGGGAATATAACTACCAAAACTAAATTTATTTAATAAATTAACAAATAGCATGTTAATTTATTTATCTAACTATTTTATTTAACTATTTTATATCATGTACTAAATTATAACACCCCCCCTTAGTACTGACATAGAGAAAAACTAGAACTTAGTACACATATTCTTCATCACTTTGATGTGGAATTTCTTCTTAACTTGAAAAGTGGTCCTTCAATTATCAGAGCATTATCTTGCAACTTTCCATCAAGAAGATCCCATGCTCTTTGTTTGCAATTTAGTACTACATGCCCTGAAATACCTAATTTGTCATTATAAGAAAAATCCTATTTTGTTCTATTGAATTACCCGTGATTGTTTCTTGGAACCACGATCTAGATCTAGGAACATTTTAATTAGAAGCTTCAAGAGAACCATGTTCATGTAATTTTCCTTTCTCTATATCTTCACCAAACCTCAAACCTGATATCTCACCATCATCTGACTGTAAAAAACTAGATGCATACGAGGTATGTAGAGAATCGTTATGTTTTTCCTTATGATAAAAATTACCTTCAACAAAACACTCATTAAACATATGATTTTGAATGTTGCTTGCCCTAGGCTATAAGATAGAACTATATAGAGAACTCTGTAAGTATTCATCACTTGCATTCACATTATAAGGATGGTTTGTAACTCTTGAATTGGTCATATAATCTCTTTCCTTACCATAAATATCCTCTCCATGTCCCACATTAAGTGAATTTTGAGGACTGATATCCATTCTCTTTTCGGATTGAGTTTCTACAAGATCCAAAGATGAGTTTCTAACATTTGAGTGACCTAATAATAAGTCTTGATGACTTTGTATCTTTCCATCAACAAACCCTTATGGGAAAAATAATTGAATAAAAGAGGAAACCTTATTCGCTTTCTCCAGCGTGCCCTCAATATTTTAATATGAAAATGACTATCGATTGTGCATATGGAACACAAAATGCCTGATATTGGTTCTGATAAACACACTTCCGAAATAGATTGGGAGATATAAAAATTTTAAATTTTAAATTTTTGGAATGACAACAGTGAACAGAGTGAAGTGTTAAACAATGGAAAGAATGAACACGATGAAGAGAAAGAGAAGAAATGTAGATGAATGATGGAGTCAAAAAGGGTTTTGCACATGGTCTACATTGCTCACTTGTTGACAAATGCAAGAATGGTAGAAAGCAATAGCAGTTTCACATGGTCTTCACTATAGTACCATTGTAAACACCATTGTGAGAAAAAAATATTGAATGGAATGAGATCAGAGAGAGGTCCAAGAAGAAACCCACTTTGATACAATATTGAAATGAGAGGGGAAAAAACGAGATTGCTCTTGAATCAAAATACTATCAATTACATTACACTACAAACTATTACATAAAATTGCCTTTATAAGCCATTATTCCCGTATAAAACTATTTATGAGAATATAACTACCAAAACTAAATTTATTTAATAAATTAACAATAGCATGTTAATTTATTTATCTAACTATTTTATTTAACTATTTTATGTCATGTACTAAATTATAACAATATAAAGAGTCTTTAGGGTTTTTTTTCACATTTAAATTTTTCTACCTATAAGGACATACTACATAGGATCTATAATTCCAAAGAGTTAATTACATAAAACCCCAAAGAGAAAAATGATAGAATAACAATATTTTTTATAAAGATTGCAATGTACAATACAAGATATTTTCAAATGAGAGCTAGAGGTGGGTACTTTTACAATACATTTACATAAGATAAATGCACAATCAATATGGGATAAGAGAATATGTAGTCACATGTATAATACATCTCCACCAAACAAGGAATGTACTAATGCCATACATAAACTTAATATGCTAGAGGTAGAAAAATATATTAGACAAATAAAAGACACATCTAGACTATTGTGAACACACCAAATCCCTCCACTAAGTACATCTTAAGACAAAAATGGGTGAATCCTTAGATATGTCTTGATAACTAGGATTAAATAAGGACCCACGTATGATGTAAATAAAAAAGGAAGGAGGACACAAGATGATGCTCAAAGGAAAAATTCCTTCACCCCAAGAATAAATTGAAATAAATACAGTGAGGTGATGCCAAAGGTTTAGTGAAAACACAACAACTTGCTCCTTTGTAGGGAAGTACTCCAAGTTGAGAACACCATCTTTAATGAACTACAAAAAGAAGTGCAAGTGGATTTCAATATGTTTTTTACATTAATGCTCCATTGGGTTGTGAGAAATGTGGATGACACTCTGATTATTACACCAAAGAGTAGTGGGATGATCTTGAGGAAAACCAAACTCTATCATCAATTATCAAAGAAAAGGAACATCTTACCTAGGTAGAACTCCACCTCGATAGATGATGTAAAAAATATTTATTTTTTGAGACCATACAGTTGGACCAAAACCAAGGCAATAGATAAAGCTAGAGATCGAATTCTAATTATCAACATCATCGGACTAATTTGAGTCACTAAATCCCACAATTTGATAAGCTCTTGATGTATACTGAATGTCAAATTGTAAAGTACACTAAATATACCTTAGAATATGCTTGGTTGTATTTTAGTGACTCTCATGAGGATCTTAAGAGAAATTATAAAAAATATACAAAGGAAATATGAGGATGACTTGGTATTAGATATAAAAGTCTATTGACCAACTATTGATATAAGATAGGATCAACTTTGGTTGTAATATAAATTGTAGATAATTTTACACTTGAATGAAAAGGTGTAGGAATAAGATTATAATAAACCATGATAAAGTGATGAAACACATCGTGAGTATACTTATTTTGATAAATGGATACCCTATTTGAAGACTAGATGATTTATAGTCCAAGAAAATAATGTAGAATTCCCAAATCAAACATGTTAAATATCTCCATAAAATAGTGTTGTACACTATGTATCATGGAAGGAGAGCTAATTTTTAGAATAAATTCATCAATGTAGTAGATAGGAATAAAAAACTACGCCCATCTCTTTAAATGTACATTTTAGGGTTATAATAGGAATAAGCAAAATAAGAAACAAGCAATAAACCATCCATTTTCTCATACTAAGCTTGCAAACAATTGAAGATTCCTACACGAATATTGATGGTTGCTCCATATATAAAATCATTGTTCACATCCATTTGAAGATATTCTTGATTAAATAAGTGAAGAAGCATGGTGGGACCAACAAATAATTGTTATATCCTCCTAGGACTTGTAATTTTCGTGCATGACCCCATAGCCTCATGGTAATTTGGATTAGGGAGGATTTATGACCTATTATATTAAATGAAATTCTATGAGTGTGATGATTATGTTTTGAACATGCTACTATTAATGAATATATGCATAAACTTATCATGTTTTGGTGTAATTTAAATGATTGAATTTTATTTATACTGACTTAGACTAATGACTCAGTTGGTAGACTTGAGTGAGGTTTGTTGTTGGATGCAAGTAATTGGGGTGCAAGATGAGGTGGATTTTTTGGTACGGTGATGAGAGATGGACAAACTTAGAGCCAGATCCCAATGACGAACTCTATAGGTAACTTCATCTTAACCTAAGGTTTACCGGATTTAGGATAGAGTAAGAAATTTTGTTAGATGATCTTAATATTCAAACATGCAAGGTTGTCTAAGGTGATAATTCAACAACCATGAATTGAGTTCCCGAGGATATTAAATTATCTCATAAGCCTAGAATGTTAGTCATCGAGGCTATTGTCACCGTTTGTTCAAAAGACATAAATGATAGTCAAATTATTCTGATCTATTAAAAGAAATTGTTGATAATGTAAATTCACAGATAAACATGTATAAATATAAATATAATATTTAATAGAGCCTACTTAAACAAATAATAAATAACAACAAAATAAAATATAATTAAATAGAAATCTTTATAAATAATAACTATAAATAAATAAATAAATGAAAATAAAATAATAAGAAAAATAGGCATTTCATAAAAGAAAGGTAATAAAACTTAAAAATTTAGAAATCTACGAAAAGAAAAAGATAAAATAATAGAAAGGATAAGGAAGAAATCACGAGAGGGAAAAAAATGAAGAGAGGCTTGGCATGCAGGAAAAACCCATGACTAGAAAGATTAATTCTACCTACCCCTTCCCACGGCTAGGAGACAACCTGCATTGAGGAGGAATGGTGAAAGCATGGAGACCCTATCCTTAGGAAGCATGGCGACCCTTTCAGGGTACATAATTTATAGAGCTTGACCAAAAATGGCGTGCTTGCAGGAGACCAAACCCCTTCCTCTTTAAATCTGCAATTTGGGAGTTTATTTCAATCAAAAAATAGAGGAGAATAGAGAAGGAAGGGTGTGTGAGAGAGGAGTTGAGTAGTGGTGCAAGGATAGAGCAACAAGTGTGGATTCAACAAGTTAAAGTTACAAACATCTGAGTGGTGGGACACCATATTCCAGGTTCTTCTTATATCTTCTCATAAGGGTTGCATAATGTTTCTTAAACGAAAGAATATTAAGTTTCTTCTCATTTTATTGGTTTTCAAATTAAACCCAAGTGCTTGTTGAAACTTTCACCATTTCATCATATAATTGGTAGGGTTATTCAGTGTAAATAAACAAATATTCAAATTAACTCTATAGGCCCTAGTGAGCCATAGTCTTGACCATTGATGAGAATAAGACATAATAGTTAACTTGTGGATAAATCTATTATTTTTCTTGCACTACCATATTTCTTGAGTGATATCTTCAACTATTTTTTAAATCTTTGCCATAACCTTTACTTCATTTTATTATATTGAGAAAAGTAATATCAATATCCATTTCTAAAATTCTCTTTTAAACTAGCATTGCTTCAGCTTTCTACAACAACATGCCACTTAGGTAGTTGCAACCTTGACCAATTTAAGTTAATGCTATGCACTAGTTTCATTTTATGCCATTCAGTATGAAAATAAACAAACACAAAGCTCTATATACCAGTATTAATTCTTTGATACATCAGCGAATAAAGCATAGTTTTGGTGTTAATCTAGTGGAATATATGTTCTCAACAAAAATATATTTATACTCTGATAGGGGTTTTCAAATTGGGGTGGCTGATAATAGCAATGTCTATTGAGTACTAAGTCAACGCAATTTTAAATCCTATTGCTATTGCTATAGAGGCTATTGGTATTCAACCTTTCGTAATTTACCTTCTAAATTTATCCCTCTATTTATTTTGTGGCACTAAAATATGACTCTTCTAAAAAAATAACATAACAATAACAAAATTTATACTAATACCAATCTTAGTCTGCCTTGTGTTGATGATCCAGATGAATAAGTGAAGCTATCTAAAAGAATTGGATAGAATAACTTATATGCCAAACTAATAGAACGTAGTGTGATATGTAGTAAGGAATAAAAAAGCTTAAGTAATTAAAAAAATGAGGAGATAAGGTTCATATAACAATGTTATGCATTATGTAATGAGGTGTTAGTTGCTAAGAGAGTTGATATTAATGAAAATTGATAAATATTGTCCTAAAATGAGGATTATATCATGTATGCATTTATACCTTGTAAATAAATAAATATATATCTACCTTTTTGGGATGGGAAGCTGTAGGGATTGTAGGTTACCCATGGAGAAGGGCTAGTTATTCCCACCTTCAATCGAAGGAGTTTAGGAGCGAGTAATGCTTCATCTATATACACCTTTCAAATTCCATTCATGGCGGTAATTAAAATTAAATAGCTGCAATACCTTTTGAAGCCAAGGAAAATGGTAGTAAAAAACCATAAATAAATGGGTATCATGTTGACTATCTTATTGACGTGTGATCCCACATTAATGGTTTGCAATTTCGAGCCGAACTGGACACTAAACTGATTTTTTAAAACTAAATCTTCACTTTCGGGCTCCTATAGTGGCTGAACCGTGAGGAATTTGAAGATGATGGAAACTAGTGATTTGTGAAGTTTTGTCTATAGATTATAAATATATTTTTTTCAAAAATTTTGGAATCAGATTGCACTTTTTTTTTCATCTCCTTCGAAAACTAGTTTTTATTAGGAAACAACATTTTTAAGGAGTGATGCTCACCGTATACAACATAATTTTTTTTGTATGAAGGATAAAATTCTATTTTTTTTTGGATTTAGATTTTTAACTACGATATCAAACTAGTTCATTTGGTTTTATAGTGTTTTATTAAATATTTTTTCCTTAATCAAGTTTCAAAGTCAAACCAATTACAATTCAGACATAGGTAGACTGTATATAACATAACTTTTTCTATATGTATCAAATTTTTTTATTTTTTTTAATGGATCAAGGACATCAATACCCAACCTAAATATATTTTTCAAAATTTTATTTTGATAATCTACTATTTTTCCACATGTGTAGAACAAAGAGCTTGATATTCGGTGAAAAACCTACGTTCACAAAAAATAAAAAATAAATATAATAATCAAATTAAATTTAATTAAAATTATACTTTTTTGGAAGCTTATAATAAGGACTACATACTTACAAAAAATAAATTTTAAATGAACTCATTTGATCCCCAAAAGGTAAATCAAAAGTGGTTTTTTATCAACATTTTGATAGGTGTAAAGGAGACTTCGTTATAGGTATGGTTTAAAACTAGCGGGGTTCTATCCAAGGGGGCTTGGTCTAAGGTGGTTTTATCAAACCCTCTTCAATTGGAATCCTTTGAATGAAACTTTTCAAGGCTTAAATCATTATATTTTCTAAAAATATGTGATTTCAACAAGAAATAGGATCTCCCAGAAAGTGTAAACCACTATTGTGGGAGCACCTTGGCTTAAGTTGGGAGGGAATATCTACCTCCCTTTAGTTGAGTAACAACCATAAAATCTGAAATGAATGAATTATGGAACCCCACATGTATCCCAACACTAGAATGGGTGGTTGAACCCTGAGGTGACTGAGTTTAGAACCTATTTATTCCGAGTTAGGAACCTCTTTTCTAGTTATAGGACTAAGCTAGGTGTAAGTGCTAAATTTTATGATAATGGATGGAGTAGGACCCTACGCGGGCATAGGTTGAGGTGGTAATACTCTGACATGTAGGCTATTTCTATCCATCCTAGGTGATCATCGATGGAAAATCCTATGATCCACTCAAAGATAAGCTTATCCATGATCAAAATTGATAGGATTCAAGGAGCATACTATGCCGACAGATTGTTAGCCGTACCCCTTGGATAGTGGGATAGATTTTTTCAGGAGCATGTGGGCCTTGGAGCTAGTGGCATGATGACGATGGACCACTTTTCTTGCTTAGCTATTTGTTGGACTATAGGAAAATAATTTCTAATGAAGCTTAAAGTAGGTAGTAAACTAGACCTACCTCATAGTATTAAAGTAATATAACTTAATACGGTGTTGGTATCTTAATTTATCAATGGTTGGAACACCTTGGGAAGATGGCCATTAGGATTTTGAACTTGCACATAACAAGCTAGTATAGTTTCCAAATCTCTCATCCCAAGCCACATAATCTGCTTGGAGGGGTGGATAGTGATTAAATCCACTTGGAGGGATCATATTTCACCCCTTAGATGAACTAAGGCATTGTTGTTTTGGGATTACTTCATGAATTTTTTATTCTAAATCACTAGCATTAATGATTGATTGGCTGTATGAATGAATGGTAAATGAAATTATTATTGGAAATAAAATTGTATTGTTGGTAGTCAAGTAATCCTTGATATCATGATTGTAATGTTGTCAAAAAGAAATATTGCTCATTTTTTGGATTTCGTTGGGGTTGTTGTTACATAGGTATCAGAGCTTAGAACTGGATGCTAGGACCTTGGTGATCACTCTTTTATTGCACTAATATGACTATTTGGTATTGATAGTCATGGTTGGTGGAAGAAAAGGAAAAGGAAAGAAGAAGGCCTTGGAAAAACATCCCCGACGAAATAACCAAGAAGGATCGACAACAACTACTATTGCATGGCCAAAAATTGAAACCAAAACCATATCTAACACAAAGCCATTGGCATAAACTATTAAATGACTAAATCCAAAAAGGAAAGCAATTTTCCAAACCTAATAATAGTCATGAAACCACAAAGGGATGCCCATGACCAACCCCAAAAACCAGACCCTCAGCTATCAGGGACTTCCTTTTGTTTGTGGACATAATGCTCCTACTCTCTCCAAGGAAGAAATTGTGAAATATAATTGTGCCCATGCTAATATGTCTATAATTGTGGGAAACTTGGATGAGGAAGAGCCGAAAGAGGAAACACCTACTCTATAACTAAAAATATGTATAAAATGATGAGCCAGTATTAAATAACCATCACCATACTTATGTACCAAATATTAACTATTAATGATGAATATGAAGATATATCTATATATAACTACAAATAATGTGTTGTGATGATTTTGAGAATTATATGGAATGGATTTTTAAATTTTGTGAATCACTTGTTGTCTTGAATTTTTTCCATAATTTAAAATTTGATAAAAGACAAGATTTAAATGAAATAACAAAGTCACTTAAATAATACTCTCGTTTATCTCAAAAAATCAATTTGATACAATGAGGAGAACCATACAGAGGGGAACGATCCCTAGCCTTGCTGAAATGCTACTGTGAGTAAGGGTACGATGTATTCACCTCCTACTATACCCGAAGAGTTACAAGCTGAATTGAATGCTCTTCGTGCAAAGATAGCATCACAAGAGCAACAAATTGAGGAATTGATGAGGCAAAAGGAGCAAGGAACTAACCACAACACTAGCATAAGAACTTGAAACATAGAAAAATAGGTTCACCAATTTGAAATGGGGAAAATGGGGGTATAATGGACCTATTTTCCTTTATTTCATTACAACCCTTAGGTGAGTCAACTCAATGAGGGAATATGCTAGTTTCCTTATGATTGAGGAGGAGGGTATTAGTCTGAACAACACTTTTGGGAGAAAAACTAAATATAGTAAATCAACTCAATTATGCCCATTCAAACTTGAATCATCAATTTAAAACATAATAGAGATAGAAAAAACAAACTTCTTGTAGATCTAGAAATGGCAGAGTGATGTGTACTTGTCACCAAAATATAGTTTCTAAAGGCTACCTAGGACTCATTTTCCCATGGGCGAATGGGTCTCTATGCAGAGGTTTTACACAGCTTTTGGGATCCTCTCGTGTTAGTCTATAGCTTCTGTTTGATCTAGTTTTCAATGTCAAACAGTCATAAATAAAGCCTGTAGGTGAGATTCCGTAGATTGATAACAAATATGACAACTTCTTGCAATTTTGTCACTTTGAAACTTTGAGGTTTTCAATCCTTCTTCAACCTATAACCTGCACATTCACAAAGAGGAGAAAAATATATATATTTTTTGGATGGGAATTTGCCTTGGTCAAACCCTTTTTGGTACTTAAAACCTTGAATTGAAATAATGAAACATGGAAGGAATGATGAATGAACAATACTATGTTTCATCTCACCAAACCCTTGAATAAACCTTTGGAGGACTGAAATCTTGATCTTGATCTTGCATGAAATGGTTTCAATGGATGTGGATCTTGATACTTGAATCTTGATTTGAATGTTGATTTGGATCTTGAAATCTACATCATAATTTGTTAGCTCCAAAAACATGCATGATTGCAAAAGACTTTCACATGATGCTTGAGATCTTGATTGCTACAATAAATCACTGATAAATCTACCCTTGAATGCTCTTGATCATAATATTTTCTCTTGTGAAATTTTCCTTCTTTCTAGATAATAATTGTTAGATTTGAGTTGATAAAAAACCTTGTATTTATAGGTATATGTCCTTACTTTCCCAAAAAATAAACATTGCAAGCCAACATTGAAATTTGAATTCGAGGACATTAAATACCACCAAAAATATATTTTAAATTTGGTTTCAGGGGCCTAGGGAGGGCCCATTCACCCATGGGCGAATGGGTCCTAGGTCTCTATTCCTAGAACACACATTTCTCAAGGTAATTGATTATGTGTTGGCATTAATTGTTGTCGAGTTTCCCCTTCAAAAAATGCAATTTATTAGGCTTGTAGATGTAAAATAAGGCTTATTAAGGCATAATTTAAGTCAAATTTATTTGAGGGGACCCAAACAAAGTGTGAAAATGTAGAGGAGTGCATTTTACTACACTATAGAACTAAAGAACCTAGTAGAGAGCACAATGAGCATATAAATCAAGAACATGAAAGCAACTCTAGAATTCCCACATACAGTTACTCTTTGTGAGATGAACAATGAGGTATGGGAAATAACCCAATTGTAAGGCCCAATTACTGTTAAGTAAACTTAGTGAGGTTCACACAATTTACAGGGGGTACCTAATTGAAAAATTCACTAAACCCTTGTAAAGACTACATTTAATTATCAACCAGGGCTAACGTAAGCTTGTGATGATGCTGGCACTATTTGTGCATTCAGAGATCTTATAATTCCTATATCATCTTAGTATACGTGTTTACACATGAGAAAAAACATAAATTTCTTAACAGTAAAAAAATTGAATCTAGAACTATTGCTACATGTAGTTACAACTAAAGACTGTGACTAGTTCACAGTCGAGAATGAATTATGTAACTAACTAATGATGCTAACTTTAACTTACTCTAACTTGACTCACTCTGGAGGATAATGAATTGAGACAAATAAATCATGAAATGAAAGATAATATCTTATTCATAATTTCATTCACATTCACCACATGAAGAATTTGATTAAGACAAATGCAATAATGAAGGGAGCTATTGTAACAACAAAAACAAATGTGCAAAAGTTAAAGTGGAGAATAGTTACCTTCAGTGGCTCTTGCTCAAGTGACTATCTCCACAGTATAAACTCAAATCTACTTTCTCAAATCAATTAACCATAATAGTAACTAAAAACCTCTTCATTGCATAACTCAAGATTCACAATCTAACCAAAATCTTCAAGGATATACCATTCATGAAATCATATCTAGAAACAAGAGTATTTTTGTGTAACATAAAACTATCTGAGCATATTTAATTGCTATATCTGCTATGCATGTTATTCTTGACCATCAAACCATATATATAGGTGCGAGGGAGTCTTATTGGAACAAGGACTAAAAACAAAAATGTAAATGTAAATCACCACTCCCCTAAGTAATAGAGTGTGAAAAAGTATAAATCATAACTAAAAGCATAACTGAAAAGGTAGAAGAAGTTGATTAGGACTGCAACTATATCGCAACGATAAAACAAAAGCATGGACTTTATAAACAATCATGTTGGATTCCCAATCGTAGTAAATCTCTTCTCCTTCAGTAGTCTTATTAAATGACACGGTGACTAAAAAACCATCCTAATAAATAGATGCCTCCAATTCTGCATCTGCTGCATTCTTCTTATTCTTGAACTTCCCTTGGATTGTTGTCTCAAAATCCTTTGGCTTCAAGCCGCACCTCTTAGTTGTGGGCTACATTATACTTTCTCAAATAATGTTGGAGTTATATTAACAGGTGATGGATTGATGATACAAGAGGGTATTTTTGTGAGAGTAATAGGAAAAATTGCTTAGATACGAGTAAGTGATGCTTACTTGGGCCGAGTTGTAAATACGCTAGCTCAACCTATGAATGGTAAGGGTAAGATTTCATCTTCCAAATCTTTATTGATTGAATCCACCACCCCAGGTATTATTTCAAGATATTTTGTATATGAACCTCTTCAAACGGGTCCTATTGCTATTGATTCTATGATCCCTATGGGATGCAGTCAATGAGAATTGATTATTGGGGACAAACAGGCTGATAAGATGAAAATAGCTATAGATATGACTATAAATCAAAAAAATCAGAATGTAATATGTGTTCATGTCACTATTGGTCAAAAATATTCTTTCTTAGCTTAGGTAGTTAATACATTCCAAGAATGTGGCACAATGGAGTATACCATTGTGGTAGCGGAAATTGCATATTCTCCTGCTACATTACAATATCTTGCTCCTTATACAAGAGCAACTTTATCCAAATACTTTATGTATAAAGGAAAACATACATCAATCATTTATGATGATATTTACAAACAAGCACAAGCTTATCGAAAAAATGTCTCTTCTACTAAGAAGACCACCTGGCCGAGAAGCTTATCTAGGAGATGTTTTCTATTTACATTCTCATTTATTGGAAAGAGCAGCTAAATTAAATTCTTAGTTAGGTGGAGGGAGTTTAACTACTTTACCAATGTGGAGACTCAATCTAGAGATGTCTTAGCTTATATTCCCACTAATGTAATTTCCATTACCAACAGACAAATCTTCTTATCAGCCGATCTATTCAATGCAAGAATTCAACTTACCATTAATTTCAATCTTTTTGTATCTAAAGTAGGATCCAAAACTCATATGAAAGCTATAAAACAAGTAGCTAGAAAATTAAAATTAGAGTTAGCTCAACTTGTAGAGTTATAAGCTTTTGCATAGTTCACTTCTGATCTTGATAAAACTACGCAAGATCAATTGGCAAGAGGTCAATGATTATGAGAGTTACTAAAACAATCTCAATCAGGTCCTTTGATAGTGGAAGAACAAGTTGTTATTATTTATACTGAAATGAATGGATATCTAGATGTATTAGAGATCGTACAAGTGAAAAAATTTATCTTTAAGTTGCAAGAGTATTTAGTAAAAAATAAACCCCAGTTTGGAGAAATTATACATTCTACTATGACATTCATGAAACAAGCAAAAGATCTGTTAAAAGAAGCTATTCAAGAAAATATCCAAATTTTTCTTCTAGCATATAAGAGCTTAATAATCACTTTACAACATTTACAAATACAATGAATTATTACATCCAATATAATTTGAACCTATACCTAAGGTTTAGAAGTCCTCTATCCTATCCATTAGATGATGGATTCTTTATTTTCATTATTCTTTGAAATTATTTATCATTAACAAAAAAGTGTAAATATTTAGTTCATCAAAACATATACACAATACTAATAACCATAATTTAAACATAGACATAATTTGCATTCCATACATATTCACACATTAACCATGCAATTACTAACATACCATAATCATATTTCCATATACTTAAAACCATGTTCAAGTTGCATGATGATCATATAAAGATAGTAAAGTTCAGGAATATGTATGAAACAAGTATCTGGGAATGTCTAAAAGTACACACTAAAACAACAAAAAACTAACTAATAGTTGGCCTCATCATTCCCCCCAACTAGACATTTGTTTGTCCTCAAGAAAGGAAATTTCAAGACTAGAGGTTATATTGCAAGGTCATATCCCTAAGATCTGTAATCATATCCACTCCTTTTAGTTGCTTCAAGTAAAAACCTCCATAGCATAAAAGTCTTGCCCACCTTAGATTCCCATCTTCCTCCCATTCTTCATTTTTTTCTCTTGTCCAATGTGGCACTGGGTAGAGAAGCATAGGTGGAGAGAAGGTAAGAGGTGCCCATACAAGTGCCTTTCCTTTTACAATTTACATGTACCTACGAGTCCTTTCAACCATGGCTTTGAAGTTGTATATAGAGTGGGGTTCCTTTTTTTGCAATTTAGGGGTCAAACTATCCCATCTTTCTTGTAAAAAATGAAAATAATGATGGATAAGGCCTACAGTTAGTCTCTACATCCTATCATAATAATTTAGCCATAAATTCATAATTTTCCTACCTACACCCTTATACCTTAGAAGTTCTATCCATTCCTCTATGATTGCATTGGGGTTCTTGGATTCTTTTTTGACCTGGAGTGCAATTGACTTCTCTCTTTCAACATAATCATGCATAGTTTCACCCCTTTGTGTCTCATATCTCAATTAGGAAGCTAGTGCCCTAATCTATAAATCTCCCACAAATATCAATGGGTTCCATTATGTATTATTTGGCACAACATAGTTATGTAAATAAAATTCACACAACTGATCCTGAACATCAAGTGTAGAATCAACAAAAATATTCAAAAACTCAATTTTTTGCTCATGGTAATTGGAAAGTTATTGATCAATTGATTGAATTGGAAACTCATGAATTTCTCTTCTGAAAACAAAGAATTAATTTTATCAGGAGGCTTGCACTTGATGATTTGTGTATCCTTTTATGCTATCTCCTTAATTTTAACTGTCATCTTCTTCAATTAGCTTCCTTGTTTTCCAATTCTCTGTTATAGTTTGAATTCATTTTTTCCTTTTCCTTCTCCTAGTTTTCTTTTTTTTGGGAGAATTATTGAGTTGTTTTCCATAACTAATATCCTAGAGACATTGTAGTGTGATAATTTGGAGTCCTTGTGAAAGAGGGTCTTATGCTTTCAACTTCAATTTTTGTACTTCCCACCTTCACTATGGCAAGTTGTGCAAGTAAGTCTAGTTTAGACCCATTCACATATGTGTGAAGCTTCTCCTCCAAATCCTTAATTTTTAGGTCTCTTTCCTTGTCTCTCTATTCATAAGACTTTACCAATTACTCTAATTATTTGATTTTGTTTGGTGCTTCCAAAAACTCCTTTTTGACATTCCTTTCTTCTATAAACAAATTTTTATCCTTCCCCAAAAATTGATCATCCTCACCCATAATTTAATCACAAACTTCAATGTTAGGGCTTTGTGGGGTTCTCTTCCTTTTCTTATTAGCAACAAAAAATCCCCTGAATCAGATTCAGAGGTGGTTGAAATATACCATTTCCTTTTAACCTGTGTATGAAAATTTGCTTTCAGTTCTGAATCTATTTTGATTGTCACAATATTTTCTTTATCATACTTCTTGATGGAACCCCTCATAACACCCTTCTTTTCAGGTGTTGTGAATGCCTTGGCTAGGTGGGTTTCTTCTTGTACACTTTCTTGGGTGTAGAGGAAGATCCACCTTTCCTCTTTCTAGTTCTTTGTGTTTTGGAAGAAGTTGGGGTTTCTTGGACATATTTTTCTATAGGTTTCTTAGAGGCTATGGGTGGTGAATTTTGTAGAATTTTCTCCTCTGGTTCTCCTCTATTGTGGGTAGGTGAAGCAACAGGTGAATCGAAGAGAATTTCCCTCACTGATGTAGCATGTGATTCCAATTTTTTTGGGATAGATGGTTCTTCAAGAATGTGACTGATATGATTACAAAATAAAAATCTTTCCCATGAAACATGTGCATGCTAAACCCTTAAAATTATTTTTACCAATAGGGTAACTAAGCAATAATGTCACAAAGTTGTATTATTTCTAGTTATTTTATATTCAAAACTCATCCATTTTAATAGGTTATAAAGAAAATTGGGAGCATTAACCCTCCTATTATGATGAAGGTGTCTTAAAATCTTGAAATGCATTGTGTATAAAAGAGACTTCCCACCATCACATGTAAGATAATTAATAACATATGCAACAACAAAAGCCCAAATCCATGGTAATGATAACCTTTTAGTACCTTGGGATGTTGAGTTGAGGTTCTCTCCATGTTGCCTAAATTCATCTCTGGAAGCTACAAAATTTTCCTTGATAGGGAATTCATCTCATTCTCTTAGAAATTTGAACACTTCTAGAATTGCAGCTTCCGAAGCATCAACCTTTAACCCTCGAACAATGGCTTCATCATTTTGAAGTTTTTTTGAAAATTGTTGTCATAGCCTCACTATATTATGTTAGCCTCAAGAAATAATGCAACCATCATTTTTTTTTGAAAATAGGTAAAACCAACCTATCTTCCAATATTTGTTGATGTGCAGATGGTTCCCTATGAATTATATCTCCACCCATGATGGTAAACTGCTTTATTTCTATTCAAAATTTCTACTTATAATTGCAACCACACCAATCCTTCCTGTCTATATACTTATGTTATTCAAATTCAACTTCTTCTTTCCCTTTGAGCTTGAAATGGATTGAATTATGGCTTGGAAGGCAAAAAATGACAAAATTGACAAAGGGTTGTAGAAAGGGTTTTTGTAGCTTTTTGAAAACCAAGAAAATGCATGTACTCTCCTCCCAACTAAATATTTAAGTGACCTCACTTAATTGTAATTGTTTGGGCTGAGGGTATTATTACATGTAATGGAAATATGGTAATGAATATGAAGCATGCAAAATTAAATGTAAACATGTTGAAAAACAATTGTAATCTATGGTAATTATGGAAAAGTAGTATGTGTACCTGTCAAAGTAGAGTGAACTGAACTTAGCTCATGTGAAGCTAATTAGGAGTGTCTACAACGTGATTATGATTTAAATGTTTCTTAATTACAATTGGTGATATATAAAATGATAGCTTGGCACATGGTAAGTGAAAGGCTATGGAATGTATGGCTAATGGGATATGAAGTGATCTCTTGAATGCATGGAAATTGAGGAATGTGACGTGAGATATGATGGGTTAAGCTACATATAATGAAATTATAGCTATTTTCTACATGTATGAAAAATGAAGTGTACATGGATGACATGCAATGAAGCTGGTGGAAAAAATTAAAAGTCTCTAACATGCGAGGGCTACGGGTACATTCAATATAGGTCCCTTTGAACTTTGTCACTTTTTCATTGAGGAAGCTACATGCCCCTACTACATCATGGAGTGTACTTGAAAAGGATTGTTGATTTTTTCACCTATGTAGTGTGTGTATGTGAAGAGTGATAGAAAATTATACTTGGTTGACCTTAGTAGGTGAGTTGTGTAGCTCATATGTTGATTAAACTAAAGAAATTGTACTATCTACCATTGAATATTTATTGTCTATTACAAATGGATTATCGAAATGACTAGCTGGTCCATACTATTTCATCAATGAAGGAAGGAAGTCATCCTTTGGTGTTGGATTTTTATAAATTTTTAGTCTATGTCCATTAAATAGTAGTGAAAATCTATCTACATCAATGGTTTGCAACTTGATTGCTAAATTTGGGAAAACTTTCTCTATTTCATATGGTCCTAACCACCTTGTTTGAAGCTTCCCTTTATAATCTTTATATATGGAGTCATGTAACAAAGACCAATCTCCCACACTGAACTCCTTTGTTTTGATATGCCAATCATGCCATTTGAATATGTTTTTGAACAATCTCAGTGTGGTGCATGGCCTCCATTCTTATCTCATCTAATCCATTTAGATTGGATAGTATTTCTTTTTGTGCTACTATCAAGTCCATATCTAGTTCAACTACTGTCATGAGTGTCTTGTATTCAAATTCAATGGGAAGTATTTATTTTTTACCATATACCAAATCATAGGGTGTAAATCCTGTTGTAGTCTTCCAAGTTGTCCTATAGGCCCGTACTGCCTTAGGTAACCTAGCTGCCCAATCTTTTCTATTAATTTGCACTATTTTGGTCACAATGCTTTCAATCTCCCTATTTGTCACTTCTACTTTCCCATTGGCTTGAGGGTGGTAGGGTGTTGATTTTTTATGCCTTATCTCATAGTTCTGGACCTATTTGGTAATCAACTCTGATGTGAATTGGGACCCTGATCTATCACAATTTCTCTTGGCACTCCATACCTTGTAAATATTTGTTCATACAAGAATTTGGCTATATTTCCATCGCTAGAAAATTACTATGATTTGACTTCAACCCATTGTGTTAGATAATCTATATAAACTAGGATATAATCCCTGTTATTGGATGCTAGTGATATTGGGCCAATGAATTATAGCCCCCATTTATGAAATGGTGCTAGTGCCAATTAAGGTTTCAAAGGAATCTCATCTATTTTAGTTGGCTTACCCATTCTCTACCATCTATCACAACTTGTATATTTCACCACATCCTTATGAAGAGTTGGCTAGTAATAGCTAGTGGTGAGAATATTGAGTGCAATCCTTTGTTGAAAAGTGTCCCCCAAAAGGTTCATCATGGCAGGATTTAAGGATATCAAATACTTGATCGTCTCTTATGCATATCCTCATAATATTGTTTAGACCTATGTAAAATAAATAACCAGCTACCCACGAGTAGGGAAAACTTTTGTCCACCAATTGTCTCTTTTCTTTAGGGGAGAAATGAGGTGGTATCTGTCTTGCTACTAGATAATTGACAATATTAGCAAACCAAGGTGTCTACAGTGTTAGAGAAAATAGACGCTCATCTAGAAAAGAATCATCAACAACACCTTCTGCTAATTGAGTTGGTAATCTAGACAAAAAATCTACCACCAAATTTTCTTTTCTAGGCTTATCCACTCACTACATGATTTGACCCCAATTTCCGACGGCCTTTCGTCAGAATCTCGATGATACATTGTCGGCCGGCCAATGATTAGTAGAAGTCAGCACTGTCGCTCAAATTTTGTCTACATCCTGACGGGCTGAAAAACGTCGACCTCACGACGCATGATCATCGGAACCGCGACGCCAACTTCGTCGATCGCACAACGAACAATGTCTGGATGATGGGAGGCATACCTTCGCCAAACCGTCGGATTAGCAATGTAAGTCCGTCGCCATTACGACAAAAATTCGACGTATTGGCAATATCATTGAGAGATCAATATTGTTATAGTGATCAAAATTGCCTAAGAAGATATTTCGGGAGGACTGGATTTTTGTCTCAGCGATAACTTTTCATTGTCAAGATACACATCTTGTCTCATCGACGAAGCATGAGGGAAGCATATCAGCAAGACATATATTATCAGAGTAAGTTCTGAAGGTCTACCTGAGCAACTATATGACGTCGATAAGATTACATTGGCAGGAGTCTTGGAGACATAATTTAGATTGAAATAGCGACAAAAGTTCGTCGAACGAGCGACGAAATAGGCAAGTCATTATGGTGAAACTTCATCGGATAGATTGCAAATTCGTCCGATGTTTTTGCGGTTTGTCGTATATTCGACGAGAAAGTGCACTTTCTATTTAAAAACCTATTCATTGAAAGATCAAGACTATTACAGCGATCAAAATTGCCTGAGAAGATATATCGGGAGGACTGGTTTTTTGTCTCAGCGATAACTTTTCATCGGCGAGATACACATATTGTCTCACCGAGGGAAGCATATCAGCAAGACATATATAATCAGAGTAAGTTCTAAATGTCTACCCGAGCAGCTATATGACGTTGATAAGCTTACTTCAGCATGAGTCTTGGTGACAGAAGTTCGTCGAACGAGCGACGAAATAGGCAAGTCATTACGGTGAAACTTGGTCAGATACATTGCAAATTCGTCGGATGTTTTTGCGGTTCGTCGTATATTCGACAAGAAAGTGCACTTTTTTTATGAAAAACCTATTCGTTGAAAGATGAAGACTATTACAGTGATCAAAATTGCCTGAGAAGATATATTGGGAGGACTGGTTTTTTGTCTCAGCGATAACTTTTCATCGGTAAGATACACATATTGTTTCACCGAGGGAATCATATCGGCAAGACATATATCATCGGAGTAAGTTCTGAATGTCTACCCGAGTAGCTATATGACGTTGATAAGTTTACTTCAGCATGAGTCTTGGCAACATAATTTAGATTAAAATAGTGACAGAAGTTCGTCGAACGAGTGACGAAATAGGCAAGTCATTACGGCGAAACTTCATCGGATACATTGCAAATTCATCGGACGCTTTTTGAGGTTCGTTGTAAAATCGACGAGAAAGTGCACTTTTAAAAAAAAAACCTATTTGTTGAAATGTAGGCATATCGGTGAAAGATGAAGACTATTACAGCGATCAAAATTACCTGAGAAGATATATCGGGAGGACTGGTTTTCTATCTCAGTGATAACTTTTCATCGGCGAGATACACATATTGTCTCATCGAGGGAAGCATATCGGCAAGACATATATCATCAGAGTAAGTTTTGAAGGTCTACCCGAGCAGCTATATGACGCCGATAAGATTACATCGGCAGGAGTCTTGGTGACATAGTTTAGATTGAAATAGCGACAGAAGTTCATCGAATGAGTGACGAAATAGGCAAGTCATTATGATGAAACTTTGTCGGATACATTGCAAATTCATCGGACGTTTTTGTGGTTCGTCGTAAATTCGACAAGAAAGTGCTTTTTTTTTTTTAAACCTATTCGTTGAAAGATCAAGACTATTATAGTGATATGAGGCCTGTTTGTAGCAACAATAATGATAACTATTTTCTTGGCTGTCATACAAGCCATCTCCATCAACAGAGCTTTGAAACCAAATCCACACACAACTTAATGTTCATAGTGAAAAGTTAGCACTTTCTTTCATCTTTGCAGATTGGTTTGATGCTTCAAACGATGCATTTCTTATATTGAAAAGTGCATTACTTACCTTTTTGAGCTTCTCTTTGTTTTGAGAGTAGTTTAATAATCTCTACTTAACAGGGCCAACCACATGAAGGTGGAAGCTCATTTGGCCCTCCGCCCCCCCCTCACATCACTCTCAATTCCCCATACCCGATCATATAACATTAATCATTCATTCATCCATTAATAACATATAACATTCATTCATTCATCCATTAATAACATATAAAATTCATTCATTAACATATAACATTTTTTCATTAACATATTTCATTTTTTCAGTTTTTACATATTATCAAAAATATGGCTGTCATAATATGATTACAATCACTTTTTTTTTTGTTTCTTTTTTGCAGCTAAAAAAAGCTGAAGTGGAGTATCGTTTTCAAAATCATCTGTCCCCCCTTGAGTTGTTCTGAGCTCTGCTCGTGATCTTAATGTACGCCTAGTCGTGTACTCACAACCGCGTGGACGCGGCTGCAAGGGGGGGTCTGCTGCAATAGCAAAGAAATGTTAAATTGATATGTTTTATTATTATTGTTACACGTATTTCATTAATTAAAAGAACATCAGAGTGGTGCTCTTTACCTGATTGGGCCACATCATGTTCCTGATATTGTCTTATAGCCTCATGCTCAACATGTTGAACACCCTCTAAATCCTGATCTGGAGTTGAAACACGAAAGATTACATTAATTAATACACCAATTGCAATTAAAAATGTTTAAAAGAACATTAGAGTGGTCCTGCTTACCTGATGGAGCCACATCATGTTCCTGATCTTGTCTAGCCTGATCATGCTCAACATGTTGATCACGCTCTACATGCTCTAAAGTTGAAACACGAAAGGTTACATTCATTAATACACTAAATGCAATTAAAGATGTTTAATTGTATTAATCCATACTGCGTTTTGTATAGCACATGAATACATCTAGTACCGGGATGCACACCATGGCCTTCATCGGCAGGTTGCGCTCCACCCTCACCAGGCTGCATTCCAATGTCATGTGCAGGATTATCATTGCTTATCTGTGTAAAACAAATAGGCACATTATTATGGTGGAAATTAATATTGAACAGATTGCACAAGTATTCAATTTGAAATAAACTTTATTGAGTTTATTTACCTGTGTGTTGGATGCAGTGGAAGATTGTCGAGACTCTTAGCTATTCAGTCAGGGCTCCATAGCCTTGGTCGAAGGCAATCTTTAGGTCCTCTTGTGCGGGCACTTTGTTGAAATCAAAGCCCTGCATTTTTGCATGCGATCATGAATTTTGCTTCTATGATGTGATAAAACCAAAATTATTTGCAATTTATTATTTGGATGCAATATTTCATTTATTGATACTTACAAATCGTGCAGCTACTTTCATATAACCACCAGAGCCAAGTTTGTGCTACCCGTGTTTTTCTAGTCTTGCCTTTGTTGCCTTCGATGTGTCGGGCAGCCTATGAAAAATTTGAAATATGTTAGATTATGTAAAAAGAAAGATTAATCAGTATATAATTAAATTGTTGATAGTATTACATACCTTCCTTGGCCCAGTAGTATCTTTCCTTTCTTTTCAGCCTTCTCCTTTCCATCCGACACCAAGTCCTTCCACTCCCTTTCCGGAATCATGGGGGGACGCTCGTACTTTCTGTTCTTATCTAAATGTGACCTATATTGGTCCCTCACATACTTTAGATAGGTACTAGGTTTCTTAAGGACCTTGGTTTGGTTGAATGTTTTATCACCGAACAACACAACTAAACGGTTAATGAGCTCATCTTTTAAATCTTGATTTTGGGCATTCCACCGTGTACGTATGGTGGGCCCGAAGAGCTCCAATGAAATATCACTTAGATGTTTATAAAAAACATCGTTTCCTGCAATTATAATGTAGGCAAATATTTCCATTTTGTAAATCAATATAATAGGGCGCTATCCCGATTGTTAGCACTTACTTAAAATAATAATAATAATAATTAAAACATTTTAAAGTACATGGGACCTTCTCTATCTTTATGGGAAGGAAATCCTCGGTCACCACAAATGTGACCGGCAATGTTCCCATACTAGTAATACGAGAAGATCCAGGAAATGCTACTAAAACATCACTAGTAGTAGTGGCCTCTGCATCCATAGGTACTGACACATGTAGTGGCATGTGTTTGCTGCTAGAGGGTGGACTACCGAATGCCTGCATGGTATGTGTTGCCGACATTTCAGACGATAATATAGGCACAGATGATGGGTTCGGATGATGTGTTGTATGCATAGGAAGATTAGGATTGACACTTGTACCATCCCATCCCCTACTTCCTGGGAAACACTTGCAGTACCTTGATCATGACCAGCAACATGATCATGAGGACGCAAATAATCCTGTTAAAACAACACATATTTTAGTTCATGACATAAAAGAGTACAAAATATAAAACCATGAATGAACTTATGTTATAATTAAAGATCTCATGACAACTTACTTCCAAGTTCTGTGCTCTCTCAGACAATATTTTAACCCTTTCTCTTATCTCATCTGTTTGAGGCACTACGAATACCAACTGAAGGATTTCTTGATTGCATTTTTTTTGGGCCTTCCTCATCATATCCATAGGGTTTGTGAAAAATGCGATATCATCATTGCATAATAGTGACTGCATCTCCATATGGATGCTCTCCTGTACTGCTGGTGCCTTTCCCCGATCAGCTAACTGCAACAAGAATATTAAAAACATTATCAAAATTAACCCAATAAACTCATGAAAAAAACATAATAATAAAACATTTTGCTCGTATCTAATTTGTACAATTACAATGACGTAAACTTGTTGGATAGAAGCACCTGAAGATGGATCGCGATCTGTGCTCTAGGCTAGAGCCTTCCTCGTATGATCAATGTCCCGCTGTGACAAAAATTAAATATAAAAAATATTACCAAAATGAAACCAATAGACTTACAAAAAAAAACATAATAATAAAATGGTATATTGGAGTCATTAATTGAAGGTTGGGTAAAATGGTATATATATAGTACATACCACCCCCATAGTAATTGTATTTGTATCTAAGCGATTCAAATTGTAATCGATTAGCAACTCTTCCCCTGTAGTTATTGATTTTATCGCACATACGAATACATGGTTTCCATCTCGCACCTCGAATATATAATTGGGTTGCTTATTTGTTGACCCAGGTCGTGTACTATTTATAAATCCTACAATATTCCCTGATGCTTTTGACCTCCCATCAATGTACCTAGCCACTCCTTTATTTTGATCCTTATCTTTTAGTTGTATATAATTTGCTGATAGTGCATACCTACGCATAGTTCGTGTATATCGAACCAGCTACATCCAATCTTTGTAACTGTAATAGGGTCCAACATACTCCATCAACTCAGTAACTTTTTCGTAACATAATTTTATGCCGTCCATGCAAAATAGGCCCAAACCATGTAATGACGATGGTGCTATTCCTCTCGTTGACACAAAGATTAGTGTTTATTGGAGGAAGTTCCTTGGGTACCCATTGTTTCTGTAGATGTTTGTACCTCAAGGGCACCTCGATGTCGCCTATGCTCTCATCATCATAAGAACATGAACCCCCTTCAGTAAGAATAAATTCCATGCGTTTATGGAATTTTCTTCTAATCTTTTGACCTCTAGTTGATCTCCCTCTTTTAGACCTACTACATGTCTCACTTTCCTCTTCTCTTCCTGAATTTCCCTCACTTGAGGAAGACAAATCTGAAAAATACCTATTTTGTGGTGCCTACACTCATAAGGATGTTGGATGAAGTTCTTTTAGGGTGATGTGATCTGAAGGTAACATTATGATTAATTTATCATTTCATTGCTAGAAATTGATAGGTTATAAGGTAATCAAGTCTTGATAGATTGCAAGTTATTGTTACTACTGTCCAAATGTGTCCATCACAAATCAAATCTACTTAACGTCTTTGTGCAGCGTCTTTGCAAGCATAAAGTAACTTCAAATGATAGTTTGGAGTTAGTTCTTTCTTCTTTCAACAAGTATTATAGCTCATTTTTGGAGCTTTCAAGAAAAAGATAGCATTGTAACTCATTTTCACAGACTTGTACTCAGCTATATTTTTACCTTTCAATCAATAAAAGCAAACTATTTTTCCTTCTCAATACTGGATATTGTGTGATAACATGAAATTATTGATATTTCCTTGTGATGATAATGTTTATCCTTGGTTCTAGTCTAGTTTCTCATAGCCTTTAAACAAAAGTGCATGTTTGTGCAGGTCATAGTTTGTGTTCTACCAGTTCTATGTAGGATTCAATTGTGAAGTCAAAAATTCGAGCCTCTAGGAAGGTCATTTGTTGTTCCACTTGAGTTTTTCCATAAAATTCAAAGCCTATCTATGAAATACTTATGCAAAACATGTCAAAACTGAGTTATGTATATTGCAGTGAGTTTTATTGATCACATTGTGTGTCAAAACAACATTAAAAATCCTTAATATTTGGTGCATCACGCTAGGAGTTAGTTTTATTTCATGTTTCCTCCTTACCCTTTTCCCAACAAGTAGTTTTAGGTGACTACCATAAGAGCCAACTTACTTTGGAGGTTCTTTTCTGCTCTAGGTAACCCACAACCTAGAAAATTCCCATGTTTCACCAATATGTTAAGTTCTACAACTTAGGAGGGGTACAATATTGAGAGATAACAGTTATTGGCATGCTTGGTGGGACTAGTATGATGAACTTCTCATCAAAATACTGAGAGATTTGGTGTTTTACTTAGTATTATTAGCCTTTGGAGGCAATATAAACAACACCATGGTGACTCTAATTACATATCAGTTGGTTTTAGTAGTCCAAATGCATGCAACCAAGAAGAGGAAAGTGTTGTAGAATCTAAGCCAATTAAAATTCCAAGTTTTAATTTTTTTTCTTCAAACCAATAGTTGATTCGTAACCAAGAGAAGCCCTTTCAAATCCCCTTACCAGTTGAATCTAACATGGACAACTATGATGAAATTGTTAAGTTGGAAGAGCATGTGTTAACAATCCCAAGCTTCAAGAAAATTACTTCTTCTCTTCCTCAAGAGTTACCAAAGCCTCCTATACTAGCCAATCCTCTATCAACACTCCCTAAAGATTTTGAGGAGTTACTCGATCATTTCAAATAGGAGGAGGTCGAGCTAGTAGTGAAACAAGAGTTTTTGTTTTCAATTCAAGACTCAAAACTGATTAAGGATCTTCCTCAAGTGGAAAGAACTTGTGAGGTCATTTATGAGGAGGCAAAAGAGATATCTATTGTTTATAAGCCTATGAATGATGTGAATAATGAAAAATATAAACTTTTTCAAGTAGAAGTCGAGGGTGATTAGTTGGAAATCAAGGTACAAGGAAACTGGATGGGTTAGAAGGAAGAGTTGATCTTCCCATTTGATGAGTTGTCTTGTTTTGTTGTGCAGGATGAAGATTTGAAGCAACAAGAAGACATCAAACAATTCGATGAGTTGCTGGTTAAAGAGGAAAAATCGAACATGGATCAAGAGGAAGAATATGGTCTTGATGAGGAGTCTATTCTCTCAAGTCAAGAAACTTATCATGAAGTTGATTTGCAAGATCTTAGCTATTTGGAGGAACTTCCTTTCTGCTGTACAAAAGAGCTTAAGGTTGGTATAACAAATGAAAGTTTGTTGGAAGAGGCTACTACATTGTTTGAACATTTACCTTCGCTCATTGAAGAAGAAAATCCTGATTTGGAGTATACTAATGAGGATTTTGAGCTTGGACTAGCTGTTCCTAAGAGCCTTCCAAGAGCTGATAGCTTTGATGAGTTATAAGCTATCTTAATGGAAGAGGATGGTCCATTGACCATGGATGAGGAATCAACATGAAAATTGATCATGTAAGGTGAAGGTAATGATGTTATTTCTAATCATTCAAATTGTCTTCTCTCTTGTCTAAACTTAGCCATGAAACAGGACAACCATAAAAAAAGGCAGAAAGGTTTGTTGACGCGTGGGCGCTGGTGTTATCGATTAACGAATGAGGTGGGACCCGTTCCATGCTGATGTGGTACCTAATGGGCAATATTCTTGCTCGCTTGTTGACTGGAAGGAGGATGTGTCATTTTTAAACTGCTGTTGACCAAATCTGGACCGTCCGTCTGGCCAACTGTATCTTTGATCAACGACATGTTTTCAAACAAACTGGTGCTGTACTATAGCCGTTCTATCTCGCGCAAGCGAATATTAATGGTCAAGTTTGACTCAACCTGCATAATTAAATGCTAAATAACCAGTGGATTGCTATTTCAGTGTTGCATTCTGGTTTATAAGAATTCCTTGGTGTTTAGAAAAGCGACTATTATCTCAGTTCTCCGTTATCGCGACAGTTGACGCTCTGCAAAATAAACAGTAAGTGATACAAATGCCTTCTTTTGTAATTTTAGAATATATTAGTGTTGCCTATTGAATAATTGGTGATTGTGTCCTTTTTGATTCTTGGTGAATTGTTAAGCGAATTGGATGTTAGATCTTATATAGGTCATTGCTAGTGATTTGTGTGCATATAAAAAAGTTTTCTGTAATGGTAGTCGAGAATAGGGTGTAATTGTTTGTTTTTCTTTAAGAAAACACTAGTTCAAATCCCCTTTTGTTTAAAATATATGGCATCCAAGGCACGAACTATTGGTCCCGAGGCTACGCCTAGGGGTTACTCACAAGATATTATTGATCTGTTGAAACCTTCTACGAGCAAGAAGCAAGAAGGAAGGATATTGTTCTATGGACCCATGATTCATGAAGGTTTAATGGACAAACAGTGTACAATCCATGATGCTGAATTGTCGTACATTGGTTGGCAGCTCTTTTCCAATTGGTTTGGAAATAGAAATTTGCCCGTTCCTTTGTGTAATCCATGGAGACTGGACTTGGGTAAGCTGGTGGTACCGAATGCCTATGAAGATTTAGACTTATTAAAAGATATTGCTGCAAGGTACGATCCTATGACTCGAATTGTCAGAACACATCTTGGCAAGCCTATGATTAAAGTAACCAAAGAGGAAATTGCAGAGATTTTTGGCTTACATGAATGGAGCCAGGATATGATTCCCATCAAATTGGAGGTCTTCAGGGAAGAATACAAAAAAAATAAGGGTTTGATAAGGACATCCCTTTTGATACCCCATTTGGTTGTGTCGAGAAGAGGGAAGAATCAGAAAAAGGTTGTTATTGGCAAGAATGAGCCTGAACCTTTCCCGGTAGACTACTTTGCCCCTCATTTCAAGAAGACCATCTATGCACTATGTCAAGTTTTGGGGATTGACCTGAAGAAGACTGTGCCTATAGAGATAATGTATATGGCTGTCAACCTCCAACACCCTAGTTATAATGTGGTATATGACTTTTCCACTTACCTTGCAGAGAACATAGATTCTGGCTTAGCAGCTTTGAAGCTGGGAAAGATATGGGTAAAATTCAGATGGTATTCACTGTTGATTCATATGTTTTTATATAGGGGTCAGAAGGTGTTTGAAAAAGATATGGAGCTGAGGAAGATGGAAGGAGATATTGAAATGCCTATCCAATATTGGACTAGGGTCTTAGACAAAAATGATCATAAGTTTGATTATGTCACCTTTCATAATATTTTTGGATCTAAGTTAAGGAAGGCTTTAGTTGTTGATCCACCCAGGATTCCAAAAGAAATTCATGACTTTCTAAGACCTATGGAGAGGAGGCCTGAGCTGAATCTAACCCATAATTGGGGTGATATTATCCCCAATCACAATACTACAATCTTCAGGGTCTTTAGCACCAATGGCATCCCGTCTGTCCTACCTAAAGAAGTTCCTCTCAGACTTGGTTTTGTAGAGATTATGAGGCAATTGGGAGCATCTCAAGATTTCCATTTGCCTGCTGAACACAAGAAAGGATCCTTTTTCCCTGAATATACAACTTTTGCAGATTTTGTTATGATAAAGGGAGGGTGGAGAAATTTACACTTGTTACTCAAGCCATATAGATTGAAAATTGTACGCCCTAGGAATTATGATCTTGAGGGTTTTATCTCCCAAATGAAGGCTAGACATCGGATTGGAACCTTTGTTCATAATTTCTACTATCCTGAAGATATCATTAAGAATATTTTTGATGAGGACTTACAGGATGAGAGAAAGACAATGTACATTGCCTATTCAAAAATGGTAAGAAGTAAATAGGAGAAAATACCTGGTTTTGATCCTGTACCTGATGCTAAAGATGAGCTCAGCAGGGCAATCTATGTTCTTAATAATTTTGAGAGCATAGTAGGAGTCTTGAAGGAGGAAAGGATTGTAGAAGGAAAAGGAAAGTCCCATGTTACTGAGCAGTACCCTGAGATAAGAATCGAAGAAAAGCCTACCTACCAACCTCAAGGGAAAATAAAAGTGTTTTCAAGAAGGAAGAGAAATAGGACAGAGGAAGTTATGATGAGTGGTGCATCATCCATCCTAAGGAAATTAGTATATGGTATTATTGATCTGGATTCGCCTTCGAAGAGTTTAGAACAGATTAGCACATCATCCCCAAAGAGGCCTAGAACTGATAGTATGGGGTATGCTGGCCAGAAAGGTAATGATGAGGAGGATATTATTGTAACTCTAGATGAAATAAATCTAGAAATGCCACTAGATCTGACTGACATTGCAACGAGCTTAGGAGCCATCACCCTAAGATTGGGGAAGGATGAGATTAAAGGAATTACAACTAGTGATGATTTGAGAATGGAAGCCTACAAAGAATTCATGATGGATGACTCTTTTATCCATACCCATGCTTTTGAAGATTTTGTATGGAGAGCTCATCTCTCATCTTATACTAAGTAGGTAGCACATGAGAGAAGTTTGCACCCAGAGCTTCCAGAGCAAGTAATTCAGTCAAAGGTCAGAGTATAATTGAAGGAGAGGTTTAAGGAAATCACACCAGAACAGGGCAGAACATTGGTTCAAAAGTGTGGGATATTGCTACTCCCTAAATGGGATATTGCTAATGCTATAGTATTTGATACAGTAAGAAGGACAAATAAACCGCTTTTTGCAACAGAGGAGGAGGTGGCATTAGCACTTAAAGGATCAACTTTCAGTGAAGAGTGGGATTCTCTGGCAATATGGTCACTATCTACAGGGTCTCAATAACTTATTGTCATTGAAACATCCGATTTTAGTGGTCATTTGATTGTGAAGAGAGTTGCTGACACCCCTTCCTTGGAGACTGTTGACATGGTTGTGAATGTTGCCAAATTTACTAGGGCAACCGTGGAGGATTTAACTAAAAACCGAGATACTCTGAGGAACCAGTATAATGAAATTATTATTGAGTATAATAAGAGTCAGCAAAGGGTGGCAGAATTGGAAACGGAAATGGCCTTATTAAGGAAACAAATGGAAATCTTGAGATCCCAAAAGCAGGTTAACTCTAGCCAAATTATTGCTAACCCACCAATTGATCAACCCCAACCTCCTGCACAGGTTCAATCTTGGGCTATGGTCCTGTATAATATGGGACAAGTGCCTATTGCGGTTGAGAAGGCCAGTACCTCGAGTGAAGATCCTTCTAGGGAAAAGTTACTCCAACAGATTGAAGAATATAAGGAGATGGTAAATCAAATCCGGGATGTAGTAGGAAGGAATAATTCAGAAATTGTTGATACTATGTTAAGGCATCTACATAAACAGGTCCAGAGTAAGCTGAATGGTGTTCATGTGAATTATTCCTTGATACTGCAAGCACTTGAATTGTTTCCAAGGGACAGAGAATTGGCTATCTCTTTGCTAAATAGATGGGGCCCTAGAATGGAAAAATTGAAATTTATGGCAGTTGGAGCAAAGCAACATGGGAATAAGTATCCTACAGTCATGACAACATATCAATTTGTTAAGAGTATTGTTGAGCAAAAATTCTAGGGGTCTGCTGCTCCTATGGAGTCCAAAATAAAAGCACTGAAGGATATTTATGATGGAAAATATTTGACTCCACTACCTCATATTTTGCATAGTTAGGATAGTGTCAAGCCTTTGCAGGCGCGGAAGGAGCAAATGAATAATATAATGACCACCCAAACTCATGAGATTTGCAAAAATGCTGATATTCGCATGTTGGAGAACACTTTAGAGAAGTTATCACTTGTCATTAGTTTCTTGGAGAATTTTGACAAGACAACCACGTCATTAATGATAAAGTATGTACCTTATCAAAAAATGGTGGACTGGGTGGTGGCTTTCAATTGGCCATCGGAGGAAGATTTTGAGTCATGGAAAAAGATGTTTATTGATGAACTTGAATTATAAATAACGGGGATGAGAGCTGCAATTTGGTCATGTAAAATACAGGTCTGGCCTATGGTATTATATTTTGAAATGCATTCTCTTCCTAGATTCAGGTACAAATTACACAAACAAAATCAGCACATGGAGCAGTTAAAAGATGCTTTGGTGTCAGGGAATCAATACTTGGAACCACGCTTTCCTTTCCTCTGTAACAAATTAATCATCATTTTGTTTTAAGCTTTTTTTCTCTTACCAAGCAAATGATGTAAAGATAACTAATTAGAAATTAGCGGTCCATTAAAAAATGGACATGTGTATCCTCCGGCCTAAGGCTAGTTTGCTCCCTTATTTTTATAAAAGGGAATTCTGGGCCGAGGAATAGGTCTGGTGAAATTACTTAAGATACGTAAGAGAAGAATCAAATAGAGAGAGAGAAAAGAATATGTCCAGTTTTTTGAAGCTTTGAGTCTGTTTGGGAACTTAGTAAATCATGGGGTTTTGGAGCATACTTAGGAAAATCTTGTGATTTTTTTGAGTCTATTTTCTCTCCTATTGTAATAATTTGCATGAATTTTTAATGAAAAGTCTATCAAAGATGATGTTCGTTAAATTTCATTTGTCATTTCCTGTGGATTATGTTCGACTATAGCTCTGGTTCAATGGACCTGTTAAATGCTTCAGTTGTTCAATAAGTTCATGCAAATTAGCACATAGGATTTGCTAAAGAGTAATAGATTCATGTATTGATGAATGGATGGTAATGCCTTACATACAAATCATAGATGCTCTAGATGAAAGTTACCTTGTAGTTCAGTTTCCAGTTTGACTCCGTGCTTTAGGATATGGCACTGGTACTTTGAATGCTTATTGTTCTTGTATTTTTTGTTATAGCTTTAGGCAATTTCACTCGAATATTTCATAAAAACACACTTAGGTGTTATTTCAATTCCTTGTTAAATTCTCCTGAAAAATAGCCAATTTCTTGAAGGATTATCTTGTTTAAACTTAGACTGGAATTTATCTGTTGTTTATCCACGTATGAGCAAATCATTCTCATCATGAATGACAATATATTTTAGGGATACCCTCCTGGATCTTACAGAGTCTGAAGTGTAAGAGAGATAATAGTTTTGTTGCATTTTTCTCGTTAAGTTGGCACAGTGCCTTCAGGACTTTTAAAATTGAGTATGGCAAGCTCATAGAAGCTTCTGCAGGTTCTACTTGGGTTGTAAAAAATGCCAACATTATGCACTATTTTGAATGAGTTACAAAATTATGCAAGACTATTTCTCAAGTCTTGTCAAGTTCCAAGAGTCGACACCATGCCCAATGGATAAGTTTAGGCAACTAGTGAGGATGTTTAGCAGGCAAACATATAGAAGATGTCACCAATTTTTTTACCTAATTTAGCTTCTAACTCAATCAAGTAAAGTTGGGATAGTTTTTGCAAAAATAAAGATAAAGGTACACATTCAATTCTACTAAGTTCCATTCATATACACAAAAGTATTATCAAATGAATTGCAGTTCATTATGCAAATGTATACAAGAGAAAGATTGCACAAAATTTTCACAAATGTCTTTTATTGATAATTACAAATGTATGGTGTCCCACACAAGTTGTGGGAATAACTATTTCAATACAATATAAGACATAAACTATACATTTGAAGAAATAGAAAGGAAAGAGCATATGGAAAGAGTAGGGATCCGTCATTGCCTAAATGATGAACCCCAAAGTTGAACTGTTGCTAAATGATACACCCCAAAGTTGAACTGTTGCATCATTGGAAAAGTATGATCAAATTCATCTATTATGAAGAATTGGTCTATGTGCCTCTAGTAATCACTATAAAAATGTGAAAGACAAAGCTATTTTATTTTTTCTGTCTTATCTTATACCATTTTACGAGAATGGGGGGGCCAATGTGCGAGAAGATCTTTGGAAACTAGGCATGAAAATTGCAAGTTAAAGAGAATGGGGGTGCCAAACTTACAGTACTCATTGTCCCTTGGTCATTGATTTTCCCTGAGTGCCCTCAACTTGGTCCTCGGCGCTGGTATTGACCTTGTTTTAGCTCCAAACTCTTCGTCGGCGCTGGTATTGACCTTGTTGTCACTCTTCCAAAGTCTTCCTCAATGCTGGTATTGACCTTTCACTTGTCCAATTTGATGAGCTACAACCTGCTTTAGTTAGGTTTTAGAGTATGTTAATTAAATTTAAAAAAATTATGGCGCCATTTAGAGTAGTGAATATAAAGCAAGCAAAACCTATTATGGCGCCATTTAGAGTAGTGAATATAAAGTAAGCCAAGCCTATTATAGTCATGAGGGAAATAATAAATCTCCTAGGATACTTTGTGAAACCATTTTCCTTGGTTAAAGGGAGGCCATAAAATATACCTTTGGGTTTTTTCAATCTTCAAATATGAGGATTTGCAAGGTTCTTAGCAACATGAGTAATGGAAATGTGTGCAATAAGAATTTTTGAACACACATGGAATCTCCTTGCCAAAGAAAGGAGATTCATAATTTAATATGATAATTTTTCTCAGCTCTAGAATCAACTTTTAAATCTTCTCCTAATAGGGCCAAAATCACATCTTCTTGTGTTTGAGAAGTCACCAGCACTGAACATAACCATCAAGCAACTTTTCATCAAGATTATAACATCACCGTCGATTTTGAGCATGTGCATCTCGGAGCCGCTTTAGTAACCTGTCATATAATGTACTAAAACTTGACATAAATATTAAAGCACTTTGATTAATAGTAATGTTATAATATTAATATATTATATAACAATATTATATTACATTATATGAATTATAATGATATATTTGATATATTAAGATTATATATAATCTATATATAGATTAATAGTAATTATATTAGATTATTAATATTATTGGTATATTATTAATAATATTAATATTGTATTAGATTAATAATAATTATAATATTGTTAAATGATTAATTATATTACAAATGAACGCTGCTTTCAAATTCTTAGCTTTGAATGAATGGTTGAAGCACCAATGTTGAATGTTGCAACTCTAGTAGGCATGAATAGAAGTAGAGGAGATTGTTTGGGAGAAGAATTTTTTCTAGTGCTAGGTTATGTGTTAGGTTATATAGGGTTAGGTTATATAGTGTTTGAGCCTAGCCTCAAACACTACAATTAGGGTTAGGTTATGTGTTTTCTTTAGGGTTAGGTTTGGGATTAGGTTTATGGTTATGGTTAGAGTTTAGGGTAATCCAAATCATAACCTAACCCTTTCTCTCAAAACCTTAACGTTGACCCTAACCCTCACCTTTATCCTATCTTTATAACCCTAACCACAACCAAAACTCTAACCCCAACCCTAACCCTAATTACCTAACCCTAAATATTATTTATTTTATTAATTAGTTGCATTCACTCTAATAACCCTAAACCTATCCCTAAACTTAACCCTAGCCCTATCCCTGGCCCTAATCCTAACCCCAACTCTAAGCCAAATATAAAAACAACCCTTAATCATAATTACAATAACCCTAAAACTTCATTCTAGATATAACCCTAATACTATAATCCCTAATTGTAATACTAAACCCTAACCCTAATTTCATATCTAATCCCAACCATAACCAAAACTCTAAATCTAACCCTAACCATAAAACATAAACCCTAATCTAACCCTAATCCTAACATTATTTTCCTAACCCTAACCCTAACTCTAAACCTAACACTAACCCGAACACTAAATCCTAACCCTAATTAAATACCCAATCATAACCCTAAATTGTAACATCATCCTTTGAATTGGATACTACATCAAAAATTATGTGTTACAATCATTGCTTCCATTGTTGGCATTTTTACATTGGGATGCATATATTTTTAAAATCAACAAAATCTTTTAATGTCTTGCCAAAATTAATATTATTAATTGTAATATCAAACTTATAAACATGTATCCAATTTAGAACATAAATAAGAAATATATGGTAATAGTTTCTTCAAAAAACAAAGTGATGTGGACTAGAAGGACTATAAGGACTATAATGATTTTAGAATATACACATAATGGATTTGTTGAAAAGGTTTTAGAAACTTTCAAACAAATGCAATTGGTAGATGCAAAGAAAAATTCCACAACCTGATGGAACTTCAGTAAATTGAAGCCAGGGTTAGAGGGTTTCTAAATTACTCAGGGTAACCTTCAGTATGGATCGGTCAAAACCCTCTTGCTATGTTTTAATGGTGAATTGTTGCCACGGTGGACCGGTCACTTAAGTGAGGTTTCATCCCTCTCGGGTCATGCTTAACCGGCCCTATTTCACTTGATTTGCTGGTATTTTTGGCGTAATGGCCTAGGTATTACACCACCAAAAATTTCAATGCGGGCTCCACTTAAATGTTCCATCTGAGGGCTGATGAGCCATCCGATCACATAATTCGATCTTGACCAGTTCTCACAGACCTCATAGGTTTTTCTGCTGGTGTCATCAAAGTAGTGCAAGGTTCGCGAGATATGGCCACGTGGCGTGAATGAATGGGTTTTCTTCCCGAGGTGTTCGATATGACAAGGGGTTGTCTTTTCACCGGTAATCGCCATCAATAACGGGGTAATCATGATCTCTCGCACACCTTGCATGGGCAGAGTAAATATTCAGGAGAGTGTTGCAAGATTCGTGAGGGAGTGGCATGTGGCTTTTCTTTTCATGCCAGTGGGATTATATGGGACCCATTGTGCGGTCTGGGTCTATTCTTCTACGGGTTTTTGATTGGATATGTTTTTTGAAGGCGTCGACATGGATTGTCAACATCCATTGACTTGATCTCCACCCTTCGTTTGTTAAAGTGCCTCCTGAATTGACGGTTCATTTATAGGGAAGAAGTGTGTGAGTTTCCTGCATGGCATGTATTACTTGGCTGTTGCTCGTGTCATTAACGATATAGGTTTCTTTTCTCCCAAGGATCTCCACCTAATTTCCTCCTGTGTGCGAATAGTGCCATCTTGCTGAGGGTATTCATAGTTATTTGGATCATTAACTATGCAAGTGCTTGAATCGCCTTCAAGTAATTGTACCCTACATACTGGCTTGCTCTATAAATTCTAATTGAATTGTATGTAATCAGCATTGCATTCTCTTGTGTCTAAGTGCAGTAAGGTTTTTCTTCTGTTTGTGGTTGCGCTTTGTTTCTATCATGAGTAAATCAGTTAAGTGAAGAAGTGCGAGGTTGGCTTCACTAGTCATGAAGAAATTTGATTCTCCTATGTCTCACAAGGCTATTATTAGGAACACTGGGAAGAGGCCAGTACATTGTTCGTCCCCGATAATCATCTCAGATTCTGATGAATCTAAGACTGATTCTGATTATCGATACTATTTGGCTTCCCTGGCCGATCTTATGGGAGTGGATGAGGAGGTTCTAGCAATTGAGCCAGTGTTTGCATTAGCACCAGGTCCAGTTGTTCGGGAATGTGCTTGCAAGGTTGGTAAAGAGGAGGTGGTGCCATCGCTATCGCAGGCTCGAACTCGTAGCGGTTGCTTGTACCGGGGCCGTGTTGCTTCTTCATGATTACTGGTAGTGGGTCCATTGGACGTGTCTTCTCTTCTCTTGTTTTTCTATCAAGTGGATGTGGATGTGGATATGGACGTGCGTGTGCTTTGCACGAAATTTTGTTTTTCGACTGGTTATTTCATAACCGTTTTGATTCCTTTGTTCATGCACGATATCATTATGACAAGGAATGTAAATTTGAATTTCATTTTGGTGCTGAAATTCAATTTGGTGTCACAATGTAGCCTAATGCTTGTTGCTCTCCTATTCTATAAAGGATATTTCACAGCTCATTGTGAAGGGTCAGAAAATTTTTGCAATTCGACGCTTGGAAGTTATACAGTCCTCTTTATTGTTAAAGTGTTATGAACATTTTGTTTTAGGAAGTCATCCTAGCGTTAGGTTTATATATAGATTAGTGTGATATGCTTTTTTAATTATTGATATCGATAGAAATCTATAAAATTAAGATGGTTTACTCTCCTGGGTATGTGCCATGGATTATGAATAGCTTTATCAAAGATTCATCTGTTCAGTTTCAATAGTTAATTGAAAATGTGATTCATTTTCTTGATTTAACTCAAAGAGTTAATCAAATGCTTGAAAAATAAGTTACATGTTCATGGTTGTATATACTCAGGATGCTTGAAGAAGTACTATCTTAATATGCTAAAATATCTCATGATAGTAATGCTATATGAGATGGGTTCATCGTATCAGGATTTTGTTCTGTATGACTCCGTTGCCCTATGGATGAAGCACTGGATAATGTTTGTGTCATTTTATTAGTTCAAGACTTGTAGGTTCTAAGCAAGGATATCCAAATACTAAACACAAAACACTTGAATACAACCTTGTCCTCCTCAGGGAGGTATTGTAACAAATAAGTGGGTCAGTTCCATTGCTCTTTGGTACTAGTAGTCATTCTCTGGTCTGCCAAAACCTTGAGATGATCACTATCCCTTTGAGTGTGTAGGAATTGTAATCTGTACATAGGAAGTGTTCTTACCAATCATGAGACATTCATGTGAACACGTTTAGGTTTACCCACCTTGGTCCTACAGAGCCAAAAGTGTAGGAGAAGTCAGTCCTTTACTGACTCTTGTTAGTTGGCCATTAGTGGTTGTAGTTGTCCTCGATAGGGGTTGGCTACCTCTTAGATATCTGCAACCTCTACATGGATTGTATTTTAAACACCAACACAACCTTCACCAAAATCCTTATTGGTTTCCTTAATATGGGAGATTTGGAACAAGGTATAGACATCCATCAAAGCATAATATGAAGATGATTTTTTTCAAATGTTGTGGTTGTAGATGCCCTTTTAAAATTTATACAGAATGTGGAAGGATAGAAAAAGCTTGTGAACTATTTGACAAAATGTCTCAAAGAATTGTAATCTCTCAATTTATTTTAGTGTCTATTTTGTTATACCCCATGTCCCAAATTGGGTATAACACAATAGACACTAAAACAAATTGATAGATTGTTATGAGGGCAGTGATGAGACTTTTCTAATTAGAGTGTATTCCATGAGATTACAATTATTCGAGGCATTGTGTCAAATAGTTCATGAGCTTTGTCTATCCTCCCACATTTTGCATAGATTTCAAAAGGGAATCTACAACCACAAGATTTGAGAAAATTCATCTTCATATTATATTTTCCTCATGATTGGTTGACTCTTATACTAAATTAATATGTTCAATTTATGTTTCCTACTTGATCTAACTATCCACAAATGGCAATTTAATAGTGGAAATATATGATCCTACTTTGGTATAAATTGTATATGCAATAGCAAGGTATGAATTAATATGTTCAATTAAGAGATGTTAAATGAAATGAATAAAACTAATGTAATGTAAATAAGGGAGACCAGTGCCTTATTGGGTAAAATAGAGTCAAATGAAAGCCTTTAATGAATGGTTTCTATCTAGCAGGTCCTCTAATTGTTTGGCATATAACTATGAGTTTACAACTGGTATAAACATGCAAGAGTGTAAATGATAAACCCTAGTTGAGGTAGAATATCAAATCTAATAATCTGATTCTTCTTAATGATCCGAATGGCATTCCTAGATTACTATAATTTACTGAAAGGAATTTTAATTCTTCTTTAAAAAATCCAATAAACCAAATCACACAAAAACAACAAATGTGTACTGATAAATAGAATATATACTTGATACTTCAATTTAAACAACCAAGAAACATCAGATTGGGGACAATCAAATAATCGCAAGAATTCAACAAACAATTGATACCAGAATGAAGCCACTAAATCAATAGTCTTTCATTATCTCCTTCAAAGTTCATACATGCAACATAGTCTCCTTGAATGTCATCATTTCTGAAAATTTAAAGCTTACAACAGTTTATCCTATTCCAATTCTATCTTCTACCCCTTAAATTTATCCAACAACAGATACTTATACATCAGTTTGCAAAAGGACGTGCCTTTTCAAAAAGGTTTAAAGCATAAAAGGTTTAACAAATCCACTATTAACTAATTTCTCTTGAGCCACAAATGGACTGCAGACATATGCTCCGTATAATTCTGGCGTTCACGAGTGTCGGCATCTCCCAACGCATCATGGATCACAATCTCCATCATTATCATTTGCTCATTTTGCTCACATGCTGCATCCAATATCGCATCTTTCAAAGTGGCTGTCTCTAGCATCCCTTGGAGTATTGTTTCACACCCACTTTTCCATGTAGTCGCTTCCTTCATTTTCCCTTCATCATCACATAACTTGGTGAATCTATCTTCGGCAACCTCTATCAATTCCTGCATATCCCCTTGTAACTCCACATAGAAATCTTTGTGCCTATCCATATTATAATTGGAATTTTCAATCTCTTCATTACTAGTAGTGTCCTCCTCCAATTCCTCAATTCTTTCCTGAATTCTGCTATCCACTCTCCTATGTTCCTTTATTGCATCTACGTATTATGAATGTTTTCCCCAGAGTTTATTTAACCAAGTGGTTAAAACAACCTTCCTTTTTTTTATTGTTGCAGCAAATGCATCCATTCTCCCTTGAGAGTATGCAGTTGACCCTTCCCAATGGTCTTTTTTCTGTGAACTCTCACCTTGAGTGAGCATCCTTGTTGGTTCTATTACACCACCTACCAAGTCTTTCAAGTGTTCATTCTCTCTCAACATCCTCTCATTATTGGTTTTGTACATCTCCCTTTCCCTTATCAATGCTTGGATTTGGGCTTTATTCAACTTGGCTATATTTATCCCAATATTAGCAGTCGCTACAGGATCAACCTCCCCAGCCTTTAGGGTCATGACATGTCCGAATGCCTTTTCAGTATCAATAACAATTGATTTCTTGTGAGGAGGATACAAGGCCCAAATCATCAATGTTTCATCATCAAGATTGTATCTTGATCCTGTGTATACCTCCATCACCTTCTCTATACTGAGCTTGTGGGTAGCATAGTTATCTTTTAAGAAATTATCAAAAACTAATGCAAAATTCATATCCAAACCTGGAAAAATCATAACACTTGGCTTTTCAAGCAGCTCCCTCCCCTTTTTAGGGGTCATGTCAATCATCTCTTTGTCCACTTCATCCTTTAAGCTTTTTAACAGTTGATCCTCATTCCCTGGAGTGACATTGTCAACCTGTCCCCTTATCTCTTTCCCTTTTTGCTTATATAAAAATGTCTTAAAATCTAAGGTCTTTATAAATTCATCATTTGATATGAAAGACCTATAGCCTTCATGTCTTGTATCTACATCCATGGTTTCCTCAACATCTATTTCTCTGGCAACATAGGCATACTCCCGAGTCTTCATTCTTGAAACTTTCCTAGATGAGCTTTGTGGCTTGTCTATTTTTGAAATCCCCTTAATGGAGGATAACAACTCAGCATCCACCAACTCCTGATTATGTTTTTCAATCACAATTTTAGCTTCCTCTGCCTCCATGTTTCTGATTATGTCATCAGATTTAAAGGGCACATGATGGTACCCTCCGAGATTTAATTTTTGTTTGGCATAGTGGATATACCCTTCTGGATCAAAGTTCTTTCTCACTGGTGCTCTGCTCATGTTGTAGTGCAATAATTTGTCCAGAATCAGATCATAACCTTCCTTGGCTAATACAGTGAAATCACTAAAACACAATGTATTGGGCATAAAATCCTGTTTCTTATATGAACTTAAGTTCATAACACTGGAGTAATCCATTTGCCTAACAATTTCAAGGTATGCAATTCTATCCGAGACAGTTCTGGGCAGAATGAAAGGTGTATCCTCAAAGCCATAAACCCTAATCATTGTGGCATTCTCTAAGCAATACCAATCCCCCCAGTTGTGGTTAATTGGTCCATTGTAATCTCTAGGCCTAATAAACCTTTTTACTTGTTCAGATAAAGAATAATCACAAGGATGGCTAAAAAATCTATACAAGGGTTTCACAAAGAATTCTTCAAAATGCAAGAAATTTGAATTGGAAAACCTGCTGTCCCAAATAGCAGTCCATAATTGAACAGGAAATGGCCTACCTTCCTTGTCAGATTGTGAAATCCTCATCTCCTGGGGCCATAAACCTAACTCTTGTCCAAAATACAACACTAAGTGCATCAACAGTGAGTAATTTATGAGATGGAGAACAGAAGCACCACTCTTTATCGCCATCAAACCTGCATCCAGCTCCTTAAAAACATGTGCATCATAGTCAAATGATCTGGAATTGTGGTACTGAATGTCTGCAGAAATCACCATGGGCACAACCACCATATGCTCAGGTACCTCCATCCCTAATACCTGTCCCACTGAGTAGTAAGTATATTTTAGGTAAGGTTCAAAGAGGTCTACATGAAAGGGTGGCCCCTCACTATCTTCCATTGGAGTAGGTTTGCCATGACACCTAACTCTGTGCAGAGGTAACCTCCACACTTTATAAATGGTGTCCATCCTTCTGAACTCACTACTTTGTCACTGCATATTCCCTCCATTATGAAAACCTCAGCAATTGCATTCTCAGATACATGTATCAATGGATTCCCTGACAAATCACATATAGCTTTCTTTTTCGAATCATAGTGTCCGACCAGCAATTTTACTAGTTTGACGTTAATAAAAATATTAGGGCACACTAATTTCCCTAAATTGAGCCTCCATGGATTGCATACTGGCTCAAAATATTTCTCCTATGGTAATGGAAATTGAATAACTCATAGCCTCTAATCGTAGTCCAAACATTACCTATAAATTTTCATTTGTCATCCAATTTGTCAACTTCTGCTTTGAGTTGTGTAGAACGCCTAGCTTTAGGTCTAGAACTAGGTAATTGGTCTATGAGGTCTTGATTTAGCTTCCTTTCAGTACCTTCTGGTTGCAACTCAGTCTTTTTCTTTTTTTGCTTTTGATTGGCTTCCCTCCCTGGGTTTTCTTCCCTTTAGTTTTCCTGAACCACTGCCTTCCATAATTCAAATTTTTACGAATTCTGAGAGGACGAGAAACTTACTGTAACTTCTTCCAAACTCAAGCCAAGTGAATGCCTTAATTTCTTTGCTGGTTCCCTTGCTCTCCTTTGCTTTGAATTCTACGAGACAATGATTTCTGTAGACACCCAGAATTGTCCCTATCATAACATTACCTAGTCGATACCCTAGGGACCAGTGACACATGATAACATTACCTAGTCGATACATGACCTTGAATTTTTTTTTAATATTTTACCTTAGGTCATTACATTATCTCACTTATCCCATTTATCCCACTTAATTACCTTCCCAATTAATTAAATAAATCTCATTTATTTAATTAATTCCCCTTTCACATGTCTCAAAATAATTCAAATTAAATATTTGAATTAATCCCTCTTATGTGTCACATGACTACAACTCTTCACATGCATAAATAATTTAAATAATTTAATTATTTAAATTATGAGATTCCCACTCACATCCTATTTTTACCCCCATTCATTGTGAGTCATAAGCATCTTTTATTCCAAAATAAAGAATAGAATCCCACTTATTTCCTCACATCCTAATTTTGGTCTCATGTCATAATCCACTTAATGTGCGTCATAGACACTAAAATAAACTTTTAATCCTAGCCATACATATCACAAATTTGACTTTTAATCTTGGCCATCGAATCAAATCAGCCTTCTCCTATAAATCAAGCCTTTCACAGGTCATTTGGGGAATCCTCTTTTAGCATCCTTACTCTGCCAAAATTTCTTCTTATCTATCTATCTATCTATTTTTCTTCTGTCATATTCATCTTATCATTATGTTGTGAAAATAAGCAATCAACATATCAACAATCAAACCTTCAAAATCTTGCATTCTCATGCAGGTGGAGAAGAGCAATGGAGATAAATCAAATCTAGCGTGGAGATTGGTTTGCTTTGCTTTTTTGTTTTGATTTTCATGCTTGCTTGTACTCTATTGTGCTAGTTAGGGTTTTGATATCTTGTTATTCTAGTTTTATATCTGATTTTCCCTAACTACAATTTCAATTGATCATACCCTAATATGCAAAATCTCCTACGCTTCGTGGCGCCATTAATGTCTTTTACTAATCGAGACATGAATGCTGCAAGTTTTTTTTTGAAATTCTCGTTGTCACATCCGGGTTCAACGATCACCCACCCGCTGAGACGTCTTGTAGTTTCCCCAACATCACAAGTCTCCTTGATAGTTTATTTCCTTTTGCTTTTATATCGCCATGACTTTCACTAAAACAACTATCACTCAGACTTAATGAATCGGGCCAACAGTTCTTTGCCTTACTCTGAAAGTACTTTGTCTCATCGAGATGTTCACTTTATCGAGTATGTCGCCGAGACCAAGCAATTTGTTCTGGCGATAGAATAATACTCGTTGTGATGTCTCTTAGATCTCCCCGCGGTGACATGTCTCACCGATATGCCTCTTCTTCGGCAAGACAAAGAGCATCATCTTATCGATACCCTTTATCTCCGTATGCTCAATTCTGTCGGTGTAACCCAAGGGGTCGGTAAGACTTTTATGAACTCTTCCCGGCATCGTTTGTCTTACCGATTGAGTCCTCCTTTTTCTTTATCAACAAGACCAATAGCGCTTCAGCCAGTGTTTTCAAATCTCTCTCCGATGACCAAAGTCTCTCTGATAGACTTCACTTTTCTCCAATTAGCAAAAGGTAACTTAGCTCAATATGACCTTACACTATCACACTGATACCTTTTGTCTTGTCGATAAGTAATACAAACCCACATTCTCCTAGTGTATAACTTTATCGGTATGACCCGTTTGATGTCTCACCAATACAATAACATCGATAAGACATTTCAAACCTCTGGCAGGTCCACCTATTCAACATTCACCCATCCACTAAGACGTCTTGCAGTTTCCCCAACATCACAAGTCTCCCCGATAGTTTCTTTCTTTTTGCTTTTTTATCGCCATGACATTCACCCGAAAAACTATCGCGTAGATTGAATGAATCGGGGCAACAATTCTTCACCTTACTCTGAAAGCTTTTCGTCTCACTGAGATGCTCACTTTATTGACTTATGTCGCCATGACCAAGTATTTGTTTTGCCGAAAAAATAGGTCGCGCCCATAAAAGGATATAGAAGTCGCGGTAAATCCTAACCTGGGAATTGGACATTCCAGCAGGTGACTAACATCGTCTTATGGTCGTTCATTTATTTGTCAAACCAGGGAACGTATACTTGAAATGGAGCGGCACTGTATGTGCACTAAGAACCGGTTTTAGCCATAACTTTCTAGAAGTAAATGCTCGAAAGGAATTCTAATTCTGATGTAGGGACATGAAGTAAAGTCTTACTAACTTAAACATCACTTAACTAAAGCAGGAATCATAATAACAATTACTGGAAACAAAAACCATGAACTGGCCTTATGCTGCAGGAACAGTTTAAGACTGAGTTTGCATCAAAGCTTACGGAAATGGAATTCTAGCAGATAAATAACAAAAAGGAAATAGTTAACTACAGATACTCACTAAGTGGCCCCCCTTAGCAAGCATCAACCAATTACGCAGGAATAGAACTCAAAACTTCATCAGTTTTTATTCATACTTCTGAATCTCATACATGGTTGTTGCTTGTAAGAAACTTAATGCAAAGCTTTGTTCTTCATTATAACAGTAAACAATTACAATCTATTGTATCTCTATGCTCTAGTCTAAACTCTCTTTTGATCAACCTTGTTCACTCACGCAAGAGAAACCTTTATTTAAAGAAAAACGACTAACTAACTAATCAACTAACAGAGGAAGCCACAGGTATAAATGCCACCTGAGACAGAGGAATAGACTTCATAAATGCGAGTCTATCCGCTTAACTATCTCAGAGGAAATCTAGAGCTCCACTCCTTCCTAGATCGATGATTCATTTGGTTCTTTCCCAAAGACTCAAACAAAAGAATCCGTGCTTTGAATGACTCCTTCGCTGGTGCGCTGAAGACGACCTTTTCCTGTGAGTTCTGCTGTGTATTGACTTGTTCATATCAGCTCCAACAACCTGTAGAACATATGGCAACAGAGGCACAAGAATGCATGCACTCATAATAGCACGAAATTCTTCATTAATCACATGCATTCAATTCATCTTACTTATTCAAATACTACATTCATCACACCAGTCAATTAGGAAGTCAAAATAGGGCTATGATTATAGATAGGCTAAGGTATTTATGCATCAAAAGTATAGGATTTCTTATTATCAAATACTACCCATAAACATTAAAAGTTTGTAACCATAGAGTTTAAACATTCATAAAAAGAGAACAAGAGTTTCTAAATTTGAAATCATGACATCCAAATTATAGTCATATTATGGGCTCATCATCTACCCCCTACTTTATCCAATGCTGGTCCTCCAGCATTAGTCTTCCTGGTTGTATCTTAGAAATCTGTAGGAGTTACATGGCCTTGTAATGCAGTCCCAAATCTGAAGTAAAAACCCCTACAGTTCTGCCATCTTTCATATCTTCTGGCCTCTGTGTCTTCATTGAGCTCTGTGGCATGATAAGGATATAATGGCCAAAGTAAAGTAGGAGGTCTAAATTTTAGTGGCATCCATAATTCAAATCTTTTCTGGAGGCCAATCTACATGTATCTTTCAGACCCTCTGAGAGCTGCTATCAAATGCAGGGGACTATGAGGCTCGGACTTCTTCAAACCAATTGTCAACTTTTCCCATCTGATTTTGCTCCTGGAAGCTGCAAGCTTCCAAAACGAATATGGTTGGTGCTTGAACTCGTCATAGACTTGTTTCCTCAAATCAAATATCCTCATCCTGGCTGTAGGATCATAAAAACCATACGCTACAGAAAACCAGGCCCTCATAAATTCTTTGGGATCTGTGCTTTCTGATCTCAAGGGAAGAGGTTCTTTTCATCCAGTCTCCTCATAGTCTTCAAATTTCCTTCCATAATTAGCTTCATTTGCTGCCCAGGACATTAGTGATCTTAAATCGATGTCACCAATAAACAAGAGTGGATTCCACTTAGTTTCATCAGGAATTAATAAACCATGCAAATAGAACTCACACATGGAATTCCTCAGCCAATCAGGTGCCATTTGATATGCATCATAAAATTCTCTAGCAGTGGTAGGAACAGGGTCAAGGTCTTTAGAAATCCTCATCCACTGAAACCACAAAAACTGCTCTTTGAGGCACTTTGCATAAACTCTAGGCGATGGCCTACATTCCATAATCTGACCTGCTACCTTCATCATTTTATTTATTTTTTCCTTTACTTCCTGGATTTCCTGTTTTTGTCTTTCAATTTCTTTCTTTAGCTTCTTCTTCTCTTCCTTCCATAGACTCCGTTGCATTTGAGTTTCAGCCAGAAGGCGGAAACTCAAAGTCTGAAGTGTCACAGGATTCCAGGTTTCTTGAAGGTGCTCTAAGCATTGGGTTAGCAGTGGTTTCTTATATCTAACTAATTTCTGGCATGTTTCAAAAGATAATAGGGTTGCATTGGATGTCCCAGGTTGCTCTGGTTGCTCCTGCTCTTGCTGTAGGATAGACTCTTGTTGTTGGTCAATAGAGGATTCTGATTCCCTAGAAATTCTGTCAGCTGCCTCAACCAAGTCATCAAGGCTTGACATTTTCCCCCCATCAGTATGGCCTTGCTGTTCTTTCTCAACTTCCCCTGTCTCTTGTTGCATTTCAACAGGAATTTCTGAGGTGTTGGGTGGGAAATTCTCGAATGTACTCTGAGAATTTTCAGGAATGAATTCCTTGGACTCCTTAGAAATGACAATTATTTTTGGCTGGGTAGAAGAGGGTGGGGTAGCCTGATTTTATTTTCTTGCAGAAGTTCTTCTTGGTAATGTAGTTGAGGTAGGAGATTCATGGGTCGTTTTTCATTTTCTAGCTTGCTTGGGGGTTTGAGAATTGGAAGGGGAGGATGATGAAACCGTGGTGGCATCGGGCGTTGCTGCAAGAGAAAGTCGGGTAGCTTGTTTTTGCTTCTTGGTTTGAAGGTTTTCTCTTGGGGTATGCCTAGGGCTAGATGGTTCAGCTACCTTGGTTTTCCCTTTTCCACTTCTTGTTGCAGACCTGGTTTTAACACGGGTAGAGGGCTCAGTTCTAACGGCTGCAGGACTAGGTGCTGTAGGAGAAGCAGGGGAATCTTGTTCAACTTCTCTACTTGAAGACTCTACTCATTTTCTCTTTTTCTTGGGTTTTGCAGGCAATGTTCTTGGAGGCTCAGGAGGCTGCAACCCTTTCTGGGCAACAAATTCTTTCTAGGAAAGGGGAGAAACATCCCTCAGGGAATGCTCAGTTAGTTTTTTAATGAGGGCATGGTGAGAGACTGAATTGTCTTTCCTTTTCTGAGTTTCACTAGCACTACATTCTAAAAGTTTTAACAAATAATTCAGGACATTTATAGCTAATCCATGCCTTATGTGGCTTAACAACTTAAAATGATAGGAGTGCAAAAAGGAAAAATGTCCTTCGCAAGTTAAGTACCTGATTATATAGGAGGCATACTCAGAATAGGGGTAAAGTAGAGACACTCTTCTGCACCCTTGCTTTGAAATTTTCAAAGGTCCGTCACCTAGCATTGTGAATTCTGCCCTGACAAAGATGACATCCCTTCCTGTAGGAAAGTCTTCACTAGCTGTAGGAAGACCTATTATTTCTGCAATCCTTTCCTCAGTAACTGCTACTGCCAAGCCCCAAACTATGGCTTCTCCCTCAGAAAGAGTTCTTAAGAACTCGCAAGCAACCTCATCATCGAAGGAATCGATGCTCAAGAAGTAATTTAACCATCCGCATATGCTAAATGCTTGAATAATCTGAGGGTCTTGTGTCAAGGATTCATGAGCTGCAGGTTCACGACGTACAAGCTAACCACCCATTTTCTCAACTGCTTTAGCTATAAACCCTGAATCTCAAGTCTTCTGAATATTCAAAAACTCTTTTCTTTGCTCTGCTTCTCCCTATTCTGCTTCTTTCTCTTCTTGCTTTACCAGAAATAATGTAAAAACAATTGCATGCAATTATTTTGAGGAACTACTTAACTAGCAGTTAACTTATTGATCTAGATAAGGCATGCATTCATTTGGTGGCATGTACGATAAAAATTGTTTTCATTGAACGTGGCTATAGCAAAAAGGAAAGAATTGTTTCAAATTATCCCTGCCCCCTACTTAAAATGTGACATGTGGGAAGTATAGGTGAGGCATGGGGAGTAATGATAGAATTGACTGATAGACATAATGCAATAAAGGAACAAATAAAATTAATGAATGATATGACGAATAGAAAGAATATCGCGTACCTTTTAATAAATGCCTGCGGATGTTGGTAGATTTCACAGCATAATCGGAAATGATGTTTTGGAAAGAAACCATAAATGATCGTTGTACGGGAGATGGATGATATGGATGGGTGACATAGAAAAGAAGGATGGAATGAGTGATTGATGGCGATGGATAATGATGAAGAAGTTGGCTTTCGTACAGAAAACCTTTATTATGGACGTTTTATCATAAGTCAAAGAGACGCTGCAGGAAGAGGACCGAAGCCCTTTGCTACATGAAGATCATTGGCCATAGGAGAAACAAACTGTTGCATGAATTCCTCTTTTGAAGCCAGTTTATGGTACAACCGAAGACGGTGCCCATTAACCAACAGTTTAAAGCGGACAAGATCGATTGTCACCAACTGCACCGAACCGTTATCAAATACATTCTCAATTTCATATGGATCGAGCCACCTTGTTGTAAGCTTACCTTGATTTTCCTTATATCTAGAGTCGTAGAGTAAGGCCCAATCACCAACTGCAAATCGCTTTGTCTTGATATGGTGATCGTGCCACTTCGCCCTTTGTTGTTGCACTGCTTCAGTGTGCTGTAGGGCAGCTTTCCGCATCTCATCCAATGCATTCAACTAGAGGAGGCATTCTTTTTGCGTTTCAGAGAGATCAATCTGTAGCTAAAGAGCAGTCCTTAAAGTTTTATGTTCAAATTCAATTGGCAACATAGCAATCTTACCATAAAGTAGCTCAAAAGGTGTGAATCCTGTAGTAGTTTTCCAAGTTGTCCTGTAGGCCCAGACTGCTTCTGGTAGATGGCTGCTCCAATCCTTCTTATGTAGCTTCATTGTTTTGGTGAGGATTGCTTCCAATTCCCTGTTAGTAACCTCCACCTGACCATTTGCTTGAGGATGATATGGGCTTGATTTCCTATGTCTGATTTTATAATCATTCATCAACGCTGTGATTAGTGTTGATGTGAATTGAGCTCCTTGATCAGTGACGAGTTCCCTGGGAACTCCAAACCGTCTGAAGATTTGTTCATACAGAAATTCAGCAACTTTGTTGTCCCTGGCATGTGCCATTGCCTTTACCTCCACCCATTTGGTTACATAGTCAGTGCACACCAAAATATAGGACTTTCCATTGGATGGTGGGTCTATAGGACCAACAAAATCCATACCCCACTTATCAAAGGGGGTTACTACCACTTGAGGCTACAGAGGCATTTCATCAGTCTTTGTTGGTCGCTCCATTCTCTGGCATTTGTCACATTTCCTTGTATATGCTACAACATCTTTGTGTAAAGTGGGCCAATAATACCCTTTATTCAGTACATTCATTGTTGTTCTTTTAGAGGCAAAATGGCCACCACATGGCTCATCATGACAAACATGCAGTATGTCATATGTCTCGTCTTCCCTCACACACCTACGCATGACTTGATCTAGTCCAGTATAGAACAAACAGTCGGCTATCCAGGAAAAGTTGAAACTCTTCTCAATCAACAACTTTCTCTATTTTGGGGAGAAGTGAGCTGAAATTCTATTGGCTGCCAAGTAGTTTGCAATATCTGCATACCATGGGGTATGAGCAGCAATATAGAATAGATGTTCATCAGGAAAAGTATCATCAATTACCTCAGATGTGGTAGGTGTAGCTGTTTGAAGTCTTGATAGGAAATCAGCGACGACATTTGCTTTGCCTGGCTTGTCAATGACTGTGATATCAAACTCCTGCAACAACAGTAGCCACCTTGCTAACCTTCCAAAAATGGCAAGTTTATTCATAAGGTACCGTATTGCTGCATGATCAGTGTGAACAAATACTTGGTAGCCAATTACATAATGCCTAAAATTATTCAAGGCATACACTACTGCTAGCAACTCCTTCTCTGTGACAATGTAATTCAATTCTGGCCCTTGTAGATTCTTGCTGATCAAATAGATAGCATGCTCAATGGAATTCTCCTTCTGTCCTAATACAACCCCTATTGCATGATCAAATGCATCTGTATGTATGTGAAAGGGTAGAATCCACTTTGGTCCTTGAAGAATAGGTGCTTTAGTAAGTAGGTCCTTCAGGTGTAGGAAAGACTTGTCACAGGCCTCAGTCCAGTGAAATTCAGAGTCCTTCATTAATAAGGCATACAATGGACTGACTATTTTGCTAAAATCTTTTATAAATCTCCTATAGTATCCAGCATGGCTAAGAAAGCTCCTTACCTCTTTCTGTTTGGTAGCACAAGGTAGATTAGAGATGACCTCAATCTTAGCAGGATCAACCTGTATTCCTGCAGCAGAAATATAATGACCAAACACTATTCCCTCTTGCATCATCATGAAGCACTTTTGACTGTTCAGTGATAGGTTGTGATACTCACATCTCTGGAGTACTTTCTTCAAGTTTTCTTGAGCTTCCTTAAATGTTATACCATAAGCAGTAAAGTCATCCATATATATTTCCATGCAATCATGTGATATGTTTGAGAAGATGCTTATGACTACCCTCTGGAAAGTTGCAGGAGCATTGCAGAGACCAAAAGGCAAGACTGTGTAGGAAAAAGTCCCCCAAGGGCATGTAAAAGTAGTCTTTTTTTGATCCTCATGAGCAATTTTGATTTGATTGTAGCCACTGAAGCCATCTAAGAATGAGAAATACTTTTTCCCAGCTAAATTATCTAGAACTTGATCAATGAATGGAAGAGGAAAATAATCTTTCTTTGTTGCCAAGTTGAGTTCTTTGTAGTCTACACATACCCTCCACCTTCCTCCTTTCTTCAGAACAATAACCAATGGGGAAACCCACTGGCTATCTGAGATTGGGTAGATAAAACCAACATTCAGCATTTTCTGCAACTCCTCTTTAACAATCTCTCTCAAGGCTAGATTTATTTTTCTTTGAGGCTGCCTGATAGGTCTGAACTCACTGTTAATGTATATGCGATGTGTATAGAGTTTGGGGTCTAAACCCTTCATGTCACCATATTCCCAAGCAAAAGCGGACTTATGACTGGTAAGCATTTTAACCATGGATTCTTGTTGCTCACTGGTGAGGTTTTTATTGATGCTCACAGTTTTTCTTGCTGCTACCTCAATTTGGGAGGTTAAATCAACCATATATACTGCAGGCAGAAATGGCATTTCTGCCTTGTGGGGTAGCAAGGTGTGTAAGCAGTCAGTTGCTGTAGGATAATGAGCTGATGTAGGTGAAGGAAGCATGGTCTGTAAGGAACATGGGTTCTTTTCACAATCAAAGTATTCGGTACCATAGTTATTCAGTAGGATATTGGACAATATATCCTCTTCTTCTTGTTGTGCAATGAAAGACTCTCTAGTAATCATCATTAATTTGGCCATGGAGTTCACCTCCTCTTCTTCTCCCAAATCTAGTCAAACAGCTTCTCCAGACTCAGGCTGGGGTTGGGTTGGAGAATAAAGGGTAAGCTTCTTTTTGTTATACCCATAAGATATTGTCATGTTACCCGATCTACAACCAATGTAAGCGTCAGCAGTAGCCATCCAAGGCCTTCCTAGTATGATAGGATATCCCCCTAATGATGCCTTAGAAGATAAGACCATAAAGTCAATAGGGTACTCCCAGGAATCCAAGGTGACTACAAGGTTTTCAACTACCCCATCAAGTTTGATAGTTGAGCTATCAGCAAGCTGCAATATTGTAGGTGTAGCCTTTAGGTCTAAAATACTAAGTTGTACAACCAAGTCCTTTGTCATGACATTGATAACTGCCCCAAGATCTACTAAAGCATTCTTAATTTGCACCCCATTAATATTGATCTCCACAACAGGACTTTCTGGATCAGAATATTTTGGGATGGTAAGCTTCCCTAGCATTAAGTCAAAGAGTTGGCCTATGACATGGACAGTTTGAGGATCTTTCTTTTTCCTCCCCGATTTCTTTAGACATGCTTCCTTAATGGCTTTGCTATAGATAGGTACCTCTTTGACTGCTTGGAACAAGGAAATTTTTACACATATATGCTTTACTTGGTCAAGGATGTCAAAGATAGGTTCTTTTTTTTAACATTTTCACCTTCCGACCTTTGTGGGAAAGGAGGGGACACTTCATTAGATGCCTTAGGTAATGATGGAATCTTAACTGGCTCATTTGGTTGGGAAAGGTCATTTGTATGCTCTTCTTGGTCAGCTTCCTCAAATGGTAATTCTAAGATTATGGGAGGAGATGGTGCGGGTAACACAGTTCCTTAGCGTAAATTGATATTATTTAGGTTGAGAGCATAGGTAGGCTGATGATTAGGATCAACAAAAGACTTGCTACTGCTGTTGCTGTGGCTGCTGGTTATTTGGATTGGGTGTGGCCTAAGCCGGTAATTGGGTTGGCTTTGGATTGGGACCTTGATTAGGTGCAGGAGGTGGCATAATGGATTGCTGCTGGGGTTGCTGCAGGAAACCAGTGGATGGATTTGACCATTGTTGGCCTCCTCTCCATTGGTTAGACTGCTGCCAATTTCCTTGCGAAGGTTGCCACTAATTTTGCTGTGGTGGTTGCCAATTCCCTTGTGGGGATTGCCAATGGTTTTGCTGGGCATTTAGCCAAGGATTATTCCATTGTTGTTGAGAATATGGACCATAACTTGGGGGGTATTAGTTCTGCCATTGATTATTATATGAACCAAAATTTTGCAAGGGGTCCTGAGGCATACCTTGTCTTGGGGCCCATGGCCTGCGCTGAGCAACAAAGAACACCTCTTCCTCTCCTTCAATAGTTTTAAACTCGGTAGAAAGATGGTGCACCTCCAAATTGGCCACCGATTTGTATCTATAGTCCTTCTTCCTCTGTCTGCAGTGAAGGCAATATTCAGCCAGCATCGCATCAGCTTCTTCCTTCTTCCTTCTAGCTTGCATTGTGTCTAGATAAGTAGCTACATCATTGATGATGTCTTTCTTGAGGTCAGACAACAGATTAGAGAGTTCTCTTTTTGATACGCCTGAGCCACTTCTTTTGGCAACAGAGGGTCTGAATCCCCTGCCTTTCTTGACACTTGCCCTAGAGTAATTGAGACATATTGTCTTGATGTCATCCCAATTACTTTAGGTAATATCTCCTCTGCCCATGAGGTCTAGTGCTTCCATGCAGGTATCATTGACTCCCCTTAGAAAGAGAAGTTTTTTAGACTCTTCATTTAGCTCATGCTGAGTATTTTTCTGCACACTGAACAAAAACCTGGAGACATAGTCCTCCAAGGTTTCATCCTCCTTTTGTGCCATCTTGAAGAGGTCGTCTCCTCTCATATCATTTCTCCTGTAATATTCCTTATACTTTCCTAAGAACAATTCCTTCAATTTATCCCAAGTGGCTGCTGCATTGCCTCCTAATCCCATGAACCATCTTAAGGCTAACTCCTTTAAGGTAGAAGGAAACAATTTCATCTTATGGGCATCACTAGTATAATCATAACTCCTACATAGGATATTAAATTCGAACAAGAAGGTATGAGGGTCTTCTGTAATCAGGTCATAGAACTTTGGGAGCAATGAAGCAGGGATATTTTTGAGATTATTATTGTCATGGAACTCAGGGAGTGGAAAGGGAAAAGTAGGCACTGCCATCCTTGGTGGTGGTGGTCTTGGGTTAGCTCCTAGCTGGTAGACAACAATGGCTAGTGGATTGTTATGGGTATGCAGGTTATTCAACTGTGATGCGAGTAAGTCAATATTATCAAGTATATCGAACAATTTCAAACTGGCCTCTGAGGAAGAAGAAGATGAAGTGACAAGGTCCTATCCGACATCCAAATATGGTTTTTCTGGGACAATTTTTGGGTCAGTCTCTAGGTGATTTTCTTGGATATATAAATTTCTAGGAAGGAATCTTCCAAATTGGTCCCTTCTTCTATGCATGTAACAGACTTAACTGAATGAAGAATTTTTAAAACTTTGAACACTAAAACTATTGCTAAAAATGGTTAGGACAGGTTCTCAGCTTGACACCATCCCCGACAACGGCACCAAAAATGGTTGTGCCCATAAAAGGATATAGAAGTCGCGGTAAATCCTAACCTGGGAATTGGACATTCCAATAGGTGACTAACATCTTCTTATGGTCATTCATTTATTTGTCAAACTAGGGAACATATACTTGAAATAGAGCGGCACTGTATGTGCACTAAGAACCGGTTTTAGCCATAACTTTCTAGAAGTAAATGCTCAAAAGGAATTCTAATTCTGATGCAGGGACATGAAGTAAAGTCTTACTAACTTAAACATCACTTAACTAAAGCAGGAATCATAATAACAATTACTGGAAACAAAAACCATGAACTGGCCTTATGCTGCAGGAACAGACACAGGGATGGATTCCTTATGCTGCAGGAACAGTTTAAGACTGAGTTTGCATCAAAGCTTACGGAAATGGAATTCTAACAGATAAATAACAAAAAGGAAATAGTTAACTATAGATACTCACTAAGTGGCCCCCCTTAGCAAGCATCAACCAATTACGTAGGAATAGAACTCAAAACTTCATCAGTTTTTATTCATACTTCTGAATCTCATACATGGTTGTTGCTTGTAAGAAAATTAATGCAAAACTTTGTTCTTCATTATAATAGTAAACAATTACAATCTATTATATCTCTATGCTCTAGTCTAAACTCTCTTTTGATCAACCTTGTTCACTCGCGCAAGAGAAACCTTTATTTAAAGAAAAACGACTAACTAACTAATCAACTAACAGAGGAAGCCACAGGTATAAATGCCACCTGAGACAGAGGAATAGACTTCATAAATGCGAGTCTATCCGCTTAACTATCTCAGAGGAAATCTAGAGCTCCACTCCTTCCTAGATCGATGATTCATTTGGTTCTTTCCCAAAGACTCAGACAAAAGAATCCGTGCTTTGAATGACTCCTTCACTGGTGCGCTAAAGATGGCCTTTTCCCGTGAGTTCTGCTGTGTATTGACTTGTTCATATTAGCTCCAACAACCTGTAGAACATATGGAAACAGAGGCACAAGAATGCATGCACTCATAATAGCATGACATTCTTCATTAATCACATGCATTCAATTCATCTTACTTATTCAAACACTACATTCATCACACCAGTCAATTGGGAAGTCAAAACAGGGCTATGATTATAGATAGGCTAAGGTATTTATGCATCAAAAGTATAGGATTTCTTATCATCAAATACTACCCATAAACATTAAAAGTTTGTAACCATAGAGTTTAAACATTCATAAAAAGAGAACAAGAGTTTCTAAATTTGAAATCATGACATCCAAATTATAGCCATATTATGGGCTCATCAAAAATGATACTCACCGTGATGTCTCTTAGATCTCCCTGTGGTGACATGTCTCACTGATACGCTTTTTATTCAATGAGACCATGCACATTGTCTTCTCGACACCCTTTATCTTCGTATGCTCAGTTCTGTCGGTGTAACTTGAGGGGTCGGTAAGATAATTCTCCCCGTCATCGTTTGTCTCATCGAGTGAGTCCTCCCCTTGCTTTATCGGCAAGACTAATAATGCTACGGGTAATGTTTTAAAATCTCTCTCCGATAGACTTTACGTTACTCCAATTGACAAAAGGTAATTTAGCTCGATGTGACCTTACATCATCTCACCGATACTTTTTGTCTTGCTGATAAGATATAGAAACCCGCATTCTCTCTGTGTATAACTTAATTGGTGTGACCCTTGCTATGTCTTGCCGATACATTTAGGATATGTATATTATCATCGATGAGACCTGCATCAACTTATGCCGATATTTTCATATGTAAAGATTTTAATGTCAGATGAAATTTATGGGGCATTATGGCACAATTTTAAATCAGATTTTGGTAAAATATGCTATGTGAGGATATTTTTGTCTACATTATGAATCTTTTTTCGGAGACTAATAATCATGAGGAAATAATGAATTTGTCAAATTTGACAGTTCCAACAGCATGAAGGTTTGATGTTTCATGACAGTACTAGCATTTTAGTTATAATGATATATTTAGAGCTCATGGCTCTCCTTTGTATAAACATATCACAATTTTGAATAATATAATCAAGGGTTATGGCGTTCATCTCACTGTTATCATGGTGTGTATGATTTCCATTTTTACTTTAATTCAAAGAGTAAATTAAAATGCTTGGATGGAGTCATAGATGGATATGTTTGTAAAAGGATTTGATAAGAAGTATTGAGTTAGGATAGAAATTGACACTGTTGTAATGCAATATTGTCAGAGATCTTATATGTTATGTGTTTGAACCTATTATGGAAATCTAAATATTTGTGAATTAATTTGACTCCCCAATAGTATATGGCACTGGCCTAAATCATATGTGTTTGTAAGGTTTTGTGTCTGTTTGTCTTAGCTTAGAGCTTGCTGCCAAATTGCAAATTAAATGAATATCTTATGTGGTGAAATGTCATTTTAATCATCTCATGCTTGAATTAGTTGATACTATTGATGGTTTTCTATTGTTTAAATTGATATATCAAGCATATATATATATATATTCAGTTTACCAATACACATTTGCTGTATTTGTGTGATGTGATTATTTGGTTCTTTCAAGTAAAGATTAAACCCTCCTAGTCAATCACAGTAACTAAAGAGTATTAATTGTATCAATAAGAAGAATCACATAACTAGGATTGTCATTCTATCTCAAGTAGAGTTTGTTAGTCATTTACTTGCACATTTATACAAGTTATAAACTACATCTGTGTGCCAAACACTTTGAATTATTGCCATCATAGATTACACTTTTATAGATCTTCATTAGACTCCATACACCCAACAAGGCAGTGGTCTCACGCTTTCATCTTTTGGTTTATCCATTTTATTTTTTACATCTGTTAACTAAACATATTCTAATATAATTCAAATATAATTAAAATTAAAAACATCATAAATTAATTATGTAACCACATAAGTCAAATATAATTCTTTCAAGAAATTAATATCAAATAGATAATACAAATTAATGTCATTGATCTTCTTCTTCATTTAACTCTTTGTCTGTATCATCTGATCCAGATTCAACATTGTAAGGATTGGTCATATCATCATCATCATCATTGATATCAATTTTGATAATGTCATCATCCACACGGATATCATCTTCATGAACATTAACTCCTACATCATCATGATCTAGTTCCTCCTCTTTGACATCTTCGTCAGGCACATCATCAACTAACTGTTGATCCTGATCATCATCTACATCATCTTCTATTTCTTTAGTATCTTCTTCTTCCACCACATTATACTTTACCGGCCTTCCTCTTGGATCATGTCTAACAACATATGACCAACCCGCTTTACCTGGAACCTTTGAGTAAAATACCTGCTCACATTGGCTTGGAAGAACATAGGGCTCATTTCTAGCTCGCTCAAAATACCTTGTATTAACCATGGTAAATCCATTATCATGTTCAATAACAGTTCTCTCGGGATCATTTTCATTCAATCATAGCCTGTACCATAGGACGATGAACAAAACTAATTTGAAGGACTTAAAGTCACACTCAAGTATATCATCCAAAATCCCATAGTATTGATTTTCTGAGACTTCTGGATGTATGTCGCTTCTAGATGAAACATTAGTCACCTGGAAGACTGCAGTTATCCCAGAATCACAAGTTTTCTTCGTGTCATCCAACTTTTTGATTCAAAATTTATGACCATTGCACCACATAGCCTTGTGGTGTTTCACCTGCAATATGTCAAACATGCAAAACTTATTGCAATATCGTCAGTTGATAAACATATTTATTCTTGGCCGAATGTATGCAAAGAAAAAAATCTCAATATATATATACATCAATATAATTGAAAATAATAAAATAATATGGGTGATTATTATATTTATACATACTTGTTTATCTCTTAAACCATATGATAAATCAATTTCCCTTGGTGTAACATTGGAATCTCCATTATGATGAGCTTCTTTAACCAATGAAGCCACACCTTCCCATGTTAATGCGCGACTAGATTGTTGACATCGTTCAATCCATACCATCATCCAATCAAGATTATTTGCGATGTACAAATGTAGTGCATCCCACTCACAACCAACTGTATAAAAAAAAAATGAAATTCAAAAATGACATAATTAGTTAATTACCATAGTATACGACCTTAATTTATAAGTACAATATACATAAAAACCAAATGTAAAATGTATTCTAATTAATCTCTGGTGCAAGAGCACACCTAGGCTAACCTCCATAGTTAGGATATTTTGGGCTTGTATCTGACATTAGCCAAGTCAGAGTAATTGTATATTTGTTTTGGACCTTAGAAGGTCATTGTTGTGGCTAGGTGAGTTAGTAATTAGGACTAAGGTCACCAAAGTTAGTCATTGTTAATAGTTTTTACATTGCTTAGCCTTAGTAGCTTAATTTGGGATTTGAGTCTTAAATGTGTTTTAAACACATGAATGATGTTAGAAAGATTCCATGAGGCCTTTAATGGTGTTGGTTACTCAAAATATAGGACATAGAGGTCCTAAGAGTTAGGAAGGTGGCATAATGACAGAGTTGCCAAATGTTGTTACAAAATTGTCATGACAACAGTTGCCATTATGGAAAATGTTGCATGCAACTCAGTTACATAGGATACCCTAAAGGATAGGAGTGGGGGATCAACCAACATACCCTAAAAACATGGTGAATGGAATCTAATATGAAGCAGGCTTGAATTCAAGAAAGAGGGAGATTGTAATCAAGTTTTTGGAATAGAAGATAGCTCTGTAATTTATGTTTTTATGTGAACTCTGAGTGTTATTGAGTGACAGTGATACTAAGTGAATTGGATGTTTTGATTTAGTGCTAGAGTCATGTTCATGGGATAGTATTAAACTTTTTTCATTCTAAAAGTAAGTTGATTTATGTTGTTTTAGTGTCCTGAATAGATAGGTTAAGGTTTAAGGGTTTTATTGGTCCTGTCTTGACCAGCTTGTGTTTTTATGGCTCCCCCATGAAATCTAGTCACGGGATTTTCTTGAGGGTAGATGGATGTGTTAGGGGAGCCATTGGTCTGTACATATGTAGAGTTAGGAGTCATGGAGAGTGGAACAATTTTTTTAATGTCAAGTCCTAGGTGAGCTTAGAGTGCCCGATTAGAGGTTTGACAGTAATGAATTGAAGAATTTAGGCAGGGGATTGAGGTACAGTACGTAACAAGTATAGTTCCAGGTAGGGTATAAACATATCCTAACATGCTAGAAGGATTGAGGTTCTATCAATCCATATGACTGAGGTTTGAGCAAGAAAACTAGTGGGGTCCTACAAACTAGGCCTAATAGCCCTATTTAACCTAGATAATAGGAAACCAGTGTACGAAGGACTTAGGAGTATAGAATCTTTTGAATCCTTCAGAAAATCCAAAAGGGTATTCGAATGTGGAATTGGTTTTTATAAGTTGTTTGGAAAGTTTGGGCAGGAATGAAGTAAAGGTCTCTGTCAAGGGTTACAAGAAATAGGCCTCCTCAAGACCAATTCTTGAAATTGGTAGGAAAGGAGTTTGGAGATCCTCCAAGATGGGTCCAGTTGGAAGTACATGGCATGTTTCCAATGTGTTTGGAACCCCTGCAATCAATTCAATATTTGTGTGATGTTGGCACTTAGAGTCTTCTAAGTGTAGGAGAGAGTTTGCACATAACAAAGTGGTGTTAGTCTTTCAAGGTGAAGCACAAGGTGTGAGACTCTTGGAGAGGAGTTGGATTAGGACTTAGTTAATCATCTAAGCCTAACAAGGACCTAGAAAATATTAGGTTCCCAGAAGAAGACAAGGAAATGTCTTCTTAGCTAGTCGTGCAAGAAAGCCTTGGAACACTTACACCAATCTCCATGACCATCTTATAATTACCTGACACTTTCCTCAATCTACCTTTCCCCATCAAGTATTCCCCTTCAAATTTGTTAATGGAGTTGGGATCCCAAATGCAATCTACATGGATCTTTGCTGCAAACTTAGGAAGATATTCAGTAATGTACACCATGGTCTAGTATACCATGTATCCCTCCACCATAGAACCCTCGAGATGTGCTCTCTATCTAACCAAAGCCTTCAAAAATTTCAAGTGCCTCTCAACCATCCACATTGACCTTGTGTGTACAGGTCCACACAATTCAATCTCCTCAACTTGGTGTATGAGGTAGTGTTCTTGTGCATTGAAAAATGTCGAAGGTAGAAACTTTTGCATTTCACACATTAAATGAGGAATTCTTCTCTTCCAATAATTTATATCTTCTTTATGGATTGCTTTAGATGACAGCCATCTACAAGTGATTCAGGGCACAAATATATTAATGAGATTTAACAAAAATATACAACGAATTGAATAAATATCGCTACTTACCTCATGTATTTTTCAAGATCATATATAACTTGCTTGACATTGTTGTCAAATTTGTTTGGGAGAGATAGAGGTAGAACGTACTGCGACAATTATAAAATGATCTTTTCATTAATATTTTTCCAAAAGTAGTAAACATAATACACTGAAAAGTACATGCAGTATACAAATATATATATAATATACCAGAATAATTACCTTAATGAAGGTATGCCAATCATGCGTTTTCATCCTTGACCCAAATTCACCTTTCTTTGTTATGATATTGTTTATGTTGGTAGAAAATCCTGTGGGAAATCAAATTTTTTCATATGACTTATTTTATAGCATTGCTTTGCTGCTCTGTTAATAACCAAGGAAGGGCACTTATATTAATTTGGTCTCCATCGCTATTTAATTGAATGAAATTTTTCATTACATGTCTGGCTTCCTGAATGACACTACAAATTTTGATAATTTTTTCTTTGTCATGCCTTCCATCCAATATTTTCCATAACATTTCTGTCATATTCTGTTCGATATGCATTGTATCAAGAAAATGCACAATTTGTAGCTGCTCATAGTAGGGCAACTTACTAAATTGTCTGGGATAACTTTTCAGTCCCTGTGGAAGTTGACCATTAATGCCTTGACGACCTTCATGAAGCATATAAGTTAAACAAATTAACAACGACAATCATTTTCAATTACAGCATGATCACAAAATAAAAATAAAAATTCAAAACATATCATAAATGATAGATAAACAATTTGATCTGATGTATAACCTTGATGATTAATTCTATTATATTCCAACTTCCATATAAGAGGTGTCATTCTTCATGGTTTTGATGTAGTCTCTTCTTTCCCATTGAAAATATGTTTTTCAGTAGTTCGATACTTATGATTTCTATTGAGGAAGTGCCTATACTCATCAAACACCTGCTTTCCTAAACTTGTTGAATGATGAGATTTCATCTTTGGACCACAAATTGGACATGCAAATTTTCCCTTTGTTTGAAGACTTGCAAATCATATACAGTTGGATTAAATATGTCAATTTTTATAATTATATATAATGAATAGATTATTTTAAAAACATGCATGATATCTAATTCATAAAATTAAATATCGTTAAAGTCATGCAATCGAACATTATAACATACCAGAAAAATGTATTAGCCCTAGGGCATCATGAATTGTCCATACAAGCATTGAATGGAATTGAAATTGTCTTTGTCCTATTGGTCTAGATACGTCATACATAGTGACGCCATTCCATAACTTTAGTAACTCGTCGATAAGAGGCTCAATATATACATTCATATCTTTAACTTGGTACTTACCTAGTTGAATGAACATAAACATTACATAATTATTATAACCATTTTACTGCAATATATATAAATTCATGTACATGACTATTAAATGAAAAAACATATAAGTCATTATGCAAGAAATAAGACAAATGAGATGCTACTACGTTAAAGAAAATTGATGTAAACAAATACCTGGAACAATCATTGCCAACATTATGTGCTCCCTCTTTATCGACATCCATGGAGGAATGTTATTGTTGATAACAAAAACAGGCCACACCGAGTAAATAGATCTCAGCTCTCCAAATGGATTGACACTGTTCGTTGCCAATGAAAGCTTGAGATTATGAGGTTCTTCTTTAAAGTGTGGCCATTTTTCCTCCATGTCCCTAAATGCAGAACCATCCGTAGGCATTCGAAGAATCTCATCTCCACTTCTATTACATGCATGGTAATCCATAAATTGCGCTAAGCTTTCGCACCTAAATAATTGTTGCATACATGGAATAATGGGAATATAACAAAGAACCTTGCGAGACACCTTTTTTGTTAGTTGATCTGTTCGATATCTACTGATATGACATTTTGGGAATTCTGTTGCAAATTCATGTTGTTTATGATATATAATATGATCATTGGGACATGCATCTATTGCTTGATACTCTATTCCAATATCTTTCATAATGCCAGATAAATCTCGGTATGAGCGAGGTAAAATATTTGATGGTGGTAACAAAAATTCACCAATCAATCTACAACAAAAAATAACTTCTTAATATAAAGAATATTAAAGGTACATACTTCATCCTTTATTTACTAGCGATGAACTAACAACAATTAAAATAGATGAAAAAAAATGACATATATGACATACCTTAACATCCGTGAGATTGCTATGTTGGATAAACCATTCATAACCTTCAAGTTCACCAACAACAATACAACAGAGGGGAGTTGTTTGGGAGCCTTCATAAAGCGGCTCGTATGCCTTCTCAAGTATAGGTAAATCATGAACATCATCAAAGTCATCTCGATGAACATGATCAAATGTGCCACTACATGATTCATGAATCAATGTATTTGTACCATCATCTTCAATTGTGTTTTCTGGTGCATGATCATCTTCTTCCATAGGATCATTAACTTCATCTTTGATATTCACAGCTCCATGTTCCTCCGCTTGCAAAACCACATTCTCTGGGTTGTGATAATTCATATCGTGTGCCCTAGGGTGCCCCACCTTTATAATAATGACAGACACAAATAAACCATGATCATGATCAAGTGATTTTTTATATATATCAAATATTAAAACAATATAAACATTTACAAATTCAATCAATATAAACACATATAATGAACAACTTACCAATGGATGATAATCATGCACCCCTTAAATGTGACCATGCTGCCTACAATGTTTCTCAACTGTTGTGATTAAAAGTCTTCTCATCTTTAAGCCCTTGCAATTATTGCAAGGACAATAACATTTTCCATCACCCTTTCTTTTCAATATAGTCCATAATCTAGCAACTGTCTCTTCATTTTGTTTTGGACTAATATTATTTGACATGATTTTTCTTTACCAAGCTTGAATATTTAGATCTTCAAAAAATATCAAACTCACACGCACTCCAATAATTTTTAATCATACACAGGTAACAAAATATAATAATTATGATATTTTACACCAAAAAAAATCAGCATGCAACCATCCCTGCAAAAGAGAAGATAGTCTGAAGTTAATCACCCCAAAAAACAATTTCAAATGCTAATTCCAAAAATTATTGAATTCTGATTTTACAATGATTTCCAACTGTTATACTCCTAAAATCAGAATATTGAACTTGCACAACAAAATTTGGAAATGAAATTCTCAAAATGCAGCTAATAGGCCTCAACAATTAAGGCCTACTCAAGACTTTGTGAAGTCGCTGCAAGGTTTCTAGGCCTTACCTGATGATTTGAGCAAGAGGATTAAAGAGTTGGTAAAGAGTTTTGATGACTGGAGTGGCACATATTTACCAGATATTGTAGATTCCCAAGGAAATGTTAGATCACTGTAGCAATGGTAGGATAGGGTAGATGAAATCATTAACACTAGCACATTTTTGGAATCTTTTGAAAGGGAGGTGAATCAAGTAGCAGTAAAGTATAAAACTTACAGTGCAAAGGTAAATTAGGTGGTAAATTTTAATTGGCCAACAAATGAGGAATATCAAGGATGGGTAGAAAAGTACTTAACTGAACAAGAATAGGACAGAGTCTACAACCGACAGTTAACAGCTCAGCGGTTATGGTTATAACAAATTTTGGCTATGTCTTGGTGGCAGTTTTGGTGCAAGTTTTCAAAGTTTGGCAAATGAAACAGTTATTCTCCAATGGATGGGATGAACAAGAAGATTCTCTAGAGACTCAGCTGTTGTAACCAATTTTTGAAATGTCATAAGGCGGCCCAAGTGACCAGTGACAGGTGTATTTTTGGTTTGATGCTTGTTGCTCCTTCATTTTCCCTATAAGAAGGATTTTAGGACCAAAAATATGGCCGGTTAGCAAGTTAGATATCTTTAGGTCAAGTCTAACTAAAGTTGCAGAGCGAATTTGTAAAGAGCCTGATATTATAGTGAAGATACTATTCTTAGGTTTGGTGATGTGAGTGTTCCAAGGCTTGCTTGCACTGCAACTAAGAGACCCAGCTTGTCTCTTCTAGGAACCTAGTCTCCTCTAGGTCCTGATTGGCTTAGATGATTAACTAAGTCCAATTCTAACTCTTCTCTAAGAGTTCTATCCTTTGTGCTTCACCTTGGAGGACTAACACCATTTGACAAGTTCAATTTCTCTTCCTCACTTAGAAAGTTGAAGTGCTAACTTCTCACAAACGTCATTCTTCATTGTAGGGGTGCCCATCCTATTGAAAACATTCATAAGCTTGCATATTTGAACCATTTTAGAAGGTTCTTCAACCCTATCCTTACTGGGTTCAAGGTTTCACCATTTGAGACCTTAAACAAGCCTATTCCTTGTAGCCTTTACCAGTCCTGTTTTGTCAATTCTTGCTAAATTTTTCCAAAGACCCTACAAAACTAAAGGTAGATTTGGATACTCATTTGGAAGTTTTAAAAGGTTCAATGGGGATTAGGGCCTAACAACCTCTGTACACTAGTTTCCTACAACTTAGGACAATAGGGCTAAAATGCCTAATTTCTAGGACTGACTGTAATCTTGCTTGGAACCTGCTCAAACCATAAACTAAATGATTGACATGACCTCAGTCCACCTAGTATGATGAGCTATGATAAAACCCTACTTGAACCTGTACCTATTCCATACAGTACCTCTTTACCTTGCAAGAAATCTTCAAAGACATTGCTAGACCTCTAATCGGGCTCTGTCTACTCGCCTAGAGACTAGTGATAAAAAGAGCTCTCCACTCTTTCATGCTTCCTAATCCTAAATATATATACACTAATAACTCCCCTAACATTTCCACCTATCCTTAGGTGTTTCCCAAGGCTAGATTTCATGGGGGAGCCATGAAAGCACCGACTAGTCAAGACTGGACCAGTAAGAACTTAAAACCAAAACAATTTTCCTAACACCAAATATCCTACTCTAAAAAAATTGCTTATCAAATTAAAAAGACTAAGATAATCCTATAGAACACTAAACAAATACTAAACTCAGTCTCTCAATCCATTAAGCATCTCTGTCATCACAAAAGTTTGGGTTGTTCTTGAAAACACTGTTGCAGAGCTCTCTATTTTACTTTCAAAAACTAATTACCAATTACATCATGTCATGAGATTCGAGTCTTGGGTCATAATAGATGCCATCCCCATGATTAGGGCCTATTGGCTGATCTCCCACTTCCTATTCTCAAGGGAATCCAAAGGTAACCGAGTTGCCTGCCCATGCTAACTTCTTTACAACATTTGGCATCTTTCTCTATGCCTTGATCCTATTTCTTAGGACCACTATTCCCTCTAGATTCTGAGGAACCAACTCCTTTAATGGCCTTAAGGCATCTTTACAACAACCACTAAGTGTTTAGAACATCTTTAAGACTCTAATCTCCCATAGACAACTAACATTAAAAAAACTTAAATTACTAACATTGGCTCTTTGTGTGACCTTAGTCCTAATGACTAACTCACCTAGCCCACAAAAGCAATGAACTTCTAAGGTTTGAAAACAAACTAACATCCTGACTTGGCTAGAGTCAAGTACAAGCCAAAATAACAAACATGGAGGTTAGCCTAGGTGTGCTCCTGCACCATTTGGTGTCATTCTGTTGTAGGTTTTAGTTTCATGGGTACTTAATTTTCAAGATAGCACTAGCATCTGAATGAAAATTACTCATTTCAATGTCATGTATCTCCATTGTATGAATATATTATTATCTTGAATAAAATGATCAAGGGTTATTCTATTCATCTCACTGTTATGGTGTGTGATTCTCATTTTGGCTTTAATTCAAGGAATTAATTAAAATGCTTGAGTGAGGTTATAGGTGACTATGTTCATATAAGGATTTGATAAGTAGTATTGGGTTAGAATATAGATTGATGGTATTGTAAGGCAGTATTATCTGAGATTTTATATGCTATGTGTCTAGAAGATAAACTTGGTTACAGTAAAAAAACAACCAACACCTTTGATATTATCTAGCTATGGCTCCCAAATCTATTGCAAATTGATCATTAGGGTTAAAATTGAAACCTTGCAAATATAATCTTTGTCCAAATCCATCAAGAATTTTCCATCAGTTATAAACAATTCCCTTATAAAGAATTTGTGAAGCTAGGTCTAAAATCTGCAAATGAAATTCTAAGAATGCACAAGACTATAAATGAAATCTGATGAGATGTTGCTTTCAAATATGATTTTCAAACCTGGAAGTACAAATCTGACTTCACAAATGAATTCTGGAAAAAGAAAATGACTTCCCTCAACCTGGCGATATCTTCTTGAGTTTCTTTTGATTTTCCCCAAGAAAACCATTCAGCAAAACACTGTCGCAATAAATAGTCGAGCTCATTTCAATTTATGCCCGCCATAATTTAACTTTGCAGGACCGCCCCAATTTTGGCGAAAGATCTTCGTTGAAACGTACACAAAACAACGGCTCGTCGAAATTCCGATGAACGTTGGGGTAAAAATTTTAAAAAAAAATGGAAATTCGCACAAGTGCCCGATGATACATCTAATTATATAGGTTTCGTCAGAATTTGGGGTCAAATGAGTTAGTGGTACTATGGTGATGTCAAATTCCTGCAATAATAACAACCATTTGACAAGTCTTCCACCGACCATAGGTTTATTCATTAAATACCTTATTGTAGTGTGATAAGTGTGGATAAAGACTATATACCCTATGATGTAATGCCTAAACTTGTTAGTAGCATAGAAAACCGCTAACATATCTTTTTCTATGACTGTGTAGTTGAGTTCTACCCCTTGTAATTTTTTTATAATGCAGTATATGACATAATCCTTATTACCTTCCTTCTATCCAAGTATGGCTCCTATAGAAAAGTCAAAAGCATCTATGTGTATGTGGAAAGGAAAAGTCCAATTTGTTCCTCTCAAGACATGTCCTTTGGTCAATTTTGTCTTGAGTGCTTCAAAAGAGTGTTGGCATTATGTGTTCCACTCAAATTCTATATCCTTTATGAGTAAAATAAATAAAGGTTCTGCAATTTTTCTAAAGTCTCGAATAAATCTTCTATAGTAGCCATCATGCCCTACAAAACTCCTAATAGCTCTTTGTTTTTGTGGCACAGGGAGTGTGGAGATTATCTCAATCTTATTTGGATCTACTTGAATCTATTCAGTCGATAAAAAAATGTCCTAGCACAATCCTCTAGGTCATCATCATGAAAAATTTCTCATGACTTAAGGATATATTATGTTCTTGATACCTCTTTAAGAAATTCTCTAGGTTATTAAGTGCTTCATCATATGTTTCTCCATTGGTTGTGAAATAATCCATATAGATTTCCATGGAGTCATGTGCAAAATCTAATAAAATTCTTAGCATTGACTTTTGGAAAGTGGCTGGAGCATTACATAGTTCAAAGGGGAGAACATAATAGGCATATGTGCCCCAAGGGCATGTGAAGGTGGTTTTATCTTGGTCCTCTGGAGCTACTCTAATCTGGTTGTAACCATTGAATCAATCTACAAAGGAGAGGTAATTTTTACTTGCTAGGGAGTCAAGCACTTTGATGACACTCTGAAATTTTGCAAATTTGGGATGCCCATTTCGAAAATTTTGCTTCTGCACTTTCAAAAGTGCACTTGATGAACTAGACTAGGTGACCCACTTTGAAGAGTCAGAATTTGAGGCCTGTTGCTTTCCAAGAAAAACCCATTTGCGGACATATTTGATTGACATATATGAATGTGCATGTCAATTTTCAGCTTCCCACAATTGGTTTTGACAGGGTTTCAAAAAGTGAAGTTGGAGGGTTTTTGCACTTTTCTGCTGTTTGTGGATTGTCAGTGTCGTAAAAAAAAGCCTCCTATTTGAGCTTGGATTTCGCAACTAGTTGAATGCCATGTCAAAACAAGTGTTGTTCTGTATTCTCCATACCTAAATGATCTCGGGTGTCAGTTTTTAGAGCCTCATGATCTGATTTGTTATTTTTAACAAGTCGAAACCAAATGCAGTTTGTTCAATTTCACATTTGCATTCCTGACAACCTTTTCGAGTGGTCAACTTTGATCGTTAATATATTTTGATAAATGATGTTTCAAGGAAATTCCTTTTGTAGGCATGCTCAAGGTATCTAAATAAACTTATGTGTCTAATGGCAGCTCGCTAGTAGTTGATACACTATTTTTACGAATTGGTAGTTGAGTGAGTTTTAATTGGTTTATGAACCAACACAGTTGCAGAAAGTCTAACTGAGCAAATTTTCTGATTAATATCTTCCAGCTTGTGATTTTTTTCTTTGAGCCGTTTGTTGTATTGCATTCCTAGAATGAGTGTCTACAAGTTTGCAAGTTCTTATTGCTCCGGGATGTCATTTGACCTATTTTCTAGGCCGATTCTTGGGCCAACTGGGCCAGTTTGCACCATTTTGCAACATGGTCGGAAAGTGAGTTTTAATGAAAACCCATTTCATGTTTTCATTCCAGAAACATTCAGAAATGAGTTTTGGTCAATTTGAGGAGAAAAGTTGTTTGAAAACAATTTTTTTTTAGTCGGGCCACATGGGGCCCGACATGCTTCACACTATTATGATGTTGCAAATATTATAATCTTACAAATGTGGACAGCAATCCATTTTTAGTGATTTAGAAAGTCATATGCTTCCACATGCAAAATAACTTGAATTGGTTGAGTGACCCTAGAGGGTATTAAAGTTGTGAAGCACCAATTGATGAAAAGATGATGCTTTACTTTCAGTTACAGGGATCAAGTCACTACATTATTTTACCTTTCTATGTTTTTTGAGGAGTCACATGATACTAAAAAGACAAATCAATTATACAGGCATCCCATGGTATTTTTGGCACCTCTCAGATGTCATTGATGAGACAAGCTCAACTTTCTCATCCAGATGGATTGCAAATAAGATCATATTTGGCAGTTGCATGGTCAATCTAAATGTTAAACACAGTGGATTGGATACAAGAGACTCTTATGTTAAGTTTTCATTTTGAAATTAAAGTCCTTGTTGTCATTTTGTATTGATAGGAAAGATAGAAAAGGCATGGCTGCCAACTTGGATAGACTTTCAGGAACCAACCAATATAGCATAGTGATGTGTGTGGATTTGTTTGGAGAGCTTTAGCATACCACATCCAAATGAACACGTTGAGAGATCCTTACACTGTTGACAGGGGCTTGTAGTTTATGCACTAAATGTATTTATTGATGATGCCTTAGAAACTTTAAACAAATGAAATTTTCAATAAGATTGCGACCAGCCAATGGAGAGGGCAACGAACTAATGAATGAAAGGAGCTAAAAGACTAAATGATGATTGGCGCTACTGAGAAGGCAACTAGCGCGCCAGATGAGATATGGAAAATTTCATTTTGTAAATAAATCTCAAGCACTCAATTTGCTTGACAGGATTTCCTTTGAAATATAATATCATGGAATGCCAGTATTAGAGGCTGCACAAAAAATGGGATATGAACAAGGCTTTAAAAACTTTCATGCAAATTTTGTTTGGAGGTGCGCATCACTAACAGGAAATGTAATCCCATGGCATTGATAGGAAAAGATGACACTATGTTCTAATCATGAAGTAGAACCAGATTTCGCAAAGCATAATGAGGGAGGAGGGATCGCATTTTGAGAAGCCCGCATCCTACTGCATGGGATACCATCGTTGGAGAATTCCAATGCAAATGCAAATACAAATGCACAGGGCATGGCTTGGGGGCATGGAAATCCATTAGGGTGTAGTGTGAAGGTCCACAAGTGCATTGAAACTTACGCACAAACTAGTTAATAGGTATGGAAATCCATTAAGCCATGATTGGGGTGCCAAGGTATACATAGAGGGCGCAACCAACAACTGAAAGGAGGCTCGTGCATGACAGTGAGGTGGGCATGGCCAGTTGGTGAGAGGCGTCCAGGCTAGTTGACAGGGCCTGTATGCAGAAAGTGAGGCATGAAGTTTGGAGGGGGACTTCTGTGAGGCACGCACTTGGCTATGGAAAGATGCATAAAATGGTTTGTTGAAAGCACACAAAAACTTCCAAGTAAATACATGTTGTGTGGGGATTTTGGAGAAAATTACAACCTTTGAAGTAGAATGAAGAATGCTTGGTGGCCAAAGTGTAGAGCTCAGAGAGAATGCTCGAACAAAAAAAGGTGGGTTTATGTTTGAAACTGGCCACCATGAATGCATGAGATGTTTTGTAGAGCTCGGGAAAACAGGAGCGAGACAAGGGATTAGGGAAAAACACAAACGAAGATGGTAGGCGAATGATCAACGGTTTGAGGGAGAGATGCCGATGCAACAAGATCGTGATCATTGACCACCATTTCGTAATCCAAAGGTGATCAGTCATTAGTGATTGCGTGATTGTGGGAAAGGGAAGAAATGGCAGGCCCTGTGAATTTAAATGGCTCGGGTAAGATAAGGGAGCTCGGTATATTAAGAGAAGAGTAAGTAAAACATTTAAAATTAAATGTTTTGCTAAGTTTTTGTCAATGGTATTTAAATGGAGGGGTGGGGCCCATTTTATTTTTCTCTTGGGTGATAAATTAGTTTTTAAGTGAAATGAGGGGTGCCCGTTAAAATATGGGTAAATTAATTAAATGATTGTTCTATACAACATTTAATTTTTCAGTAAAGTGGATGTTCAATATGAATACCCATGTGAAAAGTGAAATGGTGAATTGAAGTGGGTAGAATATTTTACCCAAATGAATGTTGAGTATCTTCATTGCTGGTTTTCACGGGTGAAGTTAATCCATTCACTTTGCAAACAAATTTTATGTGTTGGATAAGTTAAGTGAAAATAAAATATTTTATTCATTGGAGGTGAATAAAATAAAATACAGTAGTGCAACATCATAAAATATACAACATGTATTAAAAAGAGAAGAAAATGAATTTTCACGGGGATAGACATATTTTTCACTTGCAAAGGGTGGGGAATATTCTCACATGAGCATTTTTCTATTAGAGAACAACTTGGGCACATGCTATTTTGGAAACAGAATAAAAGTTTGTTGCTAGGAGAAGAAAGATGCTATGCTGATTACTGTTCAACGGTGAAGATGTTTCTAGATGGAATTTCCAAATCGGTTTTAGGGTTTCTTCTATAATTTCTTCTCCTCTACATATTATTTTCTTTTCTCATTGTAATATGTTAGCAAGTCAGAAATCTAGAGTGGAGCTGCATATAAAATTGTAAATATGTAGTAATAGAGAAAATGCAAGTTGGATTTTGAGTCATTTTTTTATTGTAGGATTTAATTTCATGGAGATTTAGTGTTTCATAACAGTACTGGCATTTGAGTTTAACTGATAAATCTAGGCTCATGTCTCTCCTATGTGCAAGTGTATTCGAATTTTGAATGAAGTAATCAAGGGTTATTATGTTCATCTCACTGTTATGGTGTGTGCAATTCTGGTTTTAGCTTTAATTCAAGGAGTTAATTAAATTGCTTAAATGAGATTGTAAATTGATATGTTATGTACAACGATTTGGTAAGTAGTATTGAGCTGAGGTACAAATTGGTGATATTGTAAGGTAGTATAATCAGAGATATTATATGCTATGTGTCGAATCTGCTATGAACCATTAGATGTTTGTGAATTTGATTCCTCCAATGGAAGTATGGCATTGGTCTGATTTGCATTTCTTCTTTGTGATTCAGTGTTTGTTTGTGTTCACCTGGAGCTTGCTACAATTTTAAAACTAATGATTATCTTTCACCATCAAGTTGTGTTGTAATTATCTCACACTCAAAATGGTTGATATTACTGATGAACACTCAATTCTCTTTAGTTTTATCCCGTTCTGTTGAGCTATTATGTGAGATTATCTATTATGGTTAATGTTGTTTATGATTTTGTTGCAAAGATTGTAACCTCATTAAGGGATCACCCTCCTAGGTCTTGTAGAGCCCAAAGTGTAGGAGGTTTATTAAAATCCTCGTCAGTTGGTCCAGGTCCTTCAACTGCCCTTGATTGGAATTGGTAATTCCATAGGTAGATTGAGATAAACCTGGTTTACATTAAAAAACACCAACACACTTGATCAATGAAATGTAGTGGAAAGTGGTCTTTTCTAGTGATTGTATTGAATTCTATATAATCCACACACACTCTCCGTTTCCATCCTTTCTTTGGGACAGTAACTAGAGGTGACACCCATTGATCGTTAGAAATAGGATAAATGAAACTTGCATCAAGCAATTTTTGTAATTCAGTTTTGATTGTCCCTTTGTGTAGGGTTTATTCTCCTCTGGGGTTGTTTGATTGGTTTGAAACCATCATTAATGCATATCCTATGTATGCATAGGTCTAGATCAATCCCCTTCATGTCATGGTAATACCATGCAAATGTTGTTGCGTATGCCTTCAACATAGTGGTTAGGGAAGTCTATTGTTCAACACTTAATTCATTGCTAACATTTAACATTTTACCTTGCATGATTTCTAAAGTCTTGGATGCTGATTGTACAGATGAAAGGTCAAGTCCCACTATGTTTGGGACACATTGTTATGGAGATAAATAATGGAAAAGTTGGGATATTGAATCTGATGAATTGGCAAGTATAATATTTTGCAAGGGATCCTATAGACATGAAAAACATTCTTGTTGCTATGGGTTCCTATCATAGTTATTCTATATAATGTGTGCTATTAAATCATTGTCATCTTAGTTTCTCAACAAGGGGCTACATTCAATAGTCATGAGAGTCTGCATGGAATATTGGTCTTCCTCATCTAGGCCAAATGGCTTTCTCTAAATTTGCATGAGGTTGGGTGTTGAAAGAATGAAGAAGGTTGTCATTAATGAGTTGTCATTGATGTCAAAACTACATGATGGATGTCAAATAGTATGATGGATGTTTACAGAAAAGTTATTTTGCAAAAGGTTTTTTGGCTAAGTGTCTACACCAATAGTTTTAGCACACAATTCCCTCCAGTAATTTGGTTCGCATTTGTTTTCCCTTTCAGATCTACTCCTGTGGTTCTAGTATGTTGTTAATGGATATCACTGGCATCTTATTTCATAATTTTAGTTTTTTTGGATAAGTGGTTCAAAATTTTCAAGTAGCAAAATATTGACATATATGGTTTACACAGTTTTCTATGTACTAACTATTACCTAACTGGTTTGCATTCCTCCGTGGATTTTAGTTAGACCTTGTGGTTTTGGGAGAATGTTAACAAGTGTTAGTACATTATATTTTCTAGTTGGTGTGACATTTTTTGGTCCACACATTTGATGGTGATGATCAATTGGAGTATTTTTACTCTTGGGTTCTATGCTTGGCCGAATTGATGTGTGTAAAGTGTTGTGAAGATTAAACATATGATGTGAATGGAAAAGGGACTTTTTATAGGTCCATGCCAATCTATATTTCTTGTGTTTTGGGCGTGAAGGAAATTTTGGTTTGAATTGGGTGCTGACAAGGCACATTTTGCATTATTTGAGGCTACATCTAATTAGGCCAACCTAATTAATATTGTTTTTGATGGAGTCTGGTACATATATAAGGTTGAATCTAATGAGTACATGATTCGAATGCAAGCAGTGATGTGAAATTTTGTAGAATTGTGTGAATAAATTGTGAGTATTAAGAAAAAGTGCGTGAAGATAGAGCAAAGTAGAGACTAGTAAATTTGAGTTGATTAGAATGTATTGAATTCTGTGTTATGAGCTTTGAAGGAACTAAATCCTACATATGTTAGATGCATTTCTCTTAGTTCAAATTCTGGCTGTGAAGCCACCTCTTTGTATCTTTCTTTTCTATGAATAGTGAGTTCACTTGGACAATGAGTCCACCTGGTAGTGAGCCTTTCTGTAATATATTATAATTGGTTATAAAATATTGTGAGTTAATCCTCACCGTGGTTTTTCCCTTTTTGGGTTTTCCACGTAAAAATCTTGGTATTCATGTGTTGTGTGTGTTATGGATTCTTTATGCTTTCATACCTTATAATGTTAAGTATTCTTTGAAAATTGGATGGTTTAATAGAATAGCAATTCAACCCCCCTCTTAGTATTCTGTGTGCTCAAAATTTGGGCTGGTGGATAAAGGACCAACTTCTTGGTCACAATTCTATTTGAGATAATCATGTTTCCAGACCTACAACCTATAAATGCATCAATTGTTGCTAATTTTGACCTTCCTAGAATAAGGGGATAGTTTGCAAGGTTATCCTTTGGCTGAAATACCTTGAAATCTGTATGGGTAATCCCATGAATGTAATGCTATCACCAAATCCTCAATGATGCCTTCAGGTTTTACTGTTGACCTATCTACCAACTATAAAATAGTGGGTGTAGGTCTAAGGTTTATTAACTGCAATAGCTGCATTATTTCCTTAGTCTTCACATTAATGACTGACCCCAAGTCAATCAAGATTTTTTTGATGAGGGTACCATTTATCTTAACATACACCACTAGACTACTAGGATCTGTATACTTAGGGACAACTATGTTTTCTAACATAATGCCAACAAGATTCTCTAAGACAAGTCTAGTATGAGGGTATTTTCTCTTTCTTATTGGCCTTTTAAGACAAAGGTCTCTCACTATTTTAGTGTAAATGGGAATGTACTTGATGCTTTGGTTGAGGGGTATCTTTATACACACATCATGAAGTTGCCCTAATAGACTAGTTTCAACTTGGTTCTAATGTTTTTGAACAACTAATTATTTAGGAAATAGAGGCTTTAGACTTGAATTAGTTTGGTTGACCTAATTTGACTTAGGATCCAAAGGTGGATTGTCCAAGGTCTCTACTGAGGATTCCTCATCTACCAACTTAGTGATTTGAGGGGATGAAGGTCTAACCAATTTTCTCATTGACCTAAGGTGGACATTACTCACCTCTAACCCATAAGTAGGGTATTGAATAGCCTCGTTAGTTTAGGCCTATTGAACACACTTCTTATTTGGGTTAGGGGTAGGTTGGGCTAGTATTTAAGGTGCTCTTGGTGGCTAAGATGATGTATCCATTGGATTGGGCATAATGGCTTGCTACTGTGGTTGCTGGTAATTCATATTTTGGTTTTTCCCTTGTTGACCCTTTTTCCATTGATTTTGCTGTGGCCATGGGGGGTTGTAGTTATATCCTTGAAAGTTTTTTTATGGCCACAAGTTTTGTTACTGTTGGTTCTAGTTTGGTTGAGGATTTTTCCATTGGTTTTGTGTGTTTTCCCAAGACCAAGGGTTCCAACTAGAGAAATTTTGATTGCTAGTTTTGGAAATGGTTTATTGAAATTTAAAGGATCTTGAGGCATACCTTGTCTTGGTTTCCATATCCTCCTTTGTGCAATGTAGAAACTTTTTCCATCTTCATCCTCCAATGCTTGAAATTTTGGTTTCCTTGGTCTATCCTCTAAAATACTTGCTACTCTTTTTCATTTACAATTATCTTTTTTATCTATAGTTAGGGAAACATTCAGTAAGGATTTACTTTGCCTCTTCTTACCTTTTCTTCACATGTAGAGTGTATAATTGGGTAGACAAATGGATTATGATGTCTTATTTCATTTTTGACAACAAGTTACTCAATACCACTCTAGAGACTCCATTAGATGTCTTACTGATGAAAGATGTTCTATCCCCTTTTATCCTTTTAGTAAAGGTCCTTGAATAATTCCTACAAACTGTGCAAATTTCTTCAAAAGGAAATTGTGATACATCTCTTGACCCAACAAGGTTAAGGACATCCATGCAATCATCATTAACTCCTCTTAAAAATACTAACTTTAGAGATTCCTTTGAAAGCTTGTTTTGTGGATTCTTCTTTAAGAACTGAAACCTTTCTACATAGTCCTCCAATGGTTCATCTTATTTTTAGGACATCTTGAAAATGTCATCTCTTTTTTTATCAATTCCTCTATAGTAGTCCTAGTATTTTTCTAGGAACTTTTTCTTCATGGTGTCCCAACTTGGAACATCATCTTTTCCTAAACCCATAAACCATCTGAAGGAAACATCCATCAAGGTTGCTAGAAACAGTTTGAGCCTATGTGCATCTGTTGTGTAATCATAAATTCTACACAGGAAATCAAAATCAAACAAGAAGGTATTTGGATCCTCATTAACCAAACCATAGAAGACTAGCAATTCTAAAGGAGGTATATTCTTCAATTTAGTTTCCCTGTCTTGGTTGGCAATAGGGAACTCAAAGTGACATGTTTTGGTGAATCATCCACCACTGCATTAGCTATGGTTTGGAAGGTCTCCTCTGTATTTGTAGTGGATGTTGGTGAAAGGAAAATTATTATTTGAGAATACCCTCACTTTGGTCACTGTAATAACTAATATCCTCTTTAGCTTCATGTGTTGAGGGGAGAAATTTTTCCAAAGTGTATCATTCCCTCCACATGCCATAGGTGTGATTTTTTGTATCAGTGAATCCTACAAAATGTTAGTAAAATGCTCTGGTATTTATAGAATAGAGCCTAATTATCCTAATGCTAGAAAAAAAATACTAAACTATGAAAAATTGAAATAAAAAATATGAATCTTTGAATGTAGCACCACCCTCAGAAATGACACCAAAAATGTAAGCCCCAACTAATGTTTAGTAAACTTGGTGACATTCTTACAATTCAGAGGGGGTACCTAACTGAACAGTCCATTAAAACCTTGTAAAGACTCCATTTAATTATCAACCAAGGCTAATGTAGGCTTGTGATGATGTTGGAACTATCTATGCATTTAGAGACTCTATAATTCCTATACCATCTTAGTATAGATGTTTACAAATGTGGAAAAATATAAGCTACTTAATAGTAAAAATAATTGAATCTATAACAATAGCTACGAGTACTTACAACTAGCGATTGTGACTAGTTCATTTCCAAGAATGAATTCCATAACTAACTAATGCTGATAACTTTGACTTACTCTAGCTTGACTCACTCTGAAGGATAATGCATTGAGACAAACAAAGAATGAAATACAAGACAAGATCTTATTCATAATTTCATTCACATTCACCACATGAAGAATCTGATTAAGACAAATGCAATAATGAAGGGAACTAATGTAACAACAAAAATAAATATGCAAAAATTAAAGTGGGGAATAGTTACCTTGAGTGGCCCTTGCTCAAGTGACTATCTCCACAAGATAAAATCAATTCTACTTTCTCAAATCAATTAGCCATAACTGTAACTAAAAACCTCTTCACCGCATAACACAAAATTCAGAATATAACCAAAATATTCAAATATATACCATTCATGAAATAATAATTGGAAACAAGAGTATTTTTGTGTAACAAAAAAACTATATGAGCATATCTAATTAATATATCTACTATGCATGTTATTCTCAACCACCAAACCATATATAGGTGTAGGGGAGTCTTATTGGAAAAAGGACTCAAAATAGAAATGTAAATGTAAATCATCACTACCCTAAGGAATAGAGTGTGACATAGTATAAATCATACCTAAAAACATAACTAAAAAGGTAGAAAAGTTGATTAGGACTGGAACTCTACTACAATGATAAAACAAAAATGTGGACATATAAATAGTCACATTGGGTTCCCAATCATAGCATATCTCTTTTCCTTTAGTAGTCTTATTAAATGTCATGGTGACTAAAAATCCATACTGATAAATAGATGCCTCCAATTCTACAATTGTTGCATTCTTCTTATTCTATAACTTCCCCTACATTACTATCTAAAACTCCTTTGGCTATGGGCTGCACCTCTTAAGTGTTGCGGGCTATAGTCTACTTGCTATGGCTACAAAGATTTAGTTCATTGAAACATATACCCAATACTAATAACCGTGATTTAAACATAGACATACATTACATTCCATACATATTCACACATTAACCATGCAATTAATAACATACCATAATCATATTTCCATATACTTAAAACCAAGTTTAAGTTGCATGATGATCATAAAAAGATAGTAAAGTTAAAGAATATGTATGAAACAAGTATCTAAGAATGTCTAAAAGTATGCACTAAAACAAGAAAAAATAACTAATAGTTGGCCTCATCAAGGAATTTCTAGGGAAGGTGCAATGAATATGTGCACCCTTTTGTGGTGAGGTTCATCCATATCTCTTGAAGGGACTAGAATCAAGACAAAAATAGGATAAAAAAGGGAAGAAGATTGAGGAACTGAAACAAAAAACTTACCCCCAACCTTGTGAGTGGCATCACATTACCTTGTCATTGCATGTCAATGATACATATGATCACACAAAATTTGGTCTCGATGGAGATAAGGATCATGAACAAGGGCCTAAGAAGATGTTGGAGCAATTGGTGAAGTTATCTTCATAGCCATTAACGATGGAAGGATAGGCTCCAGAGGAGGGGCTAGAGAGGTTAGGGGTGCAAGATCCTTAACCTCGACCACAAACACCTTTCCTCCTCATTATTTTTGGGAAAGGGGAGGAATAGGAAGAACCTCAAAGGGTGAGATGTTGTGGCAACACATGGAGGACCAAAAAAGAGGAATATTCACCCCTACTATATATAGTAGGGTGAGGGATGCTAGGAAGAATTGGAAGTTTGGAGACATGGGGTTTCAACTTCATCAATATGGGGGCCTTTCCTTTTTCTATACTAGGAAAATTCAAAGGAATAGAAGGAATCATTGGAGGTTGTGAGGCCTTGGAATAATGGGGAGATCTGCTCAAGGGAGCGAGCTTATATTTAGACCCAAAAGAAGGAGGCCTAGAAGATGAATCCTGTTGTTGCACAAAGGTAAGTTGAAATAGGATTGAAGAAGAAAAAGGAGGAGGGAATGAATCAGATGCTAAGCTCCCAGTATTTTATTTATAATATTATTTATATAACAAGTTACCATGAGGTAGCATGGGCCCTATCAAAGTAGGCCAAAAATGGTCAAGAGAGAAACCCCCATGTGACACTAGTGGTTTGTACCCAGTATCCTAGATATTTTGCACCATACCTTCATGAGGAAACTTTACAGTTATGGAAAAAATATGTGTCTATTTTCATAGAAACTAGCCAAGGAATGCCTAGCTTCACTCTGAACAAGTTAGACTCTGGTATCATGAAAAATGTCATAGAGATAGATTTAGGTCCCACGAGGACTAAAATAGAGATAGATCCCAAAGGGGAGAGAGAAATACCATCATGCATGTGGATGGTAGCCTTGCACTCATCATATATCTCCTTATGTAGACCATTTATGAAGAGTGTCTCCTCAATTATAATGTCAACCCTATTGGTAGGGGCAACCATAATGCTAGTGATGATGTTACCATTGACTTGAGTGGGAATATAGAGGGGAGAGTACTATCCATGGTAGGGTAAGTCATTATGTGTCAAATATATGTTAGGTACCTAGGCCTTCTAACTTAGAGGGGATATTGGAGTGCTAGACACCATATTCACATACGCGACATCATCAAATGGTCTAGAAGAAGTAGTAATAAGTTTGGAAGAATGAGGTGGGAAGGGATCTGTGTAGATTTGTAGCTGAATATTATATTTGGAAACACAATTATTGGAGTTCTAATTTTTACTATCAAGGTAGATGTTACCACTGTGTATGTGGTCCCAAATCACCTGGTTTAGGCATACACAATGCTTAGTGTCATGTCTAGGCACTCAGTGATATTGGCAGAATTTAGACACATCATACCAACTAGGGTATGAATTGTTGTTAGGAAGTGGTATAATTTATAAAAGGGTGATCAAGTTATCTTTTAATAATTTTTAGAGTACACTTGAGTAAGAATTAAATAACTCTATAAATATCCGATTATGTTGTGACTAAAGAATATTGTGTTCTCTTGTTTGAGGAAAAATTACTATTTTAGCTATCACTTTATTTCACTTCAACCTCTGGATGAAGATGTAGCCCCAAAAATATTAGGATGTGAGGATGAGGAGGAAGACTCATATTGAGCTAACGTTTTCTGATAGCCACATAACAAAGTACACATATGAGAAAATATAGGATATTTCATCATGGAAACTTGTTCCCTCAATGTTAGTGGAAGAATTCCCATGAACATCCTCTGGATGTCATGGTTAGGTAGGGTATATGGGATTTGGGAAGAAATAGATTGATAACAAGAAATTAAATTAGTAGCTTCTCATTCGGTTGTTGCTTACAATGGACAAGGTCAACAATAGTGACCTTAGAGATAATGTTCACTTGGAACCATTGTAAGAATTGATCTATAAGTTGATTAAAAGAAAATATGGAATTTCCAAGTAATAATAAAATCCATTCCAACACAGTCTCTTTAAGGGATCGTAGGAATAATTTCACTAGAAAATGACCCTAATGTAAAAATTCTCAACATAGAGTAGTAAAGGAATTGGTATGTGTTTGTGGGTCTTCCTTACCATTGTACTTATCAAATTTTGGTACCTCTATCCCTTGGGGCATGGAGCATTCAATATTTTTAAAGCGAGAGGGATACAATGATAGTACAATGTAAGAATCGATTGTGTGGTAACATTAGTTAGGTTGGTGAGTTGAGATTGCATTTGACCCATATTTTATAACAGGGTGTTCAAGATGGGATTGAATAGTGGGGGAGGCAGATTAGCCATGGTGATAAAGACTTGAGGTGTAGGTCTAGGCAAAGGAGGGAAGTTATACCCCAAAGGGTTGTGAAAAATATTCACTCTGATATTAGTGGGAGGTACAAACAAAACATTTATGTTATTAGTATAAGACATGAGAGGTGTAGTGGGATTAGTATCCACCATATGCATTGACAACTTAGGTATTAGAAGATTCAAATGAGTACCAATGATATCTGATTGGACATCTTGAGGCCTACACAAGATGAATGTGTATGAAGGTACACGAGTCTCAAATATGTTGGTTAGTGCATGGAGAAACTCAAGGCCCTTATGATCTGAGATGAGTAAGTTTCTTAGATTACTGATAATAGGAGCAACTTGAGCATATAGGTTATCGCAGTTTAGGAAATATTTGAAGTGTTTAAGGATTTACTCTAATGATTGAAATTTATCAAAGGGGACCCTAAGAGTAGTCTCATAAGATTTAGAGGATGGAGACCCTGAAGGAGAATTCAAAGGAGAAGAAATTCCAAATACCAATTGAGAGATAGAAGGATCGAGATTCTCAAAAGACATAAGACTAATTATGGTAGGACTATATTGATCTGGGGGTATGGGAGCTCTCAAGCTCCTTCTAAATACATACCTAGAGGTTGTAGACTAGGTCATGAATCTCATAGAAGATTATGTAAGATACACGGTCTCACAAGATCCAGGAAATAAGAGAAGATAATGCAAGAGGGGATAGAAATATTTTAAATGATGCTTGAAAAGACTGTGCAAGAAGATGAGCTCACATCAAGTTCACCAAAATATAGAGGAGGGAATTTGATACCTTCAAGATGACAAGATCTCAAGGAGAAAATTTTCTCTCCATTACCTCAGTTGACATGAATCAAGTGAATTGGAAATAGAGGAGTGTAAGTTTTAACAAAGTGCATAAATTATTTGGACCTTTCAGACATCAAAGACCAAAAGTGTAGGGTACAAAGGTCTTTTGAACAACTCAACAAGCTCTTTGTCTAGGATGAAAATACGATTATTGGATGATAGTGCACCATATGGATAAAAAATAGGATTTGTCACTAGAAAACACAAAGTATTGTGCACATGTTTCTAGATGTAAAAGGGATGCAAAATATGAACATACAAAATTAAAGGTACAAAATAAAGATGTTGAATGGAAATGGGATGAAAATGAAAAGAATAGGGTTTAGATATCACTGAAAGTATTTAATGAAGTTAAAGCTTGATTAAAAAAGTTCTTCCACCTACACCTACGTACACAAGACCAAAGATAATTATTTGGGTGGTTGTATATGTTGTAAGGTGTGCTCCCTTGGCCTCCTTGTGTTGTGCAACATAGTGCTTAGGCTTGTGACAAGGATTAAACCCCTCCCATTGATTCATTAACTCTAGCAGTTGTATCAAGCATTGACAGGACAATATTTTGGTGCATCAACAACCATTTGTGCAACAATTTGTATCAGAGCCTAGGTCACAAGTTTGAATCCATCGCTTGCGCTGTGGGGGGGATTGTTGAAAGGTGTGCACCCTTGGTCTCCTTGTGCTATGTAGCATAGTGCTCGGGTTCATGACATGGTTTAACAGCCTCTCATCAATTTATTAGCTCTGGTAATTGTATTGGGCATTAATAGGTTGATCTTTTGGTGCAAGAACAACCATCTATGCAAAAGTATAGGATTTTTCCTCACTCAAACCCCTATATTGTTGTTTCCACCTCCACAAACAACCTTAGACAAGATAATAAGAAAATAGATGTGAAATGATAAAGATAACCATATGCTAATCAAAGATAGGGATATCATGCTCAATAAATATTATTAAAGAGTTACCCTATTCAATCACAAAAGCAAGGCTTGTTGGTGCAACAAAGGATCAAAAACAACCTCCAATATGACAATGGCTTCCTTGCAAGATGAGCTCATGTTGCAACAATGGATTCTACTCTGAAAGACATATAAGAGCTCTTTGCAAGATGTGTGTGTAGAGAAATGAAGAACAAAAATAAGATAAGAGAGTTGTCAGTTTCCTTCAAGAGAGAAAGAATGAACCACTTCAAGAAAGAATGAAGAGTGTGTAGAATCCAAATTGGAGAATGAAGAATTATTTTGAAAACTATAAAAGAGAGGGAATTTTTGGTCTAGGAAGCCTACCCAAGTGATTCTGAATAGGGTTGCAGGTTGGTAGAAGCATTATGTTGCTAGAACATGGTAGGTGTAATATCTCAATGGCCATGTTAGTCTTAGATTTTTTTAGGACACTAACATGGCTCATAGATGTCTTCATGACACACATTGATTTGTGGGAAAATTAGACTTAGTAGTCAAGGAATTGGGCATGCCAGGTGGAGAGAAATGGTTTTAAGTTGAGGGAGAGCATAATTATCTTAGTTTATCTAAAGAGGAAGGTGTTTGTAGTGTGAAATTGTATAGGATATAATTTATGATATTGTAATTAAAAATTGAATTTATCCAAAAAATAATATAATTGAGCTTTTGAATTATCAATTGGATTTTGGATGATAACAATGTACAATAATGCATATTTATAAAAGGAAGAAGAAAAATATTAGGTGAGGATTAAATTAGACCATGAAATGTGTCTTCATCCTATGCTATGAGAAAAAAAACACATGACCAAAAAATAGAAAATCAATCCTAAGTTTAACTTAAGTATAATAAAGTAAAAATGGGACCTAATTAATTAAGTGATTACCTATTTTACTCTAACATACTCAAGTATCAACTATACATAAAATACCCCAAAATGGGAAATATATACACACCATATACTCATATTCAATGTGAGCTCTTATAATTGCATCTTTGTAAACCTTAACATGTTCCTCAACACTCTTACCTTGCACATAAATAGATTTAGAAAATAGCTTCTCAAGGTTCTTAGGCATCACCAAAAATGGAAAGAGGCGAGTTGTCAACTAAAAAAAAGGCCATTGGTGGAGGTGGAAGTGGTGTAGTTGTAAAATTATTGACTTGAGTTTGAAATTGAGTATTAGGGATGGAGGGTGTGACTTCCTTTCCTATAGCTAAGGGCGAGTGAAAAAGTTGGGGGCCAAAAAGTGGCCAATGTTCTTTTTTTAAAATTTGAAAGGCTATAACAGAGCACATTATAACATGCTTGCATTATGGCTTGGTGTGACCAAGCCTAAGGCTCAATCACATTGAAATTATAGTGTGCTTGCATTATAACATGAGTGCGTTATAGTCTGTTATAGAAAATAAAGAAAATCAAATTCATTTCATTTCACTATCATATTTTCTTAGCCCTTGGCCAAAAAACCTTGTGATAGAACAATCACATTTTGGAGAGGTCAAATCTTGCAATTTATTCATGAAATATTTGCAATTTATTTGCCAAGATGCCGCCCCGTCAATGGGGAGGTCGAAGGAGTGAGCATTGTTTGTTTTTTTGTGAATTTTTTGTTAAATAGGTAAATTTAGATTATTTTTTATGTTCATTTCTTTAATTTACAGGAGTTGAAATTCAACCTAAAAATCCTCCTCACAATTTTTCTCCTCCTCATGAACAAGCACATGAAAAAAATCTTGATGAACAGCCACAACATCAAACTCCTCCAATAATTCCTCAACATTCTCATGGAACTCAACAAAATTTAATGGGGGAAATTGAATATAATAAAAAATAAATTGAGGAGTAAATTATGAGGTTGAACGATCCTATAAGTTCAACCTTGGAAAGAACCACGCTTGCAAATTCACTTCAAGCCATCTTAACACATGTAGATACAATTAGCAAGAAATTAAGTGGTTGGGTGGATAAGATGCAAGAGTTTAGGGATTTTTATGTAGATAAATTATCATACAAACAAGTAAAAAAATACAAAATTACAGAATATGATTTGTGCTCACTATACACTAACCCATGTACAAATCAAAATCTTGACCTTAATAGAAAGCAATTTCCTATCCATTGGTGAAACCACTAAGGGATTAGTAATTTTTTTTGGAAGAGGTGGTGGATGGTTTTTGACCATTCACCATGCAATAATAACGAGGTCCCCTAATATTTCTTGAGGAAAACTCTACTGCAAGTTCATCCTCAACAAAATCCCCAACTATTTTGATATGCGACACTTTTAGGAGAGAGGTGGTGGGTTGGCATAAAATAGACCAGGTGCATGTCAGGATCCTTAGCGGAAAGGGAGACAAGCACTCACTAGGCCAACTTATGAGAATGTTGCTATCTATTTCATCGTGAAGGAGAGTGTTGAGGTGGACACTCTATAGTCTATTATCTCTCTGACCTAGAATATCACCCAACATTCGAGTCCTGTAGTACAATGTCAGCCAAGGGAGAATTCGAGGGGTAGGGTTCCACCCCATTCTTGTTAGGTTTGAGGGTCATCCTATACATATGATCCCATAAAAATTCAGGAGGTTGGTGTGTAGGATACGTCTGTAGCTACCCAGCTGGTGATGACAGATGCCATGTTGAACGAGGCTTTCAGACTCGATACTCAGGTAAATGTTAGCATGTTCATTGAATTTAATTTATTAAATTTTATTTTTGAAATGAAAGATTAACTAATTTAGTTTAATGATTGTAATAAAATTTTAGGGTCATATTGTTGATATTGTTTACACTGGCCCTCCACCTATTTTTTACTCCATTGCATCTACTGCTAAGGTATGTAACTAGTAAAAAATTATAAATATTACATGTGAATATAATTGTTATATGAATGGTATTCTAATATCTGATTTTGGATGTTGAATAGTTTAATATTGAAGGTTTCACGAGAACACCTCCTAGTGCCAGTGGAGTACAAGCCTTCACATAGGTAATAGAATAAAGAGTTTAACTAATGAATTGTACTTAATAGATTTGTGTAGTTTATATTCATATCATTGATTACATTGCATTGCAAATCTTTTAAACTCAAAGCATTACTTCACATTGCATAACTAATAACTAGATGTTGATAGAAAATAAAATTTCAATTACAATATAGTTATTTAGAAAGTTAACATAAGAAGTGATGCAATTGCTTCACATAGCATAAGTAATAACTAGGAGCAGCTACCAATTGCATTTTCTTGTCATGGCATTCCATGAGACCACATTTTATTGTGGTAACTTTTCAAATAGTTCACTGTCTTGTCTATGCTATGGATGCTTGGAAAAAATATATGAAAGCATAATAGTAAGAAATAACATAGACAAGGAAATGATTTGTTTGAAAAAATGCCTCAAAGAAATATGGTCTCATGGTGATGTCCATCACCATGAGGCCCAATTTATTTGAGGAACTTTTCAAATAGCTCATAGCCTTGTCTATGCTACCACATTTTCCATACATGTCTACCAAAGAATTTTATCAAACAGTTCACTTCCTTGCTGCTATGGCTAAAATCCTAAAACATGTGCTTTCCAACAAACTATGGATGCTTGGAAAAATTCTATCAAAGCATAATACTAAACAATAACATAGACAAGGCAGCGAGTTGTTTGAAAAAATGCCTCAAAGAAATATGGTCTCATGGTGATGGAATTCCATTCAATCACCATGAGACCACATTTCTTTGAGGCATTTTTCAAATAACTCACTGCCTTAAGAGCAAAAACCAAGCCTTTAGCCAAAATTTCCCTCCAAATCCTTTTCAAGGTCCTTGTCCTCATCCTTAATTTACCAATCCATGGAATCTTCCACCTCTTGTTCCACTTTCATATGATCCCACATCCTTAAAATCCACATCACCCCACTATTACCAAGAAAATTCATTCTATGTCTCTCATAATAACTTCCTCCAAGGACTATTTCCAACGGTGGTTGTTTTCCCATGCAAAAAAAAAGTGGCAGAATCTTCCCATATCATGCATCCACCTTCATCACCCCTACACCAAGATAAACCATAATACCCTAAATATTGAATGAATCCCCTATCAATTCATCTATCCAAGTTGATGAGTCTATAAAACCTTCCTCCCTCATGACACCATCCATATCAAATGAACTATGTCCATCTCTAAATCCAAAGCATGTTAACATAGATTCCCCTCCATATAAAGATCAAGGAAACCCTTCTCCTCCATCATATGATCCCCTTCCATCTCATGACCCCCCTCCATCTCATAACTAAGGCTAGAGTATACCATCCAACCCATCCCAACATAATAGCATAAAGAAGTGGTGTAGGGGCACTCACAAGTCTATTATGCCTCCAATGGTCAAAACTTGGAATTTTATTTTTGTTTGTGTTGTTTTCATGTAATAAGGTATTCTTAGACCATTTCATGTTTTTTGGAGTCTAGGTTGAGCCATTAGGTGCAAGTTAGGGTCTAAATGCAAAAAGTGTCAATGTTGCATAATGTTGTCAAGCAACTTTTTGTCAAAATGGACATAATGATGTTTAGTTAGTCTATAATTTGGAATGTGGTTAGTGACCATTGGGAAATAATTTTAAATTCTTTAAAAATCCTTGTATCATCTAAGAGAAGGGTTGGTTGATGAAGTTTGGAGGTTGAAGCAAAAAAAAACAATTCTATTTTTGCATTTTTCTGAATGTTTTTGCTACTAACTTGCAAGGGATGGATCTGTACGACCCTACACTGTTCTAAGCTTGATCGGAGATGAAAAATTACTAAATATACTCTCTTTTTCCTTTGGTTTCATGTAATTTAATTAAGATTCAAGGGAGTTGTGTTGATTTATTTACAAACTAGTCTAAACCCTAGGTAGGGTAACCAATGATAAAGAAAAATGTATAAAACTCCATTCCACTGGTAGAAATATTTGGAACTTGGTGGAATGGATTGTGCGTCATGTATTTTGATGTTTCAGATTTTTAGAGGTAGGAGAGGGAGTTTTGGCATGTGTGGAGATGCTTGGAGGTTTGATATCTCTATGTATTAGACCTAAGAACCCTAGAGACTTAAGGATTTTTTTGTAAAGCCATTGGAGAATGATATATGTGATAGGAGTTTTTCATTTAGGCCATATGTGATGTGTTTGAAGTGTTGGAGTAGGAGTTGAGACCCATTCAAGCCCTGAACCCAATTGTATCATTCCTACTTGCCCAATTAGGCCTAGTCAAAAGGAGGAAAATCAATTTTTGGGAATTTCCATTCAAAGGAACCCTACCTCATTTTGGGTTATGTGTATGAAGAGCCAAATGGGTATCTAAAATTGGTCATCTTTTATGTAGTTCAGGTCCTCTCTAGAAGTTATGCCCAAAAAGGCCTTTTTGAAAGGCTATAAGCAATAATGGTGGTTTGTGAAGGAAAACCCATTGTTTGATGGATAAGACTCTCAAGAGTGGCTATTTAAGTTTGTTGGATCATTGTACACCCATACTCTACATAAAATTAGTATTAGAGCATAGGTTGGTTTGAAGAGGGAAAATTTGAAGTGAAGAAGAAATAAAGATGCCTCCAAAAGGGAATCTAATTGCTAGAGAGATGAATAAAATGAAGGAGAGACATGCAAGAGAGAAGGGAAAAATGAGGGAGTTTTAAGAATCCCTTCAAGCTAGGCTTGCTGTAGTTGAAACAAGTTAGAAAAGAGGAATGGTCACAGGAGACTTGAGTGACCGAGAAGAAGGGGAAGAGAAAAGTTCCTAAGAAGGGTCTAAAGAAGAGTTGGATCTTGATGACTTGAGAATGGAAAGGCTATTGAAGGAATTCAAGGGAGAAGGTCCCAAGATAAAGATGGATTTACCAATCTATGGAGGAAAATTGGATAGTGAAGAACTCTTGGATTGGATAGGAGCACTACACAACTACTTTGAATATGAGGAAGTACTAGAAGAACAAAGAGTGAAGTTGACCAAGACAAAATTGAAGGGCCATGCCTTAATTTGGTGGGATTATGTACAAGATGAGAGGAGAAAGAAGGGAAAGCCTAAAATCACCTCTTGGGATTGGATGGTCGCTAAAATCAAAGGAAAATTCCTACTTGGTGACTATGCCATTCAGTTATTCAGAGGGCTTCAAAACCTTAAGAAAAAATATATGGATGTGAAGGCCTATACAAAGGAGTTATACAAATTGAGTATAAGGGTAGACCATGCAGAAGATAATGTAGAAAATTTGGCAAGATATATCAATGGGTTGAGATACAACCTTAAGGATGAACTAAGCCTCACAAAACCAAGAATGGTGAAAGAGTGTTATCAATTGGCCATAAAGGTTGAAGATAAGTTGAGGAGAAGGCAAGAAAAGAAAAGAAGGGGTAGAGGAAATAATTTTAGAGGAAGAGGGTCATTTTTTGATTCAGGATAGCCACATGGGAGTCAAGGAGAGACAAGAAATACCCAAGAACAAGCTACAAATTCAAGAGGTGGTTTTAGGGGAAGAAGATCAAATTCTAGGGGTAGATTTGGAGACAAAAGAGGAGGTTCAAGTGGCTTTACTGGGAAGTGGTATACATGCAACAAATTTACAAGCCACTAAGCATGGAAATTTACTAAGGAGAAACCATATACTTCTTTTGTAAGTGAAAGAAGAAATTAGATTGCAAAAGGTGGAGAAGATGCTAAGAGTTATACATTCTTCACCATAAATTGAAGAACCAAAAATTGGAGAGTTTTTTTTTATGAGAAGAAATCTAATTAGAGGGCCAATGGAGAAGGAACCAACACAGAGAGAGTCAATCTTTAGGACTACACATAAAAGCCAAGGTAAGTGTTACAAGGTTGTTATTGATTCTAGTAGTACAAACAATTTGGTTTCTCTTGAAATGGTAGAGAAGTTGAAATTACAAAGGTTACCTTTCCACTCCCTACAAGGTTTCTTGGTGAAACAAAGGGAAAAAAGTAGTGAATGAACAAAGTTTGGTAGATTTTCACATAGGGGGATATAAGGATAAGTTCTTGTGTGACATAATTCCAATGGATGTTTTCCATTTTCTTTTGGGTAGGCCTTTGTAATATGATAGGAATTCCAAGCATGATGGTAGGAAAAACACATATGTCATAGAGAAAGATGGAGTTTCATACACCCTTACACCATTAAAAGAGGAAAGTCAAGAATCACAAATGGGTTCTAGTGCTATGTTGGTGAATGAAAAGGAGTTTGTAGAAATCATAGAGAAGGAAGATAAAGGCTTTGCAAGCATGCATACACCTTAGAATTTCCTGATAGCAGTTAACATTTATGAATTTCCATGGGAGGTCTAAAGAATGTTGAAGGATAATGTAGACATAGTTGTGGATGAGTTTTCACATTCCTTAATACCAATGCAAAGGATCAATCATTTAAAGTTGTTTGAGGAGAGTGAATTTGAGTCTAATGTGCAAGTTAAGCAGGGTGAGTTGTTGGAAAACATAGTGCAGGGTTTGCATTGTCAGTTGTTAGAATGAAAGCATAGAGCTTTCCATTTAGTTCACCATATTGGACATATTCCATTTGAGTTTGAGGATGCAAGTAGATTTATGTCTGCTACTAGGACAATAGAGATAGATGTAGATGGGGAAGATAAAGTTGCCATTGTGGATTTGCACACCAGGATACTTCAACCAAAATTTGACATGTTGAAAGGATTATTGGGTGAGTGGAAAAATCACATGGTTGTATTTCAAGGGCATCTTTAAAATTAGAGCAGTGATAGTGTTGACAAGGCAACGATCACTCAATCTTTTTCAGTTTTCCATTGAGGGTGAATCATATAGAAATTCATTATAGGAATTACACACAGAGATATTGGGGGTTAGTAATGATATACTTATTTTGGAAGAGAGTAGTACCATTGATCAAGAAACTATGTTTGATTCCATGATGGTTGAGATGGTAAACTTGAGGGGTGAGAAGCCTAAGTTCAAAATGAAACAAGCTATTAAAGTGGGGAAATATTATATTGCATTGTGTGTCATCTATCAAGTAGAAAGTGATCAGTTACAAGTTGGAGGTAGTAGATGCAAACAAAGGGAAGTTTTGAGAAAAGAAGCAATTTATTCCAAGGTTGCAGATTTAGTTTTGATTTGTACTCTTTACAAGTGGATGTTGTTGCAGGTCATGATGTAGGTTTAGATGTTGAGTGGGTCAAAGATCTTCCACCAAGAAAACCTCTGGATTTGGAGTGTATCCTAGACATAAAGGAACTCAAAAGGCCAAGAAATTAAGCCTCTTTTCAGTATTTAGTTTAGTGGAAAGGTCTGCCTAATGAAGATGCTACTTGGATGTTTCACGATGATCTTTTCAGGCATGGATTTACTATTGCAGGTCTTGACTAAAGGGGGACTTGAGTTCTTTTTTCCTCTGGGGAGTATGGTGTAGGGGCACCCACATGTCTATTATGCATCCAAGGGTCAAAACTTAGAATTTTATTTTGGTTTGTGTTGTTTTCATGTAATAAGGTCTTCTTAGACCTTTTCATGTTTTTTAGAGTCTAGGTTGAGTCATTAGGTGCAAGTTAGGGTCTAAATGCAAAAAGTGTCAATGTTGCATAATGTTGTCAAGCAACTTTTTGTCAAAATGGACAAAATGATGTTTAGTTAGTCTATAATTTGAAATGTGGTTAATGACCATTGGGAAATGATTGTAAATGATTTAAAAATACTTGTAGCATTGGAGAGAAGGGTTGGTTGATGAAGTTTGGAGGTTGAAGCAAATAAAATAATCCCATTTCTATAATTTTCTGAACGTTTTTGTTGCTAAATTGAAAGGTACAGATTTGTACAACCCCATACTGGTCTGAGCCTACTTGGAGATGAAAATATACTAAATATTTTTTTTTTCCTTTGGTTACATGTAATTTCATTAATATTCAAGGGATTTGTGTTGATTTCTTTCCAAACTAGTCTAAACCCTAGGCAGGGTAACCAGTAATAAAGAAAAATGTATACAACTCCATTCCACGAGTAGAAATCTCCGAAACATAGTGGAATGGATTGTGTTGTCATTTATTTTGATGTTTCAAAGTTATAGAGATAGGAGAGGGAGTTTTGGAACATGTGGAGATGCTTGAAGGTCTGATATCTTTATGTATCGGACCTAGGAACCCTAGAAACTTAGGGAATTTGTTGTAAAGCCATTGGAGAATGATCTATGTGATAGGAGTTGATGATTTAGACCATATGTGATGTGTTTGAAGTGTTGGAGTAGGAGTTGAGACCCATTGAATCCCTAAACCCAATTGTATGATGCCTACTTTCCCAATTAGGCCTAGTCAAAAGGAGGACAATCAATTTTTGGGGCTTTCCATTGAAAGGAACCCTACCTCATTTTGAGATATGTGTATGAAGAGCCAAATGGGTATGTAAAATGGGTCATCTTTTTTGTATTTTAGGTATGCTCCAGAAGTTATTCCCAAAAATTTCTTTTTGAAAGGCTACAAGCAATAATGGTGGTTTGTGAAGGAAAGTCCATTGTTTGATGACTAAGACTCTCAAGAGTGGTTTTTTGAATTTTTTGGATCATCGTACACCCCTGCTCTACATCAAGAAGGTAATAAAATATTTTAAAAAATGCCTCAAAGAAATGTGGTCTCATGGTGATGGAATTCCATGACAAACAAATTTGTCATGGCATTCCATTGTTCCATGAGACTAAATTTCTTTGAGGAATTTTTTCAAACAATTCACTACCTTCTCTATGCTACTAATTTTTTTGTACATGTCTACCAAAGCATTTTTTATGAAACCATTCACTGCATCGCTACTATGGATAAATGCCTAAAACTGGTGCTTTTGAACAAGCTATGGATAAGGAAAATAGTAAGAAATATATAGTTCAATAAGTACTCAAAATTTTGTTGATTATCTCATACATTATAATCCATGACCTGCACCACTATTCTACTTTTCGTGATTGAATAATCTGTTGTTTTAATTTTAGATGTTGCAAGTAGAATCACCTCTAGATGTGGATAGGGTAATGGAGCAAGGAGTATCTTGTGCAATAGAAAACTTGATGCCTCTTACAGGGTATGAGGCAGGTTAATAAATTTCAAATTGCATTCATTGTTATAGTTGGTAGTTAGTTAAAAACAAATGATTATTGATTCGTAGTTTAATTTCTATTTGGATGGTTTCTATAGGACTTGGGCACACCACAACATGAGCATGCAAATATTTCGCTTGAGTAGAGAGATCATCTAGTGGTCATAAGTAATTTTTTTGTTGAATATATCATTTTTTTATAATGTAATTTATTTATATTACTGTATTTACTTGTTATTGTAATAGTTGAAGCTTGATGAGGAACTAAACCCTAGGAGGAGTAGACCTCAAGTTTAGGGTAAACAAGTGGCATACACATCACCATCCACCCGACCACCAAAGGCCACCCATTTTTTTCATTCCCCTAGAGGGAAATAAATTTTGAGTGGGGTCCTTTGTTGTATGCCTATATGGCATTTTTGGAAATATTTTTTATTGCATATACTTGACATTGTATACCTATATTGCATTCTTGTAAGCCTATATGGCTATTTTGTATATATTTTATACTTATATCGATATGTATATTGATGTATGCCTACATGGCTATTTGGTTAATACAAATATTTTTTATTGATGGTGTTTGTTGATGCCAAAATTTGACAAGCAGTAGAATTATGGGAAACTCAGTTAATGGGGGACCAATTGTGCTAAATTGAGTAACCTCCAGGTTTTTAAAGAAGCTGGCTTCTTCTATAATTTGGAGTTTGGAATGGGAAAAATGAAGCATATATATAAAATAAAGATCTAACTAAGGCGATGTGCCAAGATGTAGGTGTGTTTAGGCACGGGAAACCTTCCTTCCGGATGTGGTTTGGGGGATGTTCAAGAATTTGCTATGTCCCAGAATAACAAAAATCAAAGATGAAAACCTAAATAGTTTATAAAATAACATAAAATAACTTCCATACACATCACTAAAAAGAAGAGTCCAAGACATGGTCTAAATCAACAAAATTATATTGAAATTATAGAAGTTCTGCAAATAAACTACCCAATACAATAATGACATAGTATAATGTTTTATCAAATAGCTAAGGAACAGTAAGGCTAGACAATGGCATAGTCTGTGAGTCTTATACAATAATCTAAAAAAATATAAAAGGCGTGGTGTCTTTTCACTATTTTTTTGTATGTTCCAAACTCATTTTAAGAAAGAAGAAGCAGTATTTATAGAAAATGATCCCATCGCCTAGACGCCAATAATATAAAAGATTCCAAGGCAAGAGAAATGAAGTCCATCACAATGATTTCCCTAGGCCATTGCAACATAAAATATTCCAAGCCATAGAATATAGTCGCCTTCAAGCCAGATGCATCCCCTGCAAATGATGGTAGTTGTTCCAGTGTAGAAGCAACAAACTCTCATGTAGAAATGTGTTGCTCGCCCATGAAGTTAGTTTGGACACATGGCAATATGGTGGGGATTGTTGCTTGTTCCTTCCTTTCTTCTGATGAAATCTGCATGGAGAAGACACGTGTTGAAGCCTTTGTTACTTGCATTGACTGTGGGGTCCACCAAAAGGTGCACGTGGAATGATGATATGTGGCATGTAGGCACAAATCGATAGAGAAGCGGAGGGAAAGAAGCCTCAAAGGTGCATTTTGTTGACATGTGGAAACATGGAAGAGCTTAGTAGAGAAGCGAGGGATGAAATCCTTGCGAGGAGCACATGACAGACACATGGCAACATCTGGCGAAGCTCTTCAAAAAGGGGGTCAAATATATTCAAATATATGGGGTGCAGGTGGAAGCTAAGAAAAATAGTACTATCAACCCGAAGGGAGCTTGAGGGAATTTATATCCACAACTTTTGGTGACTACTAGAGGTGTTTTTCCTATGGAACAAGGAACACAATTTTTTTGGCTCTAAGACCAGAGTCCTATTCATTGGGTGATAGAATCAAAGCTTTGAGAGAGAATTCTGCAGAGGTAGCCAGTTGACCTCGTATGTCATCGATATGGAGCACAAACTCTTTTGTGTGTCATGCAAATCAATCACTTCTTTGAATGACAGATTTAAGGATATCTCGGTCCCAGATTCAAGTTGAAAGAGAAACTATGCAATCTGATGAGTGACACCCACTATATCCTCAGAAGTAGGGGGTTGACTGAAGCTTTGAAAAGTAGATATGTCCTACTGCTTCTCCTCAATCTTCATTGCAATCTACTCCATAGTGGCCACAAAATCATCAGAGAGAAATGGGGAGGGTAGGCCCATTTGAATCAGTTGGGATAATTTTGCCCACATGTTGTTCATAGTTTGGCTCAGTGTGGCAGAGCTATCACTAGCATGAAGGATGGCTATGTGTTAACAAATGAATTATTTTGCTATCTTGGCAGTTGAATTCATGTCCTCGATCCCTAGACTCATTAAGTCCTTGTTCGACATTGTGTACAACTTTTCTAGAAAAATTTTTTCCTCAGGAAATCTCTCAGCAATGAACTGTGGGAATTTCTCAATTGTTCTACAAACCTCTCTACTCAAAATTTATGCTTCTGCCATGAACTGAAGCATCGGATGAAGAGTTAGACAGAAGGCCTTGAACTTTTCCCAATATGAAACATATAGTTGCTAGGTTACTAGAAGGAGGTCTGACTGGGAAGTAGGGGTTGGGGAGGATAATTCAAAAGGCTAATTTCCACATCCCTCGACCCAACCTCCTGCATTAGTTCTACGATTTTCTTGTTCGTGGTGGAGAGTTGTTCCTATAGGGTTCTGAACTTGACAATCCATTTTTCCTCGACCTAGCTTCCGGCTAAAGATTCCCTATCTAGGGAGAACCTTACTTCTTGGATTTCCCTCTCGAATTGAGCTTGTCAGACTTAGAAATACATTTCCCTCTCCTGCATTATCTACTCCAATTGAGCACATTGATGCTGAAACTCTTCATTCTTTTGTTGCATCTCCTTTTCTGCCCACTCCAACTGGTCTTGCAATTCTTCATTTTTATGCTACAAATCATCGACCAAGTTGGGATCTTGGGATTAGAACTTTACAATTTCCTCTTGGATCCTATCCTATTCCTCCTACACTTGCTGTGAAAAGCAAGAAAATTTGGTGTCTCTTGCCTTGTCCTTCATCAGTAGGACCTCTATCCTCTCCTTAACATTTTTTAGCTCATCTTGTTTCTTCTTCAATTGGCGACCGAACTTGAGAAATTTGGTGGTCACCACACACTAGGTCTCCTCCATGAGCTCAACTTTATCTTGTGACCAAGCTGCATGCAGATCAAGTATTATAACATGAATGGTGTAATCTTTGGGTCACATATCTGCCTGAGGCTTGATGACATTTAGATGCATGGTTGTAAAGTGCAATGACTATTGAGATTCATTGAAAAGTGTCTACAACTTTGGCTGTGTCCCTTTTCTTTTGGAGCTTGAGAGCTTGTGCTTGTCTTGTTCTATTTCCCTTTGAAAAAAATATGCTTGCAATCTAATGATCTCCCCCACAAAGGGTGCACCGAGAGGAACAAAAAAGGGAACGAGAGAGTAGTGGTTTTGGAAGATTTCTTCTTTGGGGAGAATAGGGAGATATGCCAAGGCCCAGTTTGTGAAGCGGTGGGAGGATTCATGGGAAGCGATGGCGGTAGTGGAGGTACATTGAACTCCATTTGTTGAGAGCGTCAGTGGGGAGAATAGGGAAATATGCCAAGGCCCAGTCTGTGAAGCGGTGGGAGGATTCATGGGAAGCGATGGCGGTAGTGGAGGTACATTGAACTCCATTTGTTGAGAAATCTGGGTCAAAGCAGACACAACAAGTGTAGCAATAGCGGTTGTAGATTGTGCTACAACGAAAGGAGGGATAACCCGTGGGGGATTAAAAGTGAATTGTACCACTTGGGAGAATTGGGAGAAACCTCCCACAACCATTGCAAGAGAAGTAGAGAAAGAAAGGTCGACACTTGAGGTGACAGGTGACACAGAGAGAATAGAAGAAACTGAAGATTGTGAATCAAGAAGAGAGGGAGAGAAAGATACCTGAGTTGCAGATGACTCTGATCCCTGGCTCATTGCTGGTTCCTGCGAACCCTCTCGAGAAGCTACATCTATGTGTTGTCTTTTGTTTGGTGGGGAATCTTCCACCTCTAAGACCTCCATCGGGTATTTTTGGGCCTGACCTCTAGGTATTTTCATGTCCCATGAGCGTGTGTGTGAGGCTCCCAAATGTGATATATTCACCCGTAGCTTCAGAGTAGTTGCGCTAGGCTTCTTTGTTGCTTGTCCAGTTTGTTGCACTAGGGCCGTCTTCACTTCCTTTTCCTTCTCTTTCCCCTTTCCTGTATAATTTTTAGCTTCCTTCGAGTCAATATCCTCATCATCGCTTGCATCGGTATCATCATGCACTCTATTCTAGAGAGTATCAAATTTGTCATCCGTGTCTATGTCTTGGAACAGAGCATCAGGGCACTTGATTTCTTGATGGTAAAACCAAAAATATCTAATATTTTCCTCACTCCACAACCACTTCTTGACCAATTCATTGTGAAGGGTGGCACCTATTTGGAACTTTTCATTCAACTTCACCAAAGGGAAATAGAAATTGAGCCATGGAAGCCTTTTATTCTTTGTAGGAATGTGAACTAGGTCTAAAAATAGATCATCCTGGTTTAACAGGGGATTCTGCCACTTTTTCCAGTAAGGTCTGGGGCTGTGGGTTACCCGAATATTTGTGCTTGCTAAGTCATTTTCGGGGTTATATTACCATTTGTCACAAATAAATACTAGCCCTAGATGAGCCAGATTTTCCTCTAGCAACTTATGTGTCTGCTTCCTTGCCATAACCACCATTTTGTAGCTTAGTGGGTAGAAGAAAAATCCTTTCTTATTGGCCTTCCCTCCACAAAAGGTATAGTCAATAATTGACACTTTTTGGAACATCTCAAGGGCCAACACTCGATCCGTGGTGCATGTTGGGAGCTGGAACGGTTCCCCGATAAAGCCATGCATCCGAATGAATGTGAAATCCTCCCTGAGAAACCAATCAAATTTAGGAGTGAAACTCTACATCCACCCCATTTGGTTGGTAGAAAGTTGATAAAGATCACCATCCTCACTCAATTCTTGCAGAATCGAAGTCAAGAAATAATCTGAGAATGCATAATAGTCATAAGTTGCAAAGAGGAGAGGAGTCCATATAGAAATCGACCTTCTTAGTCCCTTTTCATCAAAAATAGCTAACCTCATATGTTTTTTAAAGAAGTCAGGGTTTTGATGTAAAAACATATGAGCAAGGAGAGAAGGAAACCTGAACTTATGTTGTGTTCTATATTCCTTAATTTGGCTCATAATTTCTTGGACAATGACTTCCGTGAAGTCATACTAGAATAAGGAATGCTGCCTCCTCAACTGAAAAACTAGACCCAGTTGGAACTCTTGCACCCATTTGTCCTTGTCCATGCTGCAAATAAAAGCCATCATAGAGAAGGCATCCTGCATATCTAGTTTAAAAGCGGTCTGCACGATTGGAATTGTTGGTAGATTTTTCAAATCTTCTTGAGATCTTTGGGTTTCTTGGTTATAAAAATCTATAGCATGGTCTCTCCCTCTCTAGAAGTGTTCCCCTTTTTCTGGAGTGAAAGACTCCATCCTTTCTGCTCTAGAACCTCTTCTTGGGATACACAACATGTCTCTGATAGCCTGATTGCTGATTATAACTCTCAATTCCCGACCTTCAATGGTGTTGGTATCTAGTTTGAAATGATGAATCCCCTCATGCACTAGCTCCGTGCAGTAATACACAAAAGAGACCATATACTGTGGGAGTCCGCAAAACCATTGCTTGTACGCCAACTGATGTTCGCTAGTGGCCACTTTCATTCTTTCGCAAGCTGCTTCCCTAAGACCCTTAGGGTTGGTTTTGAGGATGGGATCATGAATGTTATCCCATTCTTCCTTTATCTAGCTCTGGTCCCTATGCTTTTCTACTTTTTTGCGTCTCTCATGTGAACCCACTTTGACTTCTCTGGTATTCTAGACGAATCGTAAGGGTATCATTGAAAATATTGGCCATGGATGCCACACACATGGTGTCAAACAAGCTTTGGGTCTCCTCGCCTTGCACTTCCATTTGAGGATTTTGGGCCATTTATCTCTGCCATGGATTTTTGTGATACAATAGCATCCCTTCCTTGCTCTGTGAAATTACCCTTCTTCAAAACACACCAGTATTGGATGAATGGAACCTAAACAAAAAAATCCAATACAAGGCTTGCATTGAACACAAATTCAGATGGATTCTTATCCTTTTTTTGGGTTTGACTCATTCAAGCACAGTGCATCATTAACAATTATTTCTTTGAACCTGGCTTCTTCTATTCCTTTTATGTTCTTGAATAATTCTGCACTCAAAACTCTTTGCATTGGATAGCGTACTCGAGAATCTTTTCATATTGTTTATCAGGGATAACTTTAAGAACCCCCCCCCCTCGGCAAAGGTGTAAAATCTTGGAAAATCTTTCCTTTTATTTGAAAAAAATATTAATTTTCCTAGCGAATCTTATGCATAGTATTCAAAAAATTTTAAAATCCTAGCGAATCTTAATGAATAATTGGTAAAAATAATAATCACTAAAAATATTAATTACAATGGCGAATCTCTCCTTTAAAAATTTGCATAGTTGGTCGACGTAGTTGCCCCATATATTTTTTTGGTTTTTTTAATATTGAAGTAGGGGCCCAGGGGTGGTAGCCACCGATGGGGTCAAGGGGGGAGAGCCCCCGTGGGGGTCGAGGGGGGAAAACACTATTGAAAATGAATTGGAGCACACACGGATGAAGTGTTTTAAAAAAATATCACTTGAAAAGTAAGACTAAATGAAACTTGAAATTTTTACCATTGATTAGCTTTTAAATCGGACGGCTGCAATTTCATTCCGTGAGAGAATATCGATGTGAGTGAACATCATCGGTGGGACAATAAGGGATGTCTCACTGATACAACAATGATGATGTATGTCATGAAATATTGGTAACAGTGAACAGTGGAGAGCAAACATAGCTTTGATCGAATGTCTTTTTGGGAGCTTCATGCGAATATTGTAGATTCCCTTCATGATTCTCTGGAATTACACAAGTGGTGTACTTTTTCCTTGGTGGACCCCAAGTGGAGTATGGAAGCCTTATCGGTGTGAGTGAACATCATCAGTGGGACACTTAGGGATGTCCCGCCGATAGAACGATGATGAAGTATGTCATGAACTATTGAAAACAATGAACGGTGGAGATCAAATAGAGCTTTGATCAGACGTCTTTCTAGGAGCTTGGCACGAATATAGTAGATTCCCTTCTTGATTCTCCATAATTACATAGTACTATTGGTGAATATTATTAATATTTTTAAATTTTACTGTATAAACTACTGGCGAATATTATTAATATTTTTAAATTTTATTGTATAAACTACTGGCAAATCAGTGCCAATGACGCATCATTTACATGGCAAATTAATCGAGACAAAATTTATTTTTATGTAAAAACGTGGCAATTCAGTCTCTGTTTTAGCTTGTACTATTTGCCATTTTTGGAGCTCCCAATTTCTATTATTCGCCACTAAAGTTTTCCTTGCTGTTTATTCTTTCACATGCAACATTTAGCTTTTTCTAAGACCGAAGTTAGAAATGATGGTAGCCTTTTTGCATTAACTCCAACATGTACTGCCAACTCCCTCTCTCATGCAAAATGAATTTCTTGCCCTTTTGAAAAGACAAGAATTCATAATGATAGTTAGTAAGCATGTCCTATGGTGTGATTTTCTTGGGAAATTGAGCCGACGATTGAAAGCGTATAAACTTTTTGCATGTTTGGCAATTAATATCCTAAAAAGAATGATTAAGCCAAATATGCGATGAGTACTTTGAAAATATTTTATTTTTGCCTCGAAGGTTGAAACATGCTTGCATCATGACACATCAACACTTGTTTGTATGGGTGGTCACTTGGGACTGCCACCAACTTGTGCTAATTAATTACCTCTTCTTAACCTTGCAAATATCAATTCATACATGGCAAACACAACTGGGTGGGAAATTCAAGTGGACTCTTGGTGTGGTTTTTGAGTAAATACTTGATTAGCATCATGCTTATGGCATGCAAATACCTAAAAAATTTCTATAAATAGACCACAAAACAACAACAAAATCATATTTAGCAATTGGGAAGAATTAGCACTTGGGTAGTTGGGTAGAATTAGGCATCATGAATACTCCTATTAGGCTCACTAGCAAGAAGTCTCAGACGACCTTCTTAGGAAAATTTTCTAACAGACATTTGAAATGAATGACGAAGAACAAGCATTCATTGAATATCATAGCAATGAAATGGATACTGGGTAGGGACTCCATAGAGTACAAAGACAAGTATAGGGTCAATACCAACATTTTCTCTCACTTTGTTGCATCCTTGCTTGATATACAGGTCCCCAAGCTGATGATTCTGTGACTCATGCTATAAATCTTCCCAAAGTGATACCTTGGTTTCAGAGAGATTGTGGTGAATGTGGTGTATGGCTTGGGTACTCCTACGGCGAGCGACCTTTGCAAACATATTGAAGAAGATTCTTTGGTGTCGTGGGTACTGTTTTTTAGTGGATTCCACATTCTATCACATGAAGAGCACTGCCAAAGGGTCACTCATGCCTACTAATTCTTGCTACGCTGCTACAATGTGGTGTTATTCTATGATGTAGAGTAGTACACTGACTTCAGGGACCTGGTGTTTCCTCCACCATTGGTCGTTTCTGCTGTTAATTCTCTTGTTGTTGCTATTGATCTTGCTGCTCCTATTAACAATCCTATTGATGAAGTTGTCCTAGATGTTGCCGTTGTTAATGCCCCTATTGTTGTTGTTGATCCTGCTGATCCTGTTTAAGACTCAACACCTTTCATATGTTTTTTTGTATATATGCCTAGACAAGGCTTTTACCGTATATACAAACTACATAGTATATAGATATAGTTTTAAAAGTATGTCCTCAGAGCCATTTTGGAAGTATAATATCGAAGCATACGGTAATATCAAATGAATATACAACTTTTACTAAATCTCTCTCTTTTGCTTTCTTCTATCCTATATTATGGGTTCCCTTTTCTCTGCTTCTTTGAGTACCTTTTCAATTTTGCATATGAGTACATTTTCAATTTTCTACATATGGGTTGCTTTGAAAGAATGACCAAACAAAAGAACACAGGAAAATTTACAATAATTACATATTTACACAGGCAGAACAATTAATAAAACTTAATTGAACAATTTGAGGTGGATTTCATTAACCAAAATCCCCAATGCCTCTTTCTCCATATTTTTTAATTCAAATGCATTGTGTTTCTTGCATTGAATTATTCTAGAAGGGCCTTCCCATAGACTATTGAATTTTCCATGTTGGCCAGGATTTGCAACCCTCTTATTAAACTTTAGCACTAGGTCATGTTATTAATCAGATATACACCCTGTGTTAAATTTTCAAGAAACTAACTATCTATTGACACATGGAAACCTTCTTCAGATGTGGATGATATGAACAAAGAAGGAATCTCCAGAGTGAGTTGGTTCTCTGAATAATAAATCTATCTAAATTATTTCTGAGGGAAAGAGTTAGAAAGATAACTAAAATGAAACCTATGACTTAACATGATTTAATGAACTTAATGGTGACTAAATGATGACTTTGTTTTCTACCCACAAACAACTCTTAGAAAACAACAATATCTCACAACCTCTCATGAACACTTAAGACATAAATGATTTTCATGAAGATTCAAATTTAAATATAACATGCAACCTATACTTATGATCTTTCTATTTCAAACTACAATTCTAGGACATGACAAGAATTTTGTAAATAGAAATCACAAATTACATGAAACTGAAATTGCAATTGACACAAAAATGAGAAATAGGAAAGCTCTTTCTATTAATTGAAGGAGTATTACAAGTCTAAGTACAAATTTATGAGTTACAAGACTCTATTTTTGCATAAGAGCAAGAATAAATAATCTGGACTAAAAAAAACTAAGTTTTTCTCCAAGATATATCACTAAAACCCTAATCTGAGCTCAAGAAGAAAGTTGAAGGAAAAGCATCTAAAACTGCTCCAAAATGTGGCATAAAAGTGGAAAAATCACACTTTTTGCATGTGCATGACATAAGGCCTCTAAAAATAGGTAAAATCTGCTTTAAAATCAAATAAAACACTTCATCTTTTCTCCATGCAGCTCAAATCCGACCAAAGGAAAAGTCAAACTCATTTTTGCTTGCAAACTACTAAAAGTAGCAAGAAGAATACAACAATTTATAAATCATTTCTTTATCTTTTGCTTTACAACACATGCAGTTCTAATTTTTCTAGTTTGACTTAGTTTTGAAATAAAGATAAAAAAGAAATCCTTGCAAAACAATAAGCCTTATTTCTCCAATTACAATCTTGATTTTTCTTAGAAAAAATCATAAAAATAATAAGGCCCTCCATTATTACATTTTATTGATTTTCTTTAAAATCAATTGAAAAATAAAAATGCCTAAGACATACTTCTCCATGACTTGATTGATTTCTATAAAATCAATTAAAACAAATCCTAAGACATAACTTTTATTCCTCTACTCTCCAAGGCATGAATACAAATTAAATACCACAAGGTATTTAATATCTTGAAAAAAAATAAAACATACCTTACTTAAGCCTAGACTCATAAAACTTTATTAAGATCCAAAGGTTGACCAAGGCATGAGAAATGGTCACATCAAGTATTAAACTCAGGTTTGATCTATAATGCAAAAATGATAAGTCCCTAAGTTCAAACTAGGGCATGTATGAACAAAAGCAAAAAGAAAACCCTAATCTTATTTCATTTGCACTTGAAAACTTTGAAGAAAGAAGCTCTGAATGAGGAAAATGTGCCACCATGTACATGCTAGGGTTTCAATTTGGAAATTCTTGGGACTACATGATTTTTGTCTTCAGATGATCGATTCTCCCTTCTGCAACCATGGTAAGTTGTATTTATACATCATATGACTTTATCCATTGTTTTGAAAGGCAAGAATGGCCTCTTAAGGCTGTGACTTCTCTTCCTCCATCTCTAATTTCTTTGTTCCAATATTCTGTGTTTGACTTATCTCTTCCTAGCCGCCATTGGTGAGTTCAACCCTTGTATTTGTGAGCTCCATTAGAGCTTGGCCATGGCCTATCCTCCTCTATAGGAATCATACTGGTAAGCTCATGTTCCTCCATTGTTCTTCTGCATTTCTTTTAAAAAAAAAACTTCTAAAAGCTTAAAATGCAAGAAATAATTGTTGTTTTTACAAACCAAAATGCAGACACTATACAAGCCATGCCATGAATATGTGATTATGGGTTTCTTCTATGAACCTCTCACTATACTTCACATTCTTTATCTTCAAATTTTGACCTCTAAATAGCAAGATCGAAATGGTTCTCAACATTTCTAGAAAATATAACTGAAACTCTTCCATAAATGGGTTCGACCCATGATGCATTATATATATTTTGCATTTATTATGAAACCCTCACATTGGTGAGCTGGAAATAGTGAGAAATCTGCATTTTTGTAAAACTCCCTTCATGGGTATTCAGTATTTTGAATAAACCTACATTTTTAAATAAAACCCTCATGTGGGTTCTCAAAGTTTTGAAAGAAATTTACTCATTTATGTCCTTTAAGTGAAAACCCAACATGGGTATTTTGTTATTTGAAATAAGTTGTCATCTTGTATGCATTCAGACTTTAGGCTTGACCCACCATGACATTTTAAGCATTCTGATTTCTTCTCACTGTAGCTTCATTTTAACTCCATAATATGTAGATTCAGGCTCACCTTTATGCTAAATAAAAACTCAGAAACTCTTCATTCTCCTGTAGCCAATTAAAGTTATGACCACCTTTTTTGAATCTCTTATGGTATTGGTTCCTTCATGTATGGCTCAGATGAGCATGATAAATATACTATTTTACTTGGCCCACTTGTAATTTTAAGGGGCATCATGTCGAGCTCTACCCTTGTGGGAGCCCATTTTACTCCACATGCTTTATGTCTTCATAGGATGATCAACTACATGAATTTTTCCTATACCTGCACAGGAAACAAACTATGTAAGCAAAAAAACAATATATTATTATGATGTTTCCATGATATGGTATTTCATTTTCAGGCTCTCATTGTATTCCTTTATTCTTAGTTGATTCTATGCATTTCAAGGAATGAGTTTTATTTCTGTTGGTAGAGCATGCAGTATAACTCATATCTGAAGCTCTAACATGACTTTCCCAACTTTCTGCAGATACACTTGGAATCGGAAGCAGGACAGAGCAAGCTTGCAAGCGCATCAACTGAAAATCAAATAGGCAATGATGGATATGTCTTTTGTTACTTGCTTTCTTCCTTCTTTACAACCTTCAGTAGTATAATTCATTTCTTGCAATGCATGTTTTTTTGGCTATCTCCATGGCTTGTGTGGATCCTTTAGTTTCTTCTTTCATTTCCATTATGAAAGAGATGTATCAAGATGCAAATTTGTACCATCATTTGTATTCTTGTAATCAAATGAGATCTGTAGTGTAATAATATCATGAAATAAAATGAAAGAAATGAATGCTTAATCATTTGTTTATCTAGCTTTGTACTTCATTTGTTTGCACAAGTAGAAAATAACTAAACTTCCACTTTAAGATATAACAAAATTTTAATCAGCTCTACCAATTGAGCTATAGTAAAAATTGGTAACATGTCTCCAGATTTGAGACCTTAGTCTAAGGTTTTCTTGTCGAACCACCTCTTAACCACCTGTTGGTGGTTAGTCATGGTTGTTAGGGCCTTTCCTCTTTTTTCCTGTACTTCCAGTGAATCGGTCAACCGAACCTCCATGGCTCCATTTTCCTCAACCTCTAGGGATTTGAGCAACTATAGTGTAGGAATCTCCATGGAGATGGGAAATAGTGCTTCTTTCCCATATAATAACTCATATGGTGAATTCTTGAGGACTTGCTTAGGAGTTATGCAGTCTACCCAGAGCACTACACAAATGTTTTTGTGCCACTCTCTTTGATGTTATGACCCAATTCTTTTAATGAGTTAGACCAAATGTTTATTAGTTGACTCGACCAGGATATTTCCTTCCAAGTAGTAGTTTGAAGATTTTTTTAAGAATATGGCATGCGTGAGTGTGAAATGACATATCTTAGAACCCAGGAAATCCTTGGCATTTTCGGAGATGATGGTCTTTGGCGGGCTGAATATCATTACTAGTTCCCGAGGAAGTTCACAATCTCTAGCTTCATTGCATTCCTCAAAGGCATGGCCTTGGTCCACCTAGTAAATTAGTCTGTAGTTGTGAGGATCCATTTTTTTCCCACACTGGAAGCAAGATTAATCATCCTGATAAAATCAAGGCCCCATTGCACAAAAAGTTCATCAACCACTATTGGGTTGAGAGGCATTGCTGAGTTTTTTTTCCTTGGTGTGAAGAATTAGCATTCCTTGCAGGCCTTAACCAAAGAGTATGAGTCATTGAATTGTATAGGCCAAAAGTATCTGGCATACATCATTTTGATAGCGGTGGTCCTTGTAGAGAAATGTCCGCCCATAGGATTGTTGTGGAAAGTGTCAAGAATTTTCCTCACTTGTTCCATGGTGACACACCAAAGTAGAGCACCATTGAAGTTCCTTTTGAAGAGGACCCCTTCAATAAGCACATATCCATTGTTCTACAATCTATAGAATCTTCTCTTCTGAGAAAAAAGGCCTGGCGGATATTTTTTGGTATGCATGAATCTTACCTATTTGCTAGCCAGTAGCCTTCAGACTTGGGTTCATTTGTTAGAACAAGTTTGGGTTGATCCTCTTCAGCTACCATTTCTTTATCATGTGCCAAATATTCGCATAATCCTCTTCCTTAGACAGTATTTGTGGGCTTGACCTCAATATCATATTTGAGGATCTTAGTAATCCAATTGGCCTTCTTTTTAGTAATTTCTCCCTACATGATATACTCACGCACACTGGAATGTGTGAGATATAAAATCACCTTGTTGCAAGATATGAGGTGTTAGAACTTCTTGAGTCC